>OU896709.1:29504284-30097032 GCA_918026855.4 Phaedon cochleariae
AACATGACTCTTTTGAGAGTCAGCATGAACCTAGGCATGAACTTACCATTAAAAAAATGCCAAACAAAACTATTCTAGCAAATGAGAACATTGGGCTTTCAAACCAGGGCATCTCTATAAGAAATGGAAAGTCCCTGCCATGCAAAAATATCATTAATTTAATTCATGGTGAGTTCAAATGACAATACTGTTGTTTCATGTAATGATGGTTGTTTCTTTCTGAAAAATTTAATTTCGAAAATTAATTTCAAGTCTCGTTTTGAGTTTATCAGTTATTAGTTGGAAAATGTTCCTGATCAGAAGTTTTTTTTTTTTCAGTAAGCTTATTCAATTGAAAAGAAAAATTATCTCATAACATCATTAGCAATAGAAGTTGGTTGTATCCGTTCTTATCTTTTTTTGTTCTTTTATTTTCAGTTTCTGTAAGAAAGAATCCTCTAGCCAGCAAAGTCACACTCAGCGATGTAGAAAATAGTATCAAAATTTGGTTGCGAAATGCACCAGACCGGGAAGGAGGCCGGACCAAAAGAACTGCTGACAAACAAAACAATCAGTAGGGATATTTATTTTTATGATACATGGTGGTGCTGTTTTTGATGCGGAAAAAAGTATGTTGTACGCATTGAAATTATGAAAAAATTGATATGAACATGTACTTTTAACCGCATCGTTTTCAAGATAAGGTGTTGAAAATATATGCCTTTCAAACGGTAAAATGATATGAGAAATCTATAAAATTGAAACAAAATTATTACATTTTTTGATAAAGATATGGCAACAACACCAGTTTGTTATTTATTTGACGGTTCTGTGAAGACCTATAACTGCTCTCAAGTTTTGAAAAAGAAATTAAAAATGAATACGCACAAAAAAATTTGGGGTAATATTTTCCAACGTCACCACTAAATTCAGCCGCTACTGAATAGTTTTTTTAACTAATGTTAATTCTTGAAAAGCGTGATGAGTTGAGTTTCTCCGTAAAATTTCGTTAATAATTTATCTTAAACTATATCAAAGTTTTGATTTAAAAATCATATTCAGACGTGTATTTTCAACACCCTATTTTTCGAAAACGACGCATTCAAAAGTATAATGTTAATACAAAATTATGATGTTTTCAACGCTTATGACATACGACCTACTGTTGAATTATCCGCATAAAAAATGTACCACCTTGTATACTCCAGAGGCTGTGCTCTGTACCAAGAATTCATTGTTTTCGTTCCAATATTATTTTTTTACAAAATGTATTTGTTCTGTTTTCGTTTTATATGTATTTCAATACATTTTCTCAATAAAATGTTAATTGAAATGTTTATCATTATTCAGGTCCTGCTAAATATTCTAGAAATCCTAATTAACAATTATGGCTATGGTTTAATGTAGGCGTGCCGGTATTTTATTGGCACATTTTCATTGATTGAACCAGTAATGGGCATATTATGTTTGACTGAGACTAAACCTAAGTGTACCAGCAGCTGCCCAATAAACAACAAATTGAACTAGCCTGAACTGGCGCCTTGCCGGGCGTTTGACTGAGTTACTGGCATTCTATCACTCGGTCAGCTATCGGCCGCTGGGACGCGGGCTGGCCGGCCCTTTGTCTGGCGCCTCTTCTGGCCCAATTGAACTATTTGTTGGCAGCAGGAATCTTGCCGTTATAGTGCCATTTATTCAATGTTTGCTGGGTGATGTTTCAAAGAATAACGTTCGTCGGCATTGTGGCTTAGTGCAATATAGATATTAGGAGATAGATATGATGGAATATAGAAACTACACGACAGCTTCAATGCACTTATTTGGTTGATAATACCCGGCCGCCAGGTATCCGTTACCCGGCCTACCTTTAAAATCGGGTACCCGATACCCGGCTTTTTCAGAAAACAGTTCTAGGTGCATCCCTAGTTAAAATTATATAGGGTGATAAAGTTGGCATTTCCAAAATTTCAGATAGAAATTGACACCTTCCATAATTTCAAAACCAAATCAACTCTGCATTGATTGTTCGAATCACCGATACGAATCTGCTATGAAGTAAAATAATTCCTGCTTGTACTAACAATATACAGGGTGGGTTGGAACATAACTAATATTTCAGTGGTTTTCGGAAAAGTGGCGTTGGAATTTCATTTAAATTCTGTAGTATACAATTCTGATCGTGATATTGGCATCTCCCAATCAGAGATATTATATACAAGATGTTTTATTTTTGATAAAGTCACATCCATTTTTTGAACTTATTATTGGCATCCTTATTATGACTCACAACTTGAACAACCTATTGGGAAACTTATTCATTCCATGATGAATGTCCACTCTGCAAATACGTGGAATATAGGGAGTGGATGAAAAATCATTGGTCTTTGCTAATAACTTCTCGAGAGCAGTATGTACAGAAGTATGAGTTGTATTCTGGAGACTGTTCAAGAAGTTGAATAAATCCAACTACTTTATTTCGAGAAACTAATTCGTTTTATGAAATAGTGATCCAGGAAATATAATTGCTTGTCATAACAAGAAAGAAATACACTATGTAAGGTACAGAACTTCTGTTGTGATTGAATATCAAAATATTTTGTAATCCATAATAATTGTATATTCATTGTTCTTTTTGGATGTATGATAAATTGACATTCATCATACAGGACGTGGGAAGGAATTCTGGATTGAATTGAATGCGAGTTCTCAATGTATTTCTTCATAAATGTATCAATTTTTTTATGTTCATAATTATATCAGAGAATATTCCTTTTCAATTCATTGTTCTTGTTTCCTGTTGTTGATTGTTTCACTATCACCTGAAAAACCTTTTATGATACCTGCAGTACGTTCTCACATATTATTCAAAATATACTTCATTGAATGGTTCATATTATTTTCATTGAATATATTGTCGTTATGAAACAGGGTCAATAAAATTAGTCACAAGAATCTGTACATACTATTCTTGAGAAGTTATTAGCAAAGACCATCGATTTTTTATCCACTCCGTATATTTCACGTATCTGCAGAGTGAACATTCATCATGGATTGAACAAGTTTCCCACTAGGTTGTTCAAGTTGTAAGTCATAATAAGGATGCCAATAATAAGAACCTAACATGGATGTGACTTTATCAAAAATTAAACATGTTTTAAATTAGGGTTGCCATCTCTAAAATGTGAAAACCAGGACGAGGCTACTTGAAAATCCGGACAAAATCCGGACAGCGGGAATTTTGAAAACTCGGCATCATTTTTTGTAATTCCATTTTCATATACATATGAATGAGTTCAAAGGTGAATGGTGAATATCACTCTAGATATCAACTATAATTCGGGTATATTACCTACATATTTTTTGTTGCACAAATCGAATAAAACTCAAAAACATTTTTAAACAAAAAATAAACCAACCAAGAGTTTGAAACAAAACTATATAAGTCACATAAATAATACCAAATCTACAAATTCTCAATTTTTGAGCAAACTTTCACTGACATGATAATAGTTTATGTCGGTGGTTTGAACTGACGAGAATCCGGACAATTTTTCAAAACCCGCCTGGACGTCCACGGACGCCTCTAACACCCGGACATGTCCGGGGAAATCCGGACGGATGACAACCCTATGTATATAAGAGGTCTGATTAGGAGATGCTAATATCAGGAATTCGCTATGTTCCGACCCACCTTGTATATTGTTAGTACGTGCAGGAATTATTATACTTCATAGTAGATTCGTATCGGTCATTCGTACAACTAATGCACTGTTGATTTTGGAGTGTTGGTGAAATGAGGACATTTGATCAGCACCACGAGTTCTACAATATATCAAATATTGGAGTAAATTCACCGAAAGCCAATTTCCCATTGATGCGGTGCAGGGTCCTTTTCTGGACTCATAGGGATATTAAACAATCTATGGAATAAAGAATTGAAAGCTGCATATTTGTGTTGAATAGGATGGAAAGACATAAACGGAATCAGTATGTGTGGGTTTCCAGTATATGGAAAAATCAAAGGTATTATTGTTCATATTAATAAGTAGGTCCAAAAATGGGAGAGAGTTGTTAACTGCAACTTCCATAGTAATATTTATAGCTGGGTGCAATGAGTTGAGAAAATTCAAAAGAAGGTTGACTTCTTGTAATGTGCCATCAAATAAAACCAAACAGTCATCAACATAACGGTACCAGAAGCAGATTTTTTGATGCAGAGTGAAGTTAGTTAGCTGATTTTCCAAGCTAACAAACCGTTATAACAGAGGTATATAAAAAATAGAATTTGATCTGAATCAAATAAAGTATTGCCCTTTTCAGATTTATACATACATAATATGAAGGATATTATGATTAGTACCTATAAGTACAGTTATTATTTATTTTGTAAAATTAATTTGGACAGAGCATGCCAAAATGTCATGCAATTTATAAGTGTATGTGATTAACTAGATTGATAATGATAATATAGGTAATTATAATAATAAATGAGTGTCAAAATATTTTTCAGTACATTATAAAATGTTTCAGTAGATCAGTAGATCAATATGCAAATCAGGAGATCTACTAAAAATTCTGTAGATCTGGCAACCTTGCAGCGGACGAAATGTGTTTGCGGACAAAAACTTAGTGTCTTTGGACGAAAAGTACTTGTCTTCTCGAATAGTCGGGTTTTCGTTTGGAAATTAGAACGTGAAAAGAGAGGTCGACGAAAATATATCTTAGAACACATGGCAGGTACCCAATACACAATCAAAATTATAAAAAATATCCTGATGTACAGGGTGGCCAACTAAGACTCCAGAGTTCGATTTCTCTGTTGTCTTGAGAGATACAAAAAAAAGTCATGTATCAAAATTGAATCAATAATCCAGCTTCACATTTCAAAATTTCTTTGAAATACACAGGGTGTTCCGTAAGGTCACAGCACATCAAAGCTATGTTTTTTTCATTGGAACACCCTATATTTTATTTAATTTTCGAATTCTCCCTGAAGATCTGATTTCAACGACGTATCATACTTAGGGTCTAGCAGTGAAAGTTACTGACATATAGGGTGTGCAAAATCGAGATTTTCCAAGTTCAGGATTTTTTTTCTGTCGAAACTGTTCATTATTCGTCAAAACGGTTTACATATCCCTATCTCAACTTTTCACTCACTATCAATTGGTGTTCAATTGACATTTAATTGAAACAAATTATAAATTTGGATTTTTTGACCACCTTGTATCAATTTCAATTTAACACCTATTGATAGTGAGTGAAAAGTTGAGATAGGGACATGTAAACCGTTTTGACGAATAATGAACAGTTTCGACAGGAAAAAATCCTGAACTTGGAAAATCTCGATTTTGCACACCCTATATGTCAGTAACTTTCACTGCTAGACCCTAAGTATGATACGTCGTTGAAATCAGATCTTCAGGGAGAATTCAAAAATTAAATAAAATATAGGGTGTTCCAATGAAAAAAACATAGCTTTGATTTGCTGTGACCTCACGGAATACCCTGTGTATTTCAAAGAAAATTTGAAATGTGTAGCTCGGTTATTACTTCAATTTTGATTCATGAAGTTTTTTTGTATTTCTCAAGACAAAAGAGAAATCACACTATGGAGTCTTAGTTGGCCACCCTGTACAAGCATTAATTTGCTCAATAATTACGTTTGAAAGTATAGATTATTATTATTTTACAAATAACAGGGAATTCATAAAAAATACAGAGAATTGCCAATCACCTCGCTGGTACCAAAAAAAAGGGAAATGCACTACAGTAATAATAGAACAAGAAGATAAAGGAATTTTTTTATTTATCAAGCCAAAAGAATACAAAGATTCCACAGAGGCTTCTCTGCTTGGTAGGGATGATAATACTGTGTATACAAACTTAAAAACACTCAGTCAATTGGTAATATAGTAATGGCAGAACTCGTCAAACATAATAAATATTATACACTTTGTACATCACATGAGTTAGCAAACATGTATATCTAAATGTCTATATATCTATTATGTATGAGTTTCTTCATGTTTCGTCTTGATTAGGTAGTGTATTGCAAACATCAAGTTGACCTAATGTTCCTTACAAAATATAGGCATTGATCCAAGTCCTACGGAAAAATGATATCAAATTATGGAATAGAAGATATTGAATTACTTACTATCCACAGTGTCCTATTTTTGAATCTTTGAATATCTGCAGCTCCTTCTGTGAGAAATGTCGCTCAGTTTGTGGGAAATGTCCATATCCTCGAACAGATCAAATAGTTGATTTTGGGACCAAAAAGGATCATACCAACAAAAAAACATCCTAGACCATTCGTCAAAAATAAAAATCTGAAGCCAACTGACAGAATAATGAGCATAGAAAATTGTGGATATAAAAAAATGGAATAAATTCTTGTTATTGTTTATGATTATTTACCCATTGACCTTTAAGTTCACTATTTGTGAACCTATGTAAAATATAAAGGAAACATTGAGGAATGTTGGGAATTCTTGAATAAAATCTTCTGATGTAATATCTACTCCAAAACCAGTAAGAAATATTTCTATGCAGTCCTTTTCAAAATTTGCAATATCCTCTAATTGGTTCTGTGCGTTTTTTAAGAGGGCGCATCAGTCAAAACTGCCATGCAGAGGTCAGTTTGGTACCAAATCATTAATAAACTATAAGTGTAAGCGCAAAAGTGGATGGTACATATTAAAGACGAGGGTTGAGAATAGGGTATGAAGGAATTTTCCAGCGAAATTCGATTTTTGTAAAAAAATATATGGTAATGAAAAACAATAACATTGACAACGTTTGTGTAACAGAATCGAATAAAAACCTGGCATACCCTAAGTTAGCAATCCAATAAATTTTTGACGAAATAATCAGCTTCTGGAACATTGTCGTTTGGGAATGTATTGTGCGTAAAATTTATTCTGACGTTTCTGCATCTATTTTCAATATCGCCATATTGTTAGCAAGGTTTCGACAGTGGCAGAGTAGTTCAGCTATTGTCTTTCAGAGGGCTACACAGTGAAACTACCGTGCTGCGCTCCTTCAAGAACTAATACAAACATTACAGTTCTCTTTTTATTCATTTCTTCTTTCTGGGTCTGCGGAACAGTGTTGCCAATAAGGCGCTTTTCAACTTAGTTTTGCGTCATTGCGATTTTTTGTAAATAATTGCGCTTTTTTTTCTTTCTATAGTCTATCGAGTGTATTGCATAACTGACTCTGTTGATACATAATATTAATCTAATATATAAAATTCTCCTGTCCCTGTCACGGTGTTTGACGCCAAACTCCTCCGAACGGCTTGGCCGATTCTTATGAAGATTTTTGTGCAAATTCGATAGGTCTGAGAATCAGTCGTAAACGATTTTTCAAATTGAAAATTCAAGATGGCGGATATCCAATATGGCGGGCGAGTTTTGTAATGTGATTCTATTCAAAATTTGCATCTGGGGGTTTTCGGGGTCGGATATTATGATTTTTTCGTCAAAATGAGGAGATTCAAAATGGCGGATACAATATGGCAGACGAGTTGTTCAATTATGATCCGATTCTGTTCAGAATTGGTATTTCAGGGGGTTTTCGGGGTCGGAGATAATGATTATTTCTTCAAAATTTGGAAATCCAAGATGGCGGATCCAATATGGCGGACAAGTTTCGTAATTATAGACCAATTTTATTCAAAATTGGTATCTGATGGGATTTTCGGGGTCGCAGATTCAGTTCCTTTCGTCAAAATTGGGAAATTTAAGATGGCGCTTCCAATATGGCGGACGAGTTTTGTAATTATCGACCAATTCTATTCAAAATTTATATTTGGGGGTTTTCGGGGTCGAAGATTATGATCATTTTGTCAAAATCGTAACGTAACCACCACTTTTTTCCAATTTGTAGAAAATAGTTTTGATTATCTTGAATTTCCATTTGAAAAATTGGTGTTGAAGTAAGTATACATAATCCACTCATGAAATTACTGTAGGCATAAACAAAATATTGTCTTTCGTGGTAGGCCCATATGAAACTCTATATATTATTTCTTATGAAAGCAAGTAACCAATCCTTTCCTCATTTTCTCATTCGCTAAAAATCTGGCGCTACTTAGTTTCAACCAGTGATCAGTGATGCCAGGTCTATGGAAATGTCTCTAGTGCAAAGAACAAATTACTAAATTCATTTTTACTAGGGAAATAAGGGGAAATTCCACGGATTTTTTCATCTCTTTTGTGACAATTCTATTTAATACTTTCACACTCACCAAAATAGGATATTGTAAAAAACAAAAACGGTTTTGTACTATAAAAATTGTATTTATAGACAGAAGTCTCTGACGTAACCAGCTCGTTACCTCAGCTAACGTGGCCGAAGGACCTGTGCCCGGGTCGACGTCGAGTTAGTCCGTTACCTACATGAACGATTGACCCCTACTGATATAGTGATATATTATACAAAAACATCAGTATAATATATAAAATAGCAGAACGCTGGCAGCACTGCAACTGGCGAAGCGGGCGGGTGTCGCGGTATGCGGTATGTGTGATTCCCCGAACGATTCCAACTAGGCTTTAAAGAAAAATCGATAAGTAACCAGTGTTGCCAGTATGGACGATTTCTCACCAATTGGGCCATCTCTGAACCTATTTTGGCGAACTTGGCGACAGGCGACTTATTGATCTACCTCAATTTTGGGCTTCAGGGAGTGAGATGAGTATCGCGAGTCCAAATTCGATGGCTTTGTGGCTTTACCTTTACCATCCAAGTAGATTCGAGTCATTCGCACAGAGCGAGATCCTTTTGACGTTAGCAGGTGTTTTGTTTATATTATGGTTCTACAGTATCATTCATTAGGTCTATGAGTTGGCATCATATGGGAAAAATATTTGATAATAATTTGTTTTGAAATTCGACTTGGGCGTTAAGTTTTGCTTCAAGAAAAAAATTGCCTACTCGGTCGGAGTCACGACGTGACTTTCGCTAGAGTCAAAAGTTACATTTTTTCAAATTAATCGCTGAAAATAGGCTTATTGGTTCGACTTTTGAAAAATTTCACTGATAACAGTTGTTTCTATTTCAATTTTACACATTTGTCTCGAATTTGAACGTTCCATTTCAAATTTTTGGTCTTGATATTTTCTAATTTCTTTTAATTGTAACTTCAACAAAACTGTCCTGAACTTAGATACGTAAAGTTGTTTGATGATATTTGGATAGATGACTTTGGCGTTATTTTAGTACTGAAAATATAGATTTAAATAAATTTCGCTTCTGCGAATGATAGACGATACATCAACTTTGCATCAAACAATAAAAGACATTCGAAGCGGAGATTATTATTTTCTGAAGAAAATCATATTCCTGTCAAAAATTAGTGATTGAAAGTTAGTAGCATGAAAAAGCTACTAAAATGAAATGGTTTAGTCGGTGTTATTATTTTTTAAAATCAGAGCATTTCGTAGAAATTGCATGTATAAAAAACTAAAATTCGAGACACATATAGTTATGTGAAATTGGAATAAAAACAACTTTTCAAAACAAATAAGCCTATTTCAAGCGATTCATTTGAAATAATGTAACTTTTGACATATAGCGAAAGAAACGTGTGACCGCGACCAAGTAGTACATTATTAATATTTTTAAGCGAAACTCAAAGCCCGAGCCGAGTTTCGAAATAAATTATTATCAAAAGTGTTTCCCATATATGATTGTTTCATTTCTTCTATGCTTCTGTGACTTTCAACGTTGACAGGTCGACACTTTTATCAGTTCCAATCTCGGTTCCAATACTTGTTATCATATGATAAAACGAACTTTCAAAAATAAATAATTTTTATGCACGACCGGGCGTAAAGTGGCACTTTATCGCCCGAATTCGCGTGCGTAAAGTTGCATTTTAGCGCCCTAGGGCGATAAAGGAGTACAGCGAGCGGTAAAGTAGCCCGGCGGGCCGTAAAGTAGGCGATCGGCAGTAAAGTAATTTCACAGTTTTTTCAGTAATTTCTAGTAGACTACCATTCGATCTTTCTTCGCCAGTGGCATACATAATTTGGCCGAATGAATTCAAAATCATGAATAAATTCCATATTGACAGTAAATAAACGTATAAAACGGTCGTGCATAAAATGTTGTATGTATTTCGGGCGTAACTTGCTTTTATGGACATAGACGTGTTAATATCCTATCGCTCGAACTCTTACTTACACGCTGCGGTCCATAAAAGCCTACTTTACGCGCTTGATACATAAATAACTATTATGTTTTTCTATAGGTTATATGAATTCATATAGGTAATATTCTAGCTGTCCCGGCAAACGTTTGTTTGTCCATAGAAACGTGTTTATTTAGTTTATTAAAGTACTATTCATTTTCTACTTCTTTTTTGTTCAACAATCTATGTGTTTAGTTTTTCAAACTACTATCTATTTTCAACTTCTTTTTAGTTTGGCTATCTATAAAAGCGTGTTACATACATCAAATAAGCTCGTTCGCCATATTGGACAGCCATTTTTGATTTCCTAATTTTGACGAAGGTATCATAATCTCCGACCCCGAAAACTCCCAGATACCCATTTTGAATATTATCGGATCATAATTACAATAATCGTCTGCCAACCAGTAAACACATACTTTATATGAATATCAACGGAATCCTATATGGAATCTTTTGAAACATTCTAAACAAACGTTTCAGAAATATATCATAAACATCTAATATATTTTCATATCCCAGGTAAATGTGTCTGAAATATTTCAAACGCACAGAGAAAACATGTCAACGAAAACTACAAAATCTCCGGGAAGTGAACCAAAAGTACAATGATACGTATAACTCCTCCATTCTCTGGCCACAGAACTCTCTCTCTCTCTCTCTCTCTCTCTCTCTCTCTCTCTCTCTCTCTCTCTCTCTCTCAACGGGAACCTATATAGATCCGGATCCAATATGCAAATAGGATCCGCCATCTTTGATTTCCAAATTTTGTCAAAAAAATCATAATCTCCGACACCAAAAACCCCCAAATACCAATTTTGAATAGAATAGGGTTATATAATTACAAAACTCTACCATATTGGATCCGTTATCTTTATTTTTCTGATTTTGACAAAAGAATCATATTCTCCGATACCGAAAACCCCCAGATATCAATTTTGAAAATAATCGGATCATGTACAAAACTCGTTCGCCATATTGGATCCGCCATCTTCAATTTCCTAATTTTATCAAAAGAATCATGATCTTCGACACCAAAAACCCCCAAATACCAATTTTGAATAGAATCGGATCATAATTACACAACTCTGCCATATTGTATCTGTCATAATTATTTTTCTAATTTTGACAAAAGAATTATAATCTCCGATACCGAAAACTCCCAGATACCAATTTTGAAAATAATCGGATCATAAGTACAAAACTCGTCCGCCATATTGGATCCGCCATCTTTATTTTTTTAATTTTGACATAAGAATAATATATCCGATACCGAAAACCCCCAAATACCAATTTTGAATAGAATAGGATTATAATTACAAAACTCTACCATATTGGATCCGTCATCTTTATTTTTCTGATTTTGACAAAAGAATCATATTCTCCGGTACCGAAAACCCCCAGATACCAATTTTGAAAATAATCGGATCATAAGTACAAAACTTGTCCGCCATATTGGATCCGCCATTTTTATTTTTTTAATTTTGACATAAGAATAATATATCCGATACCGAACACCCCCAAATACAAATTTTGAATAGAATCGGATCATAATTAAAAAACTCGTTCGCCTTATTGGATTCGCCATCTTGAGTTTCCAATTTTGAAAATAGTTTACGATCGATTATCAGATCTACCAAAGATGCACAAAAATTTTCATAAGAATCGGTCAAGCCGTTTCGGAGGAGTTTGGCCACAAACACTGTGACGGAGAATTAATATGTTAGATATAAACTATGGTATGACTTTCATTCGATGGTGAGGTCAAAGATTACAGGATGGGAATACTAGGTGGTGAATATAATAATGTGAAATATATAATTCCACTTTTGAATTACTACTACTAATTTGGCGACGTACTTTGATAAAATACTGGCAACACTGTAGGTGACTTTGTACCTGTTCCCTTAGTACAGCCACAAATATTATTCAGCGACATCTGTTGATGAGGATCCCTATTGATTGAATCAAATGTATCTAAAGGATTCTGTAGAAATAATACATAAAATTATAATTATGGCGCCACTAGACGGCTATGATATATTTATAGTTTCGCTGGTGTCTGTGGGCGAACTATTTCACTGTGATGCGCGCCCTTAATATATGATGTGGTTCTCTCTCAATTTCAGAAAATTGAGAATTGAGGAAAATATCGAAGAAAGTGATACAATTTCAATACTAATCAGTGTTGTGTTTTTAATGCATATTTATTGAATATTCTGAATAAACTTGAATAATTATCAAATATACAGATCTGAAAAAATGTTAAGGTACAAAAAATAAGTCTAATCATAGGCATTTTATTCAAAATGAGAGATATCATTCCTATGAAATACTAAATGTATTTACTTTTGCCTCATTTATTCAAATTTGCAATATTTAATTTCTATTTGGGGGTGTACCTACAAATATTTCACAACTTAAACCACTAATGGGATTACTAAACAAATCGAGTGAATTTTTCATCTACATTTTCTAGAGCCAGCAGTAAATTTATACAAACCTACAGATTTTCTTAATCTGATTTTTTTTAAGTACTTTATTCAAATACAATGCGTTCCTGATAACAATACATATATACAGTTTAGAATTTATAGATAAGTAGTTTGCATTACAATGAATACTGAATAATCCAAAGCAGCAAATGTGCTGGTCTCGGAAACTGTATCTGACTTACATAATACATTTACATTTTTACATATATAAATACAAAATAAGAAATAAATGAAATTCTTCATTCTCACAATTTTTTTTTTATAGATATTTATGTGATTATATATAATTAGGTAGTTAAATGCAGTTGGGTCATATTGCATGGGGTATGGCTTAGATTTTATAAATGTTTCTTTTCAAGTTTTTTCTGTGTATATATTTTTAATTTTCCTTTTAAATAAGTTTATGTCGGCACAGTTTGCTATGTCCTTTGGTAAGGAGTTATAAGTTTCCAGGCTCTGTATTATGGGATTTTTGAGGCCTATGTTTGTTCTCACTGGCTCTAAGTAGATATTTGTTTGCGTACGTTGTATTATAGTTGTGTTGCTGATTCACGAAATTGAAAGGTGTGTTAAATTTAAGATTTTCTTTGATGATATTGTATATAAATTCGCTTTGTTCGATTTGTAATATATTAGAAATGGGTAAGATGTTAGTTTGATTATATATTATATGTGTTGACGTAGTATCATGGTATTTGAATAAAATCTTCACAACTTTATTTTATAGTGCTTCAATTTTTTGAACATTGTTTCCGCATGTTCCCCATAATGGGATTGAGTATCTGAATATGGACAGAAAATATGCATTGTATATTAGATACAAGCATGATGTTCGTATGTAATCTCTACATCGATAAATGGCACCAACCATGGGTGATATTTTGTTTTCTAGGTGTTTGATGTGTTCACTCCAGTTCAACTTTTCATCTAGTACAAGTCCGAGGTACTTCGCCTTCCGAACTTTGTCAATTATTTCTCCTCCTATCTTTATTGTGATGTTCTGTGCAATTTTGTTTTTTTTGTCATGTTGTTTTATTTATATTGAGTTGTAGTCTATTTTTTATTAGCCAGGCATGATATTGTTCTAAATTTTCATTGACTGTTATTTGTAGCTGGGTTATATCTTTGTCTTTATATACCAATACAGTGTCATCAGCAAATTTGAAGTATCTACCTCGAAGTTCAGCCGTTTTCAATGATAAGACATGTAACGTATAGAAAAGGGGTTACATAAACTCAAAATATGTTGTTTTATTCACTTTGTCAGTTGAATTATTTGGTTCATTCAAGTTTCAAGTTGAACATTGGCAAACACTCTGTATTTCACAATGGAATAATTTTATACAATCTATTTCCGAATGAGTTGAAAAATGAAGATTTAAAATCAATCTTAATAAACGATAGGTACCTGATGGAGACAATTTGATCGAAAAATATGTTGCATGATTTTATGACTCATCATTGAAATGTAATAATTTTCATCTTAAGAAAAAGTAAGTATATGAATTTGTTTCCACTGAGTAAAATGCATTAGTTACTCAACAAATTAATGAGCAAATATGTTTTTTTGGGCAATAAAGACAGTCGATCAATGAAAAAATTTGTTGTCTCGGAATTTGCTGAAAAAAAACACTTCCGTGTATAAGTAAATCAATGGTAAATCTATAAATGTGTATGTGAACCAACTTACCTTTGGATCTATTAATGAATTATATTGATGGTCCCATCATTTTTGTTGTCGCACAATTATGAGCTGTTCATTTATCTGCCATCGGAAAATTTTGGAAACTCCGCGAACTGAACTAACAGTGATATGATGAAAACTCGGATACACAATAATATCCCGCACCTAGGCGCTAAAGAGGAGAAATATAATAATTTTAATAACGCTAGAACACTTTTAAAAACATCTGGCCAGAGAAAATCGTGATTTGTTACACCTGAAATTCTACCAACAAAAACAAAAAAGTAAGGTTGAATGACTGTAAAATATGTAAAAATCTAGCCATCTTGCGGACTGATCAGTGGTACCCAAAGGTTACTGTTGGTTTCAAAAATTATATTGTTAGCGTTTCGATAGCCTTTGTGATTCGAAAAATTGACTTTGTCCCAAAAGTTGTAAACTCTGGGGAAAATAGCGAACATTGAAATTAAACAAATAAATGGAATTAAACGAGTTGTACTATAAAGAGTGTCCGTTTTTCGAGCTCCACCATGGAGATCTCAGTTATTATAAGATATACGGGGTCGGTTAAACTAGGGCAAAGTTGCGCATTTTCATGCTGAACATTTATCTGAGAAAATTTGATGTGTCATTTTTATTTTTTGGATTATTGGAAGAAAACGAAAATTTGTAATTTTCAGACAACTTTGTTTTTTCTTTTAGGCACTATATTGGATTTAAGCATTTTTTAAGTCTTTTTTTTTTCCTAATTACAATGATGTAATACACGTTATGATCGAATCATTCCTGTCGATCAAAATTGGGAAAAAAACAATTTTGCGAAGAGTGCTATGGAAAGAATGCCAACATTTTTGTTTAACAAGTTGAATTTCGACAGTCAGGGAACATATCTGACGGACAGTTGGCAACCCTTCTGGCGTTATGTGGATAAGCTTAAGAATTCAACAGTTCTGTTTGTATATTCAATTGAACTGTTAAAATTCAGTTTGTTTAACAACTGTTGGCGTTCCTTCCAAAGCACTCTTCGCAAAAAAGTTTTTCTCCCAATTTTGATCAACAGAAAAGATTCTATCATATTGTATTATACATCATTGTAATCAGAAAAAAGTACTTTTCAAAAAACAAAGTTGGGTGTTGTAACTTTGGCATCCAGAACGTCATGGAAAATACAATGACAGATGCAGACTCCTTGTAAAAAGTGCCTTAAGAATGTCCTAGTCAGAAACGTCTAGGTTTTTTGGTTTTCGCTTGAAAAAATTGAAATTAAAATTTTAAATTTTCGTTTTCTCTAAATAATTCAAAAACTGAAAATTTCTTGCGAATAAATGTTCAGCATTAAAATGCGCAACTTTGCCCTAATTTAACTGACCTTGCATTTCTTATAATAACCGAGATACCCATGGTGGAGCTCGAAAAACGGGCACCCTGTATAGAACCTCGGATGGTAGGTCAACTGACGAGCAAACGTCTTCTCAAAGAGCCCTTTTAGTCAGATGGTACTACGCTCTGGATTCACAGCATGGGAACCGGCGTCTCGGTCAATGGTGGCAATGGTTACACAGCTTGAAACTACTAAACTAATAGCTGAATCGCGGGTAGATTATGCATAAGAAAGCAATAACTTGCACTATAGCTATATAGCAAATGCAGCAAAGCAATTATTATTAGAATTAGAAATACATACACCAACCCAGTGACACGTGCAGAGGAGATCGACAAAAGCACGAGGTATATACAACTGACAGCCGTTTTGGCAAAATCAAATGAAATGAAAAACAGGAAAAATTGAAAATATCAAGTAAAATCTATGATGTAGCATCGATGGTGCTAGAATAATCATTGTATTCGTGTCATAGTAGAATGATACAATAGACAGAAGTCTCGGTAGGGCTATTTGAAGAATATTTTTATTGTTTTCTTGTTTAGTGTAAACACTTGGAATTGTAAACCTAGCAGTTCTCACATCAACTTCAGTAAGTGTACCAAATTCCAATACTCTAGCAGTAATAGTTGAGAAGTTATTGATAACTAATCTATCATCATAATTTGTTGATTGTTGCCAAAAGAATACTATTGATAATCACATGAAAAATGTACATGCATTTTAGGTATTGAATGCATATTTGTCACTTTAAAAAAACATTCTAATTTCCTCAAATTCAAATTATCAACACGCCATTCGAAAGTTATTAAAAAGTTAAAAATTTTAGTGTTTGAATCGAGGTTTGAATAATGTCCATAACTTATTTGTGTGGAAAATTGTGAAACGGTTGTGCTAGCTTGAGGTTAAGCTGGCCCAACACCAGTTAAAAATTCGGGTTGGTGTTAAAAACTGTTAATCAATAGTTGTTGAATACTAGATGATTTTCATTTGATTGTGCCAAAATGGCTTTGTCAGTTTTGTTTCCAAAAAGCACGGCGATCAGTAATAATAATGAAGAGCTACTAATCATGCGGGTGAGAATCAAATTCATGTGTCAGCGCTACAAGATATATGTCGTCTTAGTGCAACTATGATGAATGAGCGGAAATATACAGGGTGATCCACGGTGGATGGCCTATTAGAAGTACCTGGAGAACGAAGAGACAGAACATTGTGAAAATTGGGATCATTTGATAATTGAACATACTCTATCCGCCTAAAATATTCTCATCGATACAGTGTTGCCACTTCTATCAGAAACAACTAGCATCTTTGTTATTTCAAATGGAACACCCTGTATTTTATTGCATTTTTAGATTCTTCCTGAAGAGCTGATTTCATCAATGTATCACACTTGGGGTCTAGCAGGAATGATTACAGAGATATAGGGTGTTCAAAATCGAAATTTTTCAATTTTAGTATTTTTTTGTGTCGAAACTATTAATTATCGATCAAAACGGCACACATGTCCCTATCTTAACTTTTGATTCACTATCTACTGGAATTTAATTGGAAAAAATACAGGGTGGTCCAAGATTCAGAATTTTGATCACTCTGTATCTGTTCCAATTAAATGTCAGTAGATAGTGAATCAAAAGTTATGATAGGGACATGCAAGCCGTTTTGATCGATAATGAATAGTTTCGCCACAAAAAATTCCTGGAATTGAAAAATCTCGATTTTGAACACCCTATATCTCTGTAATAATTCCTGCTAGACCCCAAGTGTGATACATTAATGAAATCAGCTCTTTAAGAAGAATCTTAAAACGAAAAAAAAATACAGGGTGTTCCATTTGAAATAACAAAGTTGCTAGTTGTTTCTGATAGAAGTGGCAACACTGTATCGATGAATATATTTTAGACGGATAGAGAATGTTCAATTATCAAAGCATCTCAATTTTCAGAATGTGTTGTCTTTTCGTTCTCCAGATACTTCTAATAGGCCATTCACCGTGGATCACCCTGTATAATAATAATAATAATAATAATAAATTTTCTTTATTTCAAATTATGTTGATACATGAAATGAAATGACGTCAGAACAAAAAAAACATCAAACTAAGATGGGTACATAAACATACATACGTAACATCTTAGAAAAGATAGATCAAATATTCACTAACACTATATGGTTCTATTTCTAATAATGTATTTTTGATAAGTTTTTTAAATTTCCGAATACTTGAGATATTTCTTATATGATTTGGTAACTTATTAAATAACTTTATGCACATGTAATGTGGACTCTTTTCAGTTGCTGTCAACCGGTGGATAGGATATATAACATTTTGATTTCTTGTATTATAATTGCGTTCAGATTGAAAATTAAATTTGTCCCTATTTTTAAATATGAACATGAGACAGTCATAAATATACACGGCATATATGGTCATGATGTTCTGTGATTTAAATATGCTCCTGCAAGAATCATCAAATTCCATTTTATTCATTATACGAATACAGTGCTTTTGAATTATGAAAATCTTCTGTATATCAGCATTGTTTCCCCAAAATATTATGCCATATCTAGCTACTGATTCGAAATTTGCGTGGTATAGTATTTTAAGAGTTCCTATCTTCATGTATTTAGATACAGTACGTATACCATAACTAATTCCACTTAGTTTTGAAGATAATACAGTAAAATGATATAATATAATAATAATATCAATATAATACTTATTAATTGAAAACGTCAAAGGCTTTCTCAAACATATTCCTTCATTTCGTGTTGTTTTTTCATCTTCTATTACCCATTCCAAGGATCGCTCCTTTAGAAACACCCTGTGTTTTTGAAGTATAGCAATAGATAAACAAAATAGAATACGGAATAGCCGTAAGCCGATTTGTAATAGTGGGATTTTAAGGTGATGACAAAAAACTTGTCTTTTCTAATATGTGCAGTAAAGGCATAGAATAAGGGGTATATCATACATAACCAGAAGAGGACCGAGATGTGAAGAATAATCACATTTCTAGTGAAAACGTCTGATTCGCAAGATTAGGTCATTAAAAAATATGTTTCCGCGATGACAAAAAACTTGTCTTTTCAAATATGTGCAGTAAAGGCATAGAATAAGGGGTATATCATACATAACCAGAAGAGGACCGAGATGTGAAGAATAATCACATTTCTAGTGAAAACGTCTGATTCGCAAGATTAGGTCATTAAAAAATATGTTTCCACAAAACTATTAAGTATTCTTCTCAGATATTATATTCAAAATAAACACATATCATTAAACATCATGTAAACATTTTGACAAACTGAGGAAATCATATGTATAACCTTGAATAATTAGTTCTTTATGACCATAAGTTTCATGAACTGATACCTCATGGCAGGTGAAAACCAAGGTGAAAACCTAATTAAAATGTAGTGAGGATGTAATTGTCATAAATGTTGCATGAATCTGCCTTTACAGAATTCTTCTAGTCCTCAAAACAATTCTTACCTTGAAATTGCTGGAAGCTTTGGGTGCAGCTCTGGCTTTGATTGCAGGACTATCTGCAGTTTCATTCTGACCCGCCCTTGGACTAACTGCTCTTGGACTACTTGATCTTGGACTACCCCTACTGCCTACTTTGGCAGGGCTTGTAATCTTTGGATTCGAAACTTTAGTACACACTGACAACTTAGGGCTTGCAGGTAATTTAGGACTCTTTGGCACTTTGGGGCTTCCAGGCGATTTCGGACTTCTTGGCATCTTTGACGCTGCCACTGTCTTAGTAACCACATGCTTGGCCAGTTGAGATGAGTTCAATTTCTTGGCATGTCGTATGATCTCTTTTTCTGGATCATTTATTCCCAGGGATTCCTTGAAGAAGGAAAAATTGTCCAGTGTGAGCTCCTTGTTTTTGAGAACCTCTGCAACTTCTCTCATTGACCGAACTTTCTTACCAGATGGAGTGTAATAATAGATGTCACCGCTTTTTTTAGAAATATCATAATTAGTAGCTCTCCATACCAGCTCTCTTTTCCAGCCATAGTTGAATGGCTTCAAGTACTTGGGATCAGACAAATCAATTGAAACTCGTTGTTTTTTAGCTGGGGTAGGACTACCCGAGCTAGTTCTCGATATCAAGGACATCACAGAGGGACTGAGAGGCTCTACTTTCACGCTAACTTCCATCATTGGCTCTTTTTCTGATTCGATTCTTTCCGATCCATTTTCTTGAAATGATTTTTTTTGATTTGGGGAGAGCATGATATCACTATATTTTTTGTTAGGTATCCGAGCCCGTTTTCCTTTACCAAGCGTTTGTTTGGGTGGTAGATTTAGATCTACACTGGTGTCTGGCTCATTGGGTTCTTCTGTTGACAAATACAAAAAATGATACAGATAGAACATAGTATGCATTACTGAAAACTGAACGTGAAAATGGTAGATTCAAGATCAATTAATGAAATCATCCAGTGACTCATTTGTAGACTCAAACACTCATTCATATGCCAACAACTATAAGCAGAGCACAACTTCCATAGAAAAATATTCTGCATTTTCATGTTGAGAACGGAAGCAGCTTCGTTCCCGAAACGTCCAAAGATGAGTGAAAATTCGATATTTTTTCAATATATCTATATTTCTTTCCTTCAAACATTTCTTTGAACAAAGTGTCACTGACAAGCTACTGGATTTTTCTTTTAGGCTCCCTGATAGAAAAAATTTTTAAACGCAGTGACATTTTGGGGCAAATCATCTGATTTATCTCACTACAAATATATTGAAATAATACGCATATTTTCATTTTATTGAAAGGAGGAGAGAAAATCCCAAAAAATCAAGTGAAACAAGAAAATGAATTCAAAAATCGAGTCGAATCAAAAGTCGATTAGAGAATTCACCCCAGAGGAGTATTGGGAGAGAAATAAGTTGACGGTATCTATAGTTGGTATTTTATGATCTGTTAATGATATATCGAGTATTTGATTCTGAAAATGGAAATCAAAACTATGAAAATGCCAATATTCTCAAATGAATGATTTGATTGAATAGGTAATCGAGAAAAAAAACAACTAAAAATCGTTCACAAAATGTTAGAAAAATGCACAATAGTAGATAACTAGAGAAATACAACTACTTCCCTGACTAATGCCACACAGAATATTAAATTATTCTGAAAAAAAACAAGGGGACCACTAATTTTCTTTTTTTTTTTTTTTCGTTAAGGAAATTATTTGTTTTTTTTTTTTCGTCATCTACCATTGTTGTTCATTTTATGAGAATTTGTGGAAATAACTGAGTTTTTTATTTATTTTATTTAAATTGATATTTTGTTGACCCTCGACTTATCAATAAATATCGACATGTTCGAGTGTGTTCAAGTCTGTTGAATGGGCTTATATCACAAAAAAAAATTTATTTCATAATTCGATAGAACTCACCATAACTAGCTCACCACCGCAAACCGTTGCTTGCTGTGAGCTCCCTACGTTTTATAAAAAATTATTGAAATCCCCGATTTTCCGGACCTCTGAAAACGAGGCGATGATGTGACATCAAAACCCTAATACTGAAACAAGACTATTCCAGACAGAGATGACTGATACATGATTTTAGAAAGAGTGAATTAGCGCGAGATCACAGTTGAAAGAATTAATATATCAGTTGTCTCAGTCTCCGTCGGGCGTTTGGTATTTTCTTTTAACTATGGCGAGATAAAGTTTCTACGTCATAAGAGGGTCCGTTTTCAGAAGGTACTATTATTTATGTACAAAAATAAAACATTCCAGTTAATTTTTCGATCGAATTATGTCGTCAATCATTATTTATGTATAAAAGGATCATTATAAACATGGTTTGAGTTAAAAATTCCACTAAGGTAATGCCATTCAAATGGCTCATGGAATGTCAAATTTCGAGCAATGACAGCACTATCTAATAGATGAGCATTACTTGACAGGAAATCATATGGCTACAGGACAAAGAAATCCAAAAATGTCACTGTTATCTGTTACAGCCGTAGAAAAATTATAGTGTATAACTCGAATGATTGCAGCAATCGCCTACGGCTCATGCTGCAAACCTCATTCTCGTGGGATCGCTATCATCCCGTGCTAGTTAAACAATAAACCATTTTCTACGACTATAACACAAAATTGCTCTTGTTTTACTGTGTTCGATATGTCATGAGGTACTTTGTATGTCATCAATATTATTTCCGTATCTGATATCACAATGATTCCATTGTGTTATTATTTCAAAAACATCTCATCGCTCATGGAATGTCAAATGTGAAGCAATTACAGCTCTGTCTAATAGATGAGCATCACTTGACAGGAAATCAGATGGATACAAGACGAAGAAATCGAAAATGCCGCTGTTATCTATTATAGCCGTAAAAAAATAATAGTGTATAACTTGCACGGAATGCTAATTTCCTACTTGAATGATTGCAGCATGAGCCATAGGCGACTATTATTTTTTTACGGCTATATTATATTTTTCAAAAGAAACCTGCTGCTAGCTTCAGCCAAACTCAGCAGAGCCATTTTTGAAAACATAGATTTTTCACCGATTTGATATATGGAGATAAAATGACCAATTTTAGGCTAATTAATAATTACTGTACATTATGTATTTCTATCAAAAGCATATTTTAGGATGATTTTTCAAGACAAAGTGTTGGTATTGATTGTAAGCTTGATAACTGATAAAAAGTTGAGATAAAAAGTGAAGTTATAAAAGAGGTTATCAAAACGTGATTTGGAAAAGGTACAAGTACAAAATGGCCCAAAATACAATTAGATCAATCAATGTAGATTTGCTTAATGGTGAAAATTATCACAATTGGAAATTTAGGATGGAATTAGCATTGGCAGAACAGGGGGTCCTACAATATGCTCAGAATGATATGGACACCTCTGTTATGACTGCAGAAAACAGGAGTATATTCGAGAAGAATGATAATCGAACGAAATCGTTGATTGTCCAGTGTGTCTCAGACACCCAACTGGAATGTCTACGAGATAAAGAAAGAGCATATGATATGTGGAAAACCCTAGAAGAAAAGTTTGAGAAGAAGGGCCTACCAGGACAATTGTTTTTGAAAAGGAAAATGTTATCAATGAGATTGAAGGAAGGAGAATGCTTGGAGAAATTCATTATGGAATTTGAGGAAATATTTCGCCAATTGAAAGCTACAGGTGTGAAAATTGATGAAAAGGATATCATATGTAACCTTTTGATGACATTACCCAAGTCCTACGAAACTGTAGTTACAGTGATTGAAAATTTGCCATCAAATGAACTTAAATATGATTATATCAAAACAAAACTAATGGCAGAATATGAGAAGAGAAGAATAGGAAATAGAAGCCAATCTGATAAAACCTATATTGCAACAGCATTTGTATCTGAAAAGGTATGCTATGGATGTGGAAAGAAGGGACACATTCGACAAGATTGCTGGAATGAGAACAGAAGAATGCAACAGACTTATGGTTTCTCTGGAAGAGGTTTTAGAGGTGGTTTCTCAAGAGGAGGAACTCAAACCAGTTTTTCCAGAGGTGGAATTCAAACTGTTCCGTCTAGAGCAGGTGCTCATACAAGTTTTTCCAGAGGAATTCCTAGAGGAAGTTTTTCCAGAGGCTATAGAAATTTTAGAGGTCAGATAAGAGGAAGGTATCAATATAGAGGTGGAGGCCAAAACACAGGTAGGAGTTGGCAACATAATACAAATTATGTACAAAGCGAAGAAGATTCTACAAATTCAAATGATAATAATAATCAAGATATTAATGAGAACAGAATTTGTTTCAATACTGAGGTAAAGGACCCCGCACTTTTTCTATATAAAAATGGCGTTCCGTCGAATTTCCCCAATTTTTGGTAAATGATAGTACTCGACATACTGATTGAATATGCCAAGTCCCAACTCAATCCTATGACTAGTTTACGAGATACAGGGTGTTGAAGTTGAAGAATACCTAATTTTTCTCGGCCTATATCTCTAAGATAGGACAAATGAATTCCAATTTTTCGGGAGCACGTAATAGTTATGCCCTTAGGCGCAAGAACTATATAGGTATTCGACCAAAACTGATTTTTATTACAGGGTGATTCTCATTTCAAATAATGTGTTTTTTTGAATATCTGAATATCAATGCTACAAATTGATAACAATTACAAAATGAGATTTATAGCCAAGTATGCTCTTCTTACATCAATTGAATTCGTAAAATATAATAATTATACATGGTGTTTCATTAATGCTGTTGATTGCATAATTGGTCTATCCTAAACTTCATTGGGCCACCTCGTATTATCGGGTTGATTCCAGACATTCAAAATATTTTTGAAGGATGTATCCCAATGAGTTCCATGATATACAGAGTGATTCATCGATTGAAAAAATTGACAACCACGAAAAAATATTCAAAAACCACTATTTTTTTCATCACCCTCTAATTCGAAATTATTACCGTCGATGTAAGATTTTTTTCCACCAATATACTCAGTATGGATATTTCAATCAAATTGGGAATTTTCAGACCCATGCTATGACTAGTTTTTTTATACATCGAATAATGTGAAAATAATTATGGAAAAGTAATTACATAATAACACGAAAAATTGCTCCGAATCGCAAAACTAGTAGTCACTAGTCAACTATGTCAAAAAATGTGATTTGTTCGTAAACAAAATCTAGTGGTCTTATTATAGGTCCGCTAGCAAAACATCTCGAAAATGTTTTTCAGAAAACATCAAACAAATCACAATATGCCCCCGAAAAAATCTCATCAACGACACAACTCATCAACGATCCCACTCATATAAACGTGCTAAAACTCATGAGCGTTCCAAGTCGACAGCGGTTTTTCCCAACTCAATCCTATGACTATACTTTTCGAAAAAAATATGAAACTAAACTTCCGCAAACGCCTAGTGAGAGGTGCGCGTTAATATATTTTGCAACTCTCCTTTATCCAACCAACTTCCAATCTTTTGATCATACTGTATATTGTTAGAATCGAAGTTAGTATATGCACATCGGAAAGACACTAAAGTTGGAGTTTTGGTTATGTAGATATTCGTTACCGGGTTCAGTATAGACTTGAAAGAAAAATGGAATACAGGAACATCAGTAGGTACCGAGGAATCATCATTTATCCAACACATCAAAAATATAGTAAAATAATAATGAAACAATCTCGAAGCCTCTTTCTTCCACTCAATATCAATTCAGAATTGCAATCATAGATTTTGAAAAAATACATGAACCAACTCGTTTTCCAACAACATCTATTTGTTGGAAGAAATAGTGGCATTAGGTAATGTATATCGTAAGATATACATACCGTAATAGATCGATAGACATCCTCAAATAACTATAAAATTATATTTTAGGGTAAGTTCTAGTCCCAATTCAAGTTGACAACTGATATTTTCGGAATCGGCGGGGTCGAATTAGTCTAGAAACTTGGGTTGTCACGAATTAATAAGTATGTTTTACTTCGTAGAAGTCGAATTTGGATTATCGCAACCAGATAGAATATTTTTCAGTAGGCTTAGAAAACAAAATCATGATATCAATAAATGTGTCTGTCATCCAGCAACTTTCGGGTTGTCAGTATCTTAAAATATCATATCAGCGTATATCTTTATTCTGAGTGTTTTTTAAGTCGTTTTCAGTAATTGTTTAGTGAATTTAGTGCGCATTATGGCATTTGCAAATAGGGTAAGATGTTATGTATGCGAAGGGAATTTCATTCCTAGACTCACAATTCGTATAAATCGTGAAGATAATGTTGATTTTCTGCAAAAATTGCAACATTTAGAAGACAAGCTGCTGGAAATCCTCCAATTGACATTTTTGATGATACCAGAGTTTGTTTCAATTGTCATAACAGTGTAATAATTGATATCAATGAGATGGAAAATAACCCAAACTGTCTTCGCCTAAATGTATTGAGTCCAGTAATGAGCCGTGCCTGCATAATCTGTAATGCTCGTCAACATGTTCAGAGAATAACTCTTGCATGTAGGGTGAACATTTTTGTTGTAACGAATATTTATGTTCCGGACTTTCTGAGAATTTGTGGTCATCATCTTGACCCTCATGGATTTCTCTTGAATAATTTGCATGGAGGTTTGAATTTTATCAACAAACCCTATTTGATATCAAATATGCTTCAATTTCTACAGTGTATGAGAACAGTTGCCAATGAAAATAGACGTATTAGAAACTGGGATGATATTGATAGTTTTACAGAAGAAGAGTTCAAAGCTCTGACGTCGATTTCAAAAGAAGATTTTCAAGAACTTTATGGATTTTGTGATACAATCGAGCAAGGGGGAAATAGAAGGCATATCAAAAAGAAACATTTACTGACATTTCTAATCAAAATGAAACATGGAGTTTCAGATGAGTTTTTGAAAATCTTGTTTCATTTTTCTTCAAGACAAACAACTAGCTTGATAATATCGAATGTGAGGATATCTCTAATGCAAAGATTTGTAACTAATAATATTGGTTTCGACTCTATTACAAGAGACGATTATATTAATAGACACGTGTCTGTATACACCAATCAGCTATACAACCCTTCTCCCAATATCCCAAAAGCAATTGTGTATATAGACTGTACATATAACAAAATAGAAAAAAGTAGTAATTTCCGGATATTGAGACAATCCTACTGCTTCCATAAAAATGAGCACCTGGTTAAGCCTGAAATTATGGTCGCTCCTGATGGCTACATCTTGGCAATTAATGGTCCATACTTTTCTGATGCTAGAAATAATGATGCCACCATTCTGCAGCATGAGCTACAGAATGATATAAATAGAATGAGGACATGGTTTCAAGAAGGCGATGTAGTGATAGTCGATAGGGGTTATAGGGACTCTATTGGTCTTTTACAGGATCTTGGTCTCCATTACCATATGCCACCATTTCTACCACCAAACCAAAGACAACTCACAACAATCGAAACTAATAGGGCACGCTTAATTACTAGCACCAGATGGATTGTAGAGGCTAGAAATGGGCATTTCAAATCGATTTTCAAATTTTTCCGAGGAGCGATATCAATAACACATGTTGCAAAATTACGCGAATTCTATTTGATTGCTGGCGCCCTAATAAACAAATACCATCCTCCAATAAGGATGCCGGGCACATTGGAATTAGCTACACAAATGTTGCATGATATCGAAGAAGTCAACATTGTTCAGGCCCGAGTTGAGGCTGAAAACCTCCGTACAAGAAATGGTCGATGGTTTCGTTTGAACCATAGACATGTACCGACGTTTCCTCGACTTGACTTAGAATATTTGAAAACACTCACAGGGTCATATCACATTCACTTAGCTGCCTCCTACATACAAGACACGATACAAAGAGATGGAGGGGAACAAAATACACTCGATATTGACGAACTCATTGAGGAACCCAATTTTTTAAGATTTCGAGTATTTTCTCGGTTCAGAAATGCCACTAAACATATGCTGTGGTTAGTATTCAGAGAAATCGATGATAATAATTCACAAGATCCGCCCATTTTAGGGTACTACTGTACTTGTAGGTCCGGTGCTAGAACATTAGGGACGTGTGCACACGTAGCCAGTGTGGTATGGTTCCTTGGATACGCAAGAAACCGAGGGGTAAATCACATGGGAAGTTCGGGAATTCTTTGGGTATTCTTTGTGAATTACTTGGTAGTCCCAGCAATTTTTAGAAAATTGAAGTCAAATTTCTCAACGATGTTCAGATATGAAAATAAATTTTGCGCGAAGAAAACATATATGAACTGCACAGTATTTTGCTTCAAGACCTACTTTGTTGATTTTTTTTTTGACGGAGAGGTACCGCGAGCACCGAGAGTACCTTGTCCCACTTAGAATATCATAATATGTTAGTCAGTCGAATTTTCATTCTCTTCAAGGTTTCCCGTTGGAATCCTGTTAATTATTCGGAAAGATGAGAAGATCGAGAAAAATTTCTTTTTTATTGAGCATTGTGAGATCTGTCTGGCGATCGATTTTTCGACGACTTCCCGATATCCAATCATGCTGAAATTTTACACATATCTTTGGGTCTGGTCAATATGGGTATTATCAGATTCAATATGGTTATTATAAAGTAGAATACAATTTATAACAAAGCTTGAAATCCAATATGGCCGCCGACAAAAAAATTTCCTTTTTACACGATCGTGCGGAAAAGTTACTTTACCCCACTAGTGCTGAAAAGTTACTTTTCGCCACGATTTTTGTATTGTTGAAAATGGGGATATTTATGACTAACTAAGTGATCTATGTAACTATTTTGTCATTTTGTAGCATTGTTATAAAATCTTGTTTATTGAACACTTTTTTTTTCTCAAATAATAATAATATGGACAAAAACACTCGTGGAAAAACATTATACCTCACTCTTCTTGCGGCAAATGTCTTTTCCACAATTGACGGCTTGCCCGAACTCCGCCCCGCGTCGTTCGTGCAATAGCCGTCGCGTGCGGTAAAGTACTACTTTTCGCACTTGTTTGGTAAATAACTACTGAATTCGTTTACAATTCCCTCGACATGGGTACCAAATAAGAGAGAATGACAAGTAGAATACAAAAACCATATGACACTACTTGAAATCCGATATGGGGCCGACACAAAATGTAAATGTTAATCAATTTCATTGAACACTTTGAAATACCATACAGGCTGTGCCTGAAAGGTCTATACAAAAAATACCACATATTCCTCAGACCACAACAATTGAATTATATATCAAATCTACCTACCTAAGTATAAAATTGCTCAGTTTGGGCGCTAAACGGCTCTGGAGAATTTTGAAATTATGAATGAATTATGAATATCATTCCATGCTAGGCGTAGAATTCAATTTTTTCAGTAAATAAACATCTAGTACTCTTGATAAAATTCTATTACTCTCATGATCTCGAAAAAATTCGTAATTCTAGTAATTTAAAACATGTTGTCTACTTGTCTAGCGCTCTAACCGGCTCTAACCGACGCTCAAACTAAGCAACTTTGTACTGAAGTAAGTTTGCTTGTATAGATGATGAATATATTAAGTATTCTTTTGTGAATACATATTAGGGACAGCCTGTATATCTTTGCAATTCGGATAAACGAGTTCACAGAAATATAAGTATGAAATTTAGCGACTTACTATGAGCCGATCTATAAACTGTACAGTTAGTTTCATGAACAATCTTGATACTAGGGGCCAAAACTTTTATTGCTACAGACATGTGGCATAGAGAAACATCTCGAGAATCATTTTGAAGTTTTTTTGCACAAAAGCTAAAAAAATACAATATTCTTCTATTCAAAGATGTATACAATAATACAGGTAGGTATTGGAGAAATATCATCATTTACTTTATTTCAACCTTCGCTTCATTTCCTTATATTTTTGTACAATGATAGATCGATCATTTTCATTGATTGACATTTTATTGCCGATTCCTAGATACAGAAGGTTGACGTTTTGTGCACGAGAAATAATACCTAGTAATTTTTGAATGTATGATGAATTGACATTCATCATACAGGACGTGGAAAGTGATTCTGAATTGATATTTTCATCACATGGAGAATGCGAATTCTCAATGTATTTTTTTTATATATATATATCCATTTTTTTGTGTTCATAAATATATCTGAGAATGTTCATTTCAAATACCTAGTAAATTATTTCAACTCTTCTAATTGTTTTTTTACATAAACTTAGTCGTCTGATCTCTCGAATTTTTCCTCTTACTTTCATTTTGAATATAACAAATCTTTGCCATTTTCAATCTCTCAACTATTTTTTCCCGATAGATATTGGTACTTAACAAAAAAGTTGAACAGTGTGACCATGATAAGGTTGCGCACGAGGTTACGCAGCATGAGCGAGAGCATGAGGGTCTCGCGAGGGATCTCGGAAACGGTAGGAGATACGAATTCGGTTAAATGAGAAAAAAATTACGCATTCCAAGGGTCATACCTGGTCATACCAATGGATTTCGAAAATTCACAAAATTGTTAATAATTCCCCATGGTTGAACTCAGAATAAAAAAAACTTTCGAAATCTGTGAACAGATAATCAGGGCCGTATTTGAAAAAAAGTTGTTGATTTCTTTACGAATACGAAACGTCGCGTGGAGAAATCAATATCACCACGTTAAATCTCATCAAGAGATGCCATGTAAAAGTATTTTTAGAGTTTTCTATATATCTAATAATAACGTAGAAAAACAAATAGATATTCCAAAAATTCACTTTCTTTATACAAGGTGTTTTTTAAGTACGTGTAGAAAATCCAGGAGCATGTTGCTGACGTCAAGATAAGAAGAAAAGTTCGTATAAATATATGTCCGAAAGTTATTCGTTTCTGAGATACAGAGTGTCAAAGTTGAATTCTTATATTTGTTTTTTGTTGATAAATTTCAAAATAATTGTGATATTCAAATGAATTTTGGTATTTCGGGGTATTTTTCGATGACAATATCAAATTTTTTAGTTCATCTCTTTCGTGAGGGTGGCGGCACCTACACATGTCTTTTGAGTCTTTTGAAAAGTCACAACTTTTTTGTGCGTACCTGTATCACGTTCTATAGCAGTTTTCGAGTTATTGGGATTTTCAATAATCGATGCAAGTAATTTGGAATGATGAAGAAGTAGGAATTCAAAATTGATTCATCAAGTAGGTAAGGAAAATTATTTTTGTTTTATTCCATTTTAAAATAGGAATCGGGTGTAATTATAATACAATACTGATAATAATCACTGTAATTAAGACCAAATGAATACTAAAACAGTTAGTTGAGGGAATTGATCAAAGTAATTGTTCAAAATGGCCAAAAAAATAGATACAAAGAAGTGAGAATCATCAATTGGCTACATTCCTCGCTACATTCCAATGATGAATTGTTGAATGGAGGAGAATATTGAATGAAAGAAGAAAAATGCACTGACGTATCTTTTCTAACTTCTTAGAGTCGACTTACGAGCCCAATGGAAATAATTCAAATGCATCGATTGTTTCAAATCCCAATATCTCGAAAACGGTTGCTCGCTTCGACCTCTACCAAGTCCAAGTATATACTTTTTACACAAAAATGTCCTAGAAATCGATTTTCTTACTATAAAACGTGATCTAGGTACGAACAGAAAAGTTATGACTTCAAAAATTCAAAAGACATGTAGGTGGTGCCACCCCCACGAAAGAGACAAACTACCAAACTCCATTCGATTATCACAATTATTTTGGAATTTATTAACAAAAAACAAAAATAAGAATTCAACTTTGACACTCTGTATCTCAGAAACGAATAACTTTCGGACATATATTTATACGAACTTTTCTTCTTATTTTGACGTCAGCAACATGTTCCTGAATTTTCTACACGTACTTAAGGAACACCCTGTATAATAGAAAAACTAAAAACAATTGTGAAAATTTTCCAAAGCCGTTGGTATGATCATCAAAATGCGCAACTTGTTTCCCATTTAACCGAACCCGTTTCTTTTCCTGTTCCCGAGATCCCTATATTACCTTATCTTGGTTTCACTATACAGGGTGGGCCACCAGTAACGCCTCGGTCTCTAGAAGGCTAACCACTTATCTTCTTGGAATTCTTCCTCTCTAGGAAGTTGCATGTCAACAAAGGCTACCATTTAAAATTATTTCGAAACATACAGGGTGTCCCCAAAATCCATAAAACACTGAAGTTAAACTTTTTTCTATCGAACACCCTATATATTATTTCATTTTGAGATTCTCCCTGGTGAGCTGATTTCAACAATCCATCATACTTGGGGTCTAGCAGTTATAATTACTGAGATATAGGGTGTGAGAAATCGAGATTTTCCAAGTTCAAGAATTTTTTGTGTCTAAACCATTCATAATTGGTCAAAACGGCTCACATGTCCCTATCTCAACTTTTGATCAACTATCTACTGACATTTAATTGAAACAAATACAGGGTGGTGCAGAATTCAGAATCTTGATCACCCGGTATATGTCCCAATTTAATATCAGTAGATAGTTAATCAAAAGTTGAGATAGGGACATGTAAGCCGTTTTGACCAATTATGAATAGTTTCGACACAAAAAATTCTTGAACTTGGAAAATCTCGATTTCTCACACCCTATATCTCAGTAATTATAACTGCTAGACCCCAAGTATGATGGATTGTTGAAATCAGGGAGAATCTCAAAATGAAATAATATATAGGGTGTTCGATAGAAAAAAGTTTAACTTCAGTGTTTTAACTGTTTTATGGTTTTTGGGGACACCCTGTATGTTTAGAAATAATTTTATATGGTAGCCTATGTTGACATGCAACTTCCTAGAGAGGAAGAATTACAAGAAGATAAGTGGTTAGCCTTCTAGAGACCGAGGCGTTACTGGTGGCCCACCCTGTATTTTCAACTGTTTCATCTGAAATGAATTGGGAAAATGGACTAATGGTATTCTTCGTGAACAAAAGTGAAACACTTGTCGTAAACACAATTCTTGAATAACTGGGCAAATTAAAGAGTTCCGAACGATATCTCAAGAAGACTTCAATGAGCTGTTAAAAGAATTATCATTCAAATCGGCAAAAGAATTTTGTTCATAACATTGAGATGAAAAACCAGATTTTTTTTCAATGTGTACCGGAACTCTTTTGCAAAATCTGTAAATGGTATACATACCTACTAATTTTTTATTTAAATAGGAAGAAACCTGTATAGGCTTCTGTCACTTGAATTCAGAAACACCCAGTAGTGTTAATGATACTTATCCGAGTACTTATCACTTATCCCTACATGTTTTTTCATTGCCCAAGTTTCGTCCTTGGGTTTGAATTCAACCTACCTATCGATTGACTTTTTTTGCATTTCACGAATGGAACTCATTCGTAATCTACCTATTTTTACGCAAAATTTTGAAAACTCCTTGGGATGTATGATAAATCTTAAGGAAATCCCGGAATTCCTTGGGAAGTCCGGGTAGTCTCTGGGAATTCCTCAGGTAGTCCCAGGAATTCCAGGTAGTCTTTGGGAATTCCTAGGAATTCCTTGGGAAGTCCCAGGAATTCCGGGTAGTCTTTAGGTAGTCCCAGGAATTCCGGGTAGTCTTTGGGAATTCCTAGGAATTCCTTGGGAAGTCCCAGGAATTCCGGGTAGTCTTTAGGTAGTCCCAGGAATTCCGGGTAGTCTTTGGGAATTCCTAGGAATTCCTTGGGTAGTCCCAGGAATTCCGGGAATTCTTTCAATAAAGGAAGTCTAGTGTACCCAATTTCAGCCCGTGATTTACCCCTCGCAAGAAACCAAGGAAATATTACCTTTCCATCTGATCGCCTTTTGAATTGTATCGACGATGCTGCAAATCGATTGAATCCTGAAAATATGAACATCGGTCCGGAACTGATTTGAATCTGGCGATTAGTTGATTTCTGTGTTCCTTGTGAAACATAATTATAGTAGTAGTAGTAGTATATGTCCTTCGTTGGTAGGTATGTACATACCAACCAACCATCGATCCCTAATGAGGTCCTTTAGCCCATAGTGTTCTGAACATGTATCTATATTGTATGTAGGCACGCAACAGTGAATCGTGCAGGACTATCCCCAGCCGATGCTCCGAAACTTCACAATATTTAATTCGTATATTAATATTCGAAAAATTCCTTGCGCTGTCTGGGAATCGAACCCACGACCCCGCAGTCCTGACTCGGGTGCTCGTCCACTGCGCCAATCCTGCCTACACACAATCATATTATAGGTATTGGAACTTTCACTTTCTAACGTGGACTAGGCCTACAGGGGATACCACAATAAAAAAAACGCGCCTGAAACTCTACCTCTCAGGTGGTGGGGAAACGAGTTGGTTTGTCTATTTTTTCAAAATCTGTGATTGAAATTCTTAATTGACATTTTTCTTTCAGGCCTATACTGAACCCGGTAACGAATATCTACATAACCAAAACTCCAAATTTAGTGTCTTTGCGATGTGCATATACTAACTTCGATTCTAACAATATACAGTATGGTCAAAAGATTGGAAGTTGGTTGGATATAGGAGAGTTGCAAAATATATTAACGCGCACCTCTTACTAGGCGTTTGCGGAAGTTTAGTTTCATACTTTTTTCGAAAAGTAGTCATAGGATTGAGTTGGGAAAAACCGCTGTCGACTTCGAACGCTCATGAGTTTTAGCACGTTTATGAGTGGGATCGTTGATGAGTTGAAAGTTGATGAAAGGGGTGCGTAGAATAGTTGTGTCGTTGATGAGATTTTTTCGGGGGCATATTGTGATTTGTTTGATGTTTTCTGAAAAACATTTTCGAGATGTTTTGCTAGCGGACCTATAATAAGACCACTAGATTTTGTTTACGAACAAATCACATTTTTTGACATAGTTGACTAGTGACTACTAGTTTTGCGATTCGGAGCAATTTTTCGTGTTATTATGTAATTACTTTTCCATAATTATTTTCACATTATTCGATGTATAAAAAAAACTAGTCATAGCATGGGTCTGAAAATTCCCAATTTGATTGAAATATCCATACTGAGTATATTGGTGGAAAAAAATCTTACATCGACGGTAATGATTTCGAATTAGAGGGTGATGAAAAAAATAGTGGTTTTTGAATATTTTTTCGTGGTTGTCAATTTTTTCAATCGATGAATCACTCTGTATATCATGGAACTCATTGGGATACATCCTTCAAAAATATTTTGAATGTCTGGAATCAACCCGATAATACGAGGTGGCCCAATGAACTTTAGGATAGACCAATTATGCAATCAACAGCATTAATGAAACACCATGTATAATTATTATATTTTACGAATTCAATTGATGTAAGAAGAGCATACTTGGCTATAAATCTCATTTTGTAATTGTTATCAATTTGTAGCATTGATATTCAGATATTCAAAAAAACACATTATTTGAAATGAGAATCACCCTGTAATAAAAATCAGTTTTGGTCGAATACCTATATAGTTCTTGCGCCTAAGGGCATAACTATTACGTGCTCCCGAAAAATTGGAATTCATTTGTCCTATCTTAGAGATATGGGCCGAGAAAAATTAGGTATTCTTCAACTTCAACACCCTGTATCTCGTAAACTAGTCATAGGATTGAGTTGGGACTTGGCATATTCAATCAGTATGTCGAGTACTATCATTTACCAAAAATTGGGGAAATTCGACGGAACGCCATTTTTATATAGAAAAAGTGCGGGGTCCTTTGACTGGAGATGTTGAAGATTTGGATAACTTGACATTTTTTATAGATTCTGGTTGTACAGATCATTTAGTTAATGATAAAAATGTATTTTCTGAATTAATAACTTTGGACCATCCAATACAAATAGCAGTTGCTAAGAATAATAATTTCCTGACAGGAATAGCAGTAGGAAATATAGAAGCATATAGTTTTGTTAATAATACAAATATTGAGTGTTTGATAAAGAATGTGTTTTATGTTCCAAATTTGAGACGAAACCTACTTTCAGTGAAGAGATTAGAAGAATCAGGTATACGTGTAGTATTTGAGAATGGTCAAGTAAAACCGAGGGGTAAATCACATGGGAAGTCCGGTGTACCCTAGACGGGAATTCCTTGGGAAGTCTGGGAATTCTTTGGGAAGTCCGGGAATTCTTTGGGAATTCCTTGGGAAGTCCGGGAATTCCTTGGGAAGTCCAGGAATTCCTTGGGAAGTCCGGGAATTCCTGAGGAAGTCCGGGTATTCTTTGGGAAGTCCGAGGAATTCTTTGGGAAGTTCGAGAATTCTTTGGGTATTCTTTGTGAATAACTTGGTAGTCCCAGCAATTTTTAGAAAATTGAAGTCAAATTTCTCAACGATGTTCAGATATGAAAATGAATTTTGGGCAAAGAAAACATATATGGACTGCACAGTATTTTGCTTCAAGACCTACTTTGTTGATTTTTTTTTGACGGAGAGGTACTGCGAGCACCGAGAGTACCTTGTCCCACTTAGAATATCATATATGTTAGTCAGTCGAATTTTCATTCTCTTCAAGGTTTCCCGTTGGAATCCTGTTAATTATTCGGAAAGATGAGAAGATCGAGAAAAATTTATTTTTTATTGAACATTTTGAGTTCTGTCTGGCGATCGATTTTTCGACGACTTCCCGATATCCAATCATGCTGAAATTTTACACATATCTTTGGGTCTGGTCAATATGGGTATTATCAGATTCAATACGATTATTATAAAGTAGAATACAATTTATAACAAAGCTTGAAATCCAATATGGCCGCCGACAAAAAAATTTCCTTCTTATACGAGCGTGCGGAAAAGTTACTTTACCCCACTAGTGCTGAAAAGTTACTTTTCGCCACGATTTTTGTATTGTTGAAAATGGGGATATTTATGACTAACTAAATGATCTGTTACTATTAAAATCTTGTTTATTAAACACTTTTTTTTTCTCAAATAATAATAATATGGACAAAAACACTCGTGGAAAAACATTATACCTTACTCTTCTTGCGGCAAATGTCTTTTCCACAATTGACGGCTTTCCCGAACTCCGCCCCGCGTCGTTCGTGCAATAGCCGTCGCGTGCGGTAAAGTACTACTTTTCGCACTTGTTTGGTAAATAACTACTGAATTCGTTCACAATTCCCTCGACATGAGTACCAAATAAGAGAGAATGACAAGTAGAATACAAAATCCATATGACACTACTTGAAATCCAATATGGGGCCGACACAAAATGTAAATGTTAATCAATTTCATTGAACACTTTGAAATACCATACAGGGTGTGCCTAAAAGGTCTATACAAAAAATACCACATATTCCTCAGACCACAACAATATCAAATCTACCTACCTAAGTATAAAATTGCTCAGTTTGGGCGCTAAACGGCTCTGGAGAATTTTGTACCTACGTTGACATAGCTTAATCAAGCAATAAAACCCATATCATGATAATAATCGAAATTATGATAAATATCATTCCATGCTAGGCGTAGAATTCAATTTTTTCAGTAAATAAACATCTAGAAGGTACTCTTGATAAAATTCTATTACTCTCATGATCTCGAAAAAATTCGTAATTCTAGTAATTTAAAACATGTTGTCTACTTGTCTAGCGCTCTAACCGAGTCTCAAACTAAGCAACTTTGTACTGAAGTAAGTTTGCTTGTATATTTCGTATTGTTTTGGTCTGATGATGAATATTAAGTATTCTTTTGTGAATACATATTAGGGACAGCCTGTATATCTCTGCAATTCGGACAAACGAGTTCACAGAAATATAAGTATGGAATTTAGCGACTTACTATGAGCCGATCTATGAACTGTAGAGTTAGTTTCATAAACAATCTTGATATAGGGGCCAAAACTTTTATTGCTACAGACATGTGGCATAGAGAAACATCCCGAGAAACATTTTGAAGGTATTGGAGAAATATCATCATTTACTTTATTTCAACCTTCGCTTCATTTCCTTATATTTTTGTACAATGATAGATCGATCATTTTCATTGATTGACATTTTATTGCCGATTCCTAGATACAGAAGGTTGACGTTTTGTGCACGAGAAATAATACCTAGTAATTTTTGAATGTATGATGAATTGGCATTCATCATACACGTGGAAAGTAATTCTGAATTGATATTTTTATCACATGGAGAATGCGAATTCTCAATGTATTTCTTTATATATATATCCATTTTTTTGTGTTCATAAATATATCTGAGAATGAAATACCTAGTAAATTATTTCAACTCTTCTAATTGTTTTTTTACATAAACTTAGTCGTCTGATCTCTCGAATTTTTCCTCTTACTTTCAATTTGAATATAACAAATCTTTGCCATTTTCAATCTCTCAACTATTTTTTCTCGATAGATATAGTTGAACAGTGTGACCATGATAAGGTTGCGCACGAGGTTGCGCAGCATGAGGGTCTCGTGAGGGATCTCGGAAACGGTAAGAGATACGAATTCGGTTAAATAAGAAAAAAATTACGCATTCCAAGGGTCATACCTGGTCATACCAATGGATTTCGAAAATTTACAAAATTGTTAATAATTCCCCATGGTTGAACTAAGAATAAAAAAAACTTTCGAAATCTGTGAACAGATAATCAGGGCCGTATTTGGAAAAAAAGTTGTTGATTTCTCTACGAATACGAAACGTCGCGTGGAGAAATCAATATCACCACGTTAAATCTCATCAAGAGTAACATGTAAAAGTATTTTTAGAGTTTTCTATATATCTAATAATAACGTAGAAAAACAAATAGATATTCCAAAAATTCACTTTCTTTATACAAGGTGTTTCTTAAGTACGTGTAGAAAATCCAGGAGCATGTTGCTGTTCGTATAAATATATGTCCGAAAGTTATTCGTTTCTGAGATACAGAGTGTCAAAGTTGAATTCTTATTTTTGTTTTTTGTTAATAAATTTCAAAATAATTGTGATATTCAAATGAATTTTGGTATTTCGGGGTATTTTTCGATGACAATATCAAATTTTATGTTAGTTCATCTCTTTCGTGAGGGTGGCGACACCTACATGTCTTTTGAGTCTTTTGAAGAGTCACAAATTTTTTGTGCGTACCTGTATCACGTTCTATAGTAGGAAAATAGTTTTCTAGAACACGTTCGTGTTAAAAAACATATTCTTCTGCGAGAAACAGTTTTCGAGTTATTGGGATTTTCAATAATCGATGCAAGTAATTTGGAATGACGAAGAAGTAGGAATTCAAAATTGATTTATCAAGTAGGTAAGGAAAATTATTTTTTTTTATCAATATCGATAATAATAACTGTAATTAAGACCAAATAAATACTAAAACAGTTAGTTGAGGGAATTGATTAAAGTAATTGTTCAAAATGGCCAAAAAAATAGATACAAAGAAGTAAGAATCATCATTTGGCTACATTCCAATGTTGAATTGTTGAACGGAGGAGAATATTGAATGAAAGAAGAAAAATGCACTGACCTATCTTTTCTAACTGCTTAGAGTCGAGTTACGAGCCCAATGGAATTAATTCAAATGCATCGATTGTTTCAAATCCCAATATCTCGAAAACAGTTGCTCGCATCGACCTCTACCAAGAATATACTTTTTACTATAAAACGTGATACAGGTACGAACAGAAAAGTTATGACTTTTCAAAAATTCAAAAGACATGTAGGTAGCGCCACCCCCACGAAAGAGACAAACTACCAAACTTCATTCGATTATCACAATTATTTTGGAATTTATTAACAAAAAACAAATATAAGAATTCAACTTTGACACTCTGTATCTCAGAAACGGATAACTTTCGGACATATATTTATACGAACTTCTCTTCTTATTTTGACGTCAGCAACATGTTCCTGAATTTTCTACACGTACTTAAGGAACACCCTGTATAACTGAAAAACTAAAAACAATTGTGAAAATTTTCCAAAGCCGTTGGTATGATCATCAAAATGCGCAACTTGTTTCCCATTTAACCGATCCGTTTCTTTTCCTGTTCCCGAGATCCCTATATTACCTTATCTTGGTTTCACTATACAGGGTGGGCCACCAGTAACGCCTCGGTCTCTAGAAGGCTAACCACTTATCTTCTTGGAATTCTTCCTCTCTAAGAAGTTGCATGTCAACATAGGCTACCATTTAAAATTATTTTGAAACATACAGGGTGTTCCCAAAAACCATAAAACACTGAAGTTAAACTAGGGTGTGAGAAATCGAGATTTTCCAAGTTCAAGAATTTTTTGTGTCTAAACCATTCATAATTGGTCAAAACGGCTCACATGTCCCTATCTCAACTTTTGATCAACTACTGACATTTAATTGAAACAAATACAGGGTGGTGCAGAATTCAGAATCTTGATCACCCGGTATATGTCCCAATTAAATATCAGTAGATAGTTAATCGAAAGTTGAGATAGGGACATGTAAGCCGTTTCGACCAATTATGAATAGTTTCGACACAAAAAATTCTTGAACTTGGAAAATCTCGATTTTTCACACCCTATATTTCAGTAATTATAACTGCTAGACCCCAAGTATGATGGATTGTTGAAATCAGTTCACAAGGGAGAATCTCAAAATGAAATAATATATAGGGTGTTCGATAGAAAAAAGTTTAACTTGTTGACATGCAACTTCCTAGAGAGGAAGAATTCCAAGAAGATAAGTGGTTAGCCTTCTAGAGACCGAGGCGTTACTGGTGGCCCACCCTGTATTTTCAACTGTTTCATCTGAAATGCATTGGGAAAATCGACTAATGGTATTCTTCGTGAACAGAAGTGAAACACTTGTCGTAAACACAATTCTTGAATAACTGGGCAAATTAAAGAGCTCCGAACGATATCTCAAGAAGACTTCAATGAGCTGTTAAAATATGTATCATTCAAATCGGCAAAAGATTTTTTTTCAATGTGTACCGGAACTTTTTTGCAAAATCTGTAAATGGTATACATACCTACTAATTTTTTATTTAAACAGGAAGAAACCTGTATAGGCTTCTGTCACTTGAATTCAGAAACACCCAGTAGTGTTAGTGATACTCATCCGAGTACTTATCACTAATCCCTACATGTTTTTTCATTGCCCAAGATTCGTCCTTGGGTTTGAATTCAACCTACCTATCGATTGACTTTTTTTGCATTTCACGTAATCTACCTATTTTTACGCAAAATTTTGAAAACTCCTTGGGATGTATGATAAATCTTTAGGAATCCCGGAATTCCTTGGGAAGTCCGGGTAGTCTCTGGAAATTCCTCAGGTATTCCCAGGAATTCCAGGTAGTCTTTAGGAATTCCTAGGAATTCCTTGGGAAGTCCCAGGAATTCCGGGTAGTCTTTAGTTAGTCCCAGGAATTCCGGGTAGTCTTTGGGAATTCCGGGTAGTCTTTAGGTAGTCCCAGGAATTCCGGGTAGTCTTTGGGAATTCCTAGGAATTCCTTGGGTAGTCCCAGGAATTCCGGGAATTCTTTCAATAAAGGAAGTCTAGTGTACCCAATTTCAGCCCGTGATTTACCCCTCGAGTAAAACTTTATAACAAACATAAAATTCTGATAGGATTAGGTAAAAGGCAAAATTTATATGAAATAACTTTCAATGTCAGTAAATCAGAATGTTTGAATGTAACAAGCCACAATGAATTCATGAAATGGCACAAAAGATTTGGTCATATAAATTTTAATAGTTTGGAAAAGTTAATAAAAGGAAATTTTGTAGAAGGAATTGACAAAAGAATACCTACACTAAAAGTAGATTTTTGTGAACCATGTGTTTCTGGAAAGATGTCTCGGTTGCCCTTTGGAAATAGAACAAGAAGTAGAAGAGTCTTGGAAGTAGTTCACACAGATGTGTGTGGTCCAATAAATCCAAGAACTAATAATGGATATAATTATTTCTTAACATTCATTGATGATTTTTCAAATTTTACTGTGGTTTATTTAATTAAACAAAAGAATGAAGTGATCAATATATTTAAAGAATATTTTCACATGACCAAAGCAATGTTTAATTCACAGATATCTAAAGTGAGGTGTGATAATGGGGGAGAGTACATCTCCAATGATTTCAAAATGTTTTGTAGAGAAAATGGTGTCAGATTAGATTATACTATTCCCTATACTCCAGAACACAATGGAAAGGCCGAGAGAATGAATAGAACATTCAATGTTGAAAGATGCAGGTTTACAGAATACCTTTTGGGGGGAAGCTGTACAGACTGCTGCATATGTTTTAAATAGAAGTCCATCACATGCACTGGATGGTGAATTAACACCAGCCGAACTTTGGTATAACAAAAAACCAAATGTTAGTAACTTGCGAGTTTTTGGCTGTACTGCATACTATCACATACCAAAAGAAAAAAGAGGGAAGTTTGATCAGAAGGCAGCAAAATCCATCATGATTGGGTACCTTGTGAATGGGTATAAACTATGGGATTTTAATGAACAAAAAATGATAGTTGCAAGGGATGTGAGGTTTGATGAAAATGATTATCATTTTAAAAGAAATAATGTAGAAATTGATATATTTGAAAATGATACAGAAATTCAAATGATTAAGGAAAATAAATTGGAAGAAATTAATGAAAAACCAATGGAAGAAAATACTGAAAATATAGAAAATAGGGAAGTAAATAATGAAACTATAGAAAATAGGGAAGTAAATAATGAAATTATGGAAAATAGGGAAGTAAACAATGAAATAAAAATAAGAGACAGAAGACGTAGGGATATAAAAGTACCAGATAGGTTTAAAGATTATGAGTTGTATATGGCATATAATGCTGTGAATTATGTTGAAGATATACCTACTGATTTTGAAGAAATTAAACATAATAAAGATACAGATTTTTGGTTATCCGCTGTGGAGAGAGAGTTAGATTCAATTCATAGGAAAGAAACGTGGGAAATTGTTGAGGATATGGGAATTAGTGATATTCTTGATACAAAATGGGTATTTTCAAAGAAACCATTGGAAGAAAAAGAAAGTGATAAATTCAAGGCTCGAATAGTAGTAAGAGGATTTGCTCAGGAAAATGTGGATTATGATAACATTTATTCACCAGTAGCAAAGATGTCAACTATAAGAATACTATTAAGTGTAGGTAATCAGTTATCATACTACTTTTTGCAATTAGATGTGAAATGTGCATTTTTAAATGGAATATTGAAGTCACCTGTTTATATAATAATAATAGTACTTTATTGAACCAAACATGATCCAAAGGGTTATTGACCGAGGTCCTTCTACCCATTACTTCGATTAACAATACATACATCATTTTATATGGCTATCATAAGTATGACAAATGTACAAAAAAAAAAAAAAAAAAAAAAGGACATTAGAATAAGTAGATCCTTAAAAAAAATAAACAAATTGTGTATATAGAAATTATGAGAGAACTCAGTGGTTAGCAGTGGAAAGGCGTTCCATTTTTTCCAGGGTGGTTTCTTCTGGGTATTTATAAGAATTTCGAATGTTGGGATCCCTTGTGCAACAGAATCTTCTCACTATTTCCAAGTTCTCTTCTTTCTTGCAGAATCTTTGTGCTAGGCCCAGAATTCTTTCTTCTATTGGAGGAATGTTCAAGGTCTGGTATAGTAATTGGTTCGGGGGGTTGTGGAGGGAATTACGGGGATGGCGTAGGTGAGATATTTTTCTCATAGCTGTTGTCTCTGCTACTTTCAATTTATTGATTGCCTGTTGTTTGCAGTTCAGGAATATGATGCTTCCATATTCTATCATGGGTCGACATATGGTCTTGTAGATTCGTTCAGCTGTTTTGGAATCGATGCCTCTGCCTTGATAGATCAAGCAGCTGAAGTGTTTCGCTCTGGATATCATGCTCTTCTTCTTCGAGTTGGTATGTGCGTTGAAGTTCATGTTGGTGTCAAAAGTGATTCCCAGGTATTTTACATTGTCTTTTGGATAAAGGGTTTGTTGGTTTAGGACTATGGTTGGCGAAGTATTTTTGAGGCGATGGTTAAACAGAATTAATTGGGATTTATTCGGATTGGGTAAGAGACGCCATTTATTAAACCAGTCGTTGGTTATGTTAATTAAATTTTGGAGATTGGCCACTGCTTGTTCTGTAGTTTTGTCATGTGTTATCAGAGCTGTATCATCTGCAAATTGTAGTATGTATGCTGTGTGACTAAAGTATTCCGGATCTTGATGGGCATGGTGATAAATGTCTGAGCAGTAGATGTTGTACAGGACTGGAGATAATGGCGAACCTTGCGGAAGACCTTGTTTTGGTGAGAATTCGTTGGAGTAGCTGTTCTGAATTTTCACTTTGAGTTTGCGATTAAGTAAATAATTTTTGATGATGTATAGCAGGTAATTCGGACAGCCCAGAGTATGCAACTTGAATAGAAGACCTTTGTGCCAAACACTATCAAATGCTTTATTGATATCCAGGAATACTGCTGCAGTTTTTCTCCTGTTTAGCTTATTGGTTTCTACATTGTTTGCAACTATGCATAGTGGGTGGAGAGTGGAATGTGATTGTTTAAATCCAAATTGGTATCCTGGGATTCTATTTCCTACTGTATTTTGGATTCTGTTCTTGATTAATTTTTCAAAATTTTTACCAAGGACCGGCAGAAGCGTAATTGGTCGATAGTTGGCAGTTTGAGAGTGGTCTGTGTTTGGTTTGGGTATGGTTATTATTGTTCCTATTTTCCATTCGCTAGGTACAAACTGTTTGTTAATGCAAAATGTATAGATTTTTATTATGTATAAATGCACTCTTCTATCCAATTTTCTCAATATATCTTTAGTTACGTAGTCATATCCAGGTGATGTGCTCTTTCCTGAATAAACGATTTCGTCATATTCGTCTTCCTCAATTGTTTGAGTTTCATCGATGGTTTGTGCGTTGAAATAGTTGTTGTACCACTCTGTTACAGTATCATAATGATTTCTGTCAAAATTTCCATTTATAGATTCTTTGAATGCATCTTCAAAATGTTGTGCAAATATATTTGCTTTCTCTGAGGGTGTTTCATATTGCCTTCCATTATTTGATAATGTTGTCCCTATGTTATTCTTCGATTTATACTTGGATAATTTTTTGATGTCCTGCCAGTAGGTTTTTCCTTTCTTTTCATTGATGGATTCGCAAACTTCTATCCATTTATGGGTTTTGTATTGTTGTATAAGTTGTTGTATATTTTTATTATATTTGTTCAATTCTTTTTTTAGGTTGGGATCTTGGATAACTTTGTAGTCTCTATACATTTGTCGTTTCCTTTTGATCATGGTTATAATGTAAGGTGGTAATTCGTATGCCTGGAAAGTGTGCTTGACCTTTGGAGTATTTTCAAGTATTATCGAAGTTAGCGTTTGGGAAAATCTGGAAATCCGTTCTCTAGTGATGTCCTCATTCTCATGTGATTCCAAATAAGTGATTATATTTTCGTTTACCTTTTCCATGTTAGTTTTTCTGAAATTGTAGCGTAGGATTTCATAATTGTGTGGTTTTGTTTGCAAGTCTAAAGTAATTATGAACGCTAGATGGTCAGATCCCAGGTCAGGGGTCTCTACAACGGATTCAATATTGTCTTTGATATTTTCGGAATATAGTATGATGTCTGGTGTTGTATCATTATTGTTTGGCATAATGAATGTTGGGGCTGTTTCCTGTTTTCGAAAAGTGGAATTATTGAGAAAATTAGAAAGCTGCCTTTTTTTATATCTATTATTTATGTTAAAGTCCCCTAGTATTAAGGAGTATTTGAAACAATTTGCCTTGGTGAATATTGTTTCTTCTATTCTTGCACTGGGATGGATGTAAACCAGAAATATATGGAGTTTGTCATCATCAAATGGAATAGTGAAATGTAAACATTCGTTGAGTGGATTATTGATGGCTGGTGGATTAGCTTTTCCCATTTGTAGTCTTGGATGAGAATGGATTAGAGATCCACCTCTTGCTTTATTATGGATTTTATTGCCATTGAACTGTATTACGTCCCAATTTTTGTATTTTGTATTTGTTTCTGTGTTTGTTTTGCTTTCTACAAACATTGTGCAATCTATATCACACTCTTCTATGAGATTGTTGATTACCAGTTTTCTTGAAGAATAGCTGTTTATGTTGCAGTATAGAAGGTTACATTTATTTTGTACTGACATGCTGGGTATTATAAGCGCTGTTGATTGGTTCAGTAGGTGATATTTGCTCTTCATTTTCCAAGTCAAAAATGAGAATATATACTCTGTTGCCCGAAAATACCGCTGTAGAGTCCATGTTGAAATCATTTTGAAATCTTTTCCTGAGCTTTTGTATTAATTCCTCTCTGTTTTGGTTTTCCCGATGGTTGAGTTCGTTGACATATGTGTTGATGATTAGATCATGGATTGTTACTGGGCTGTGTACTCTTGATTTTCTTTTCTCTGCTGGTATTTGGTGTGATTTTTTATTCAATGTTTTTATTTGGACATTGGGTATACCTGGTACTGGTTCTGTGGGTCTTTTGGGACATTTATGAGACCAAGCCTGGTGTTCTTCACTACCACATGCTGAACATTTGGGAGGTAGGAGGGATGTGCATTGGGAGAAATGATGTGGACCCATACATTTGGTACATTTCACTGGAGTGTTACATTTTTCGGATGAGTGATCGAATGAGTGGCACTTGCTGCATGGTTGTGGTATGGGATTGGGAGGTTTGCTGGGATATACAGGGTAGTGCCGATATTTGTAGTAGAGACCGTTTTTCAGCAGAGTTTCGAATGTACTTGATGAGCTACTGATTACCCTAATTAGTGTTGAGGGCTGATTTGTTTTCTGAGATATTATTCTTTTGCAGAATCGATGTTGTAGACCTATTTTATTGAGTTGGTCACTGATTTGTTTATCTGCAATTTCTAATTCCACTGCTCCAATGACGACTGAGTAACTTGTTGAGGGGGATGATGTTGGTGTTTTGGTATTCGCTGATATTTCTTTATAGTTGCTGATTTTCTTGAATGCTACCATCCTTTGTAGAATTTCGATGATTTTTCCTTTTTCTTGATTGGTTTTAAGAAGTATTCCAGTTTTTGTTTTCAGTATCTCATCTTCCTTTTCTGGGCATAAATTTTCCCATAGTTGACAGAATGCGATTCTGGTCCACCCTGTATCTGTATTAAGGTGGAATAGATGGTTGTAGTTTTTGTGTGGATATCGTTGAGTAGTTGGTTGTTGGTTTTTTGTGGGATTGATGGTTTTTTGTTGGAGTGCTGTAGATAAGGGATTGTTGTTTTTTGCTGTTTCACTAATTGCTGTGGTCTGATCTTTATCTGTGTGTTGATTTCTTGCCTCTGTTATAGCATGGGAAGTTGAGCCTAATATTATGTTATTGATCTCCTCTTGAGTTAACGCTTTTGGTTTTTTTGTGGTGCTTTCTTGCTTACTTTTCAAACTCCTTTTGTGTCTTACTTTTTTCCACTGTCCATCATCACATATCTCCATTTCGCTATAATTGCCGTCACTATACTAACTATAATATCTACTGCTGCTTATAATTTGATGTTCACTCTTTGAAGGCTAGAGTGGAACTGTCCCTGTTTATATAAATTTCCCAAAAGGAATGAAAGCATATCCAGGGAAAATATTGAAATTGAAAAAATCTCTTTATGGTTTAAAAGAATCATCAAGGTGTTGGAATGATGAGATAAATGTATTTTTGTTAACATAGGATTTGAAAGATCTGAAGATGATTTTTGTTTGTACTACATGGATTCAAATGCAGGTAGAGTGTATCTCTTACTCTATGTGGATGATATCATATTGTCAGGACCAAAGTTGGATTATCTGAATACAATTATTTCAAAACTAATGAATCGTTTTGAGATAAAGAACAAAGGGCATTTGAGACATTTTCTTGGTTTGGAAATTGAGTATAATAGAGAAAAAGGAATATTGAAAATATTACAAACTAATTATATAAAGACAATATTGTGTAAATTTGGCATGGAGAATTGTAAGGGAGTGAACACACCAATAGAACAAAAATTGAAATTGAATATCTGTCTTGAAAAAGTTAATTTAACAGAAACCATTTAGGCAGCTAGTGGGTTGTCTAATGTATCTAATGTTGGGTTCACGACCAGATATAAGTTTTGCTCTGAATTATTTTAGCAGTTTTCAAGATAAGGCCACAGATGAAATCTGGAAACACTTGTTGAGAATTACGAGATATTTGAGAAACACCATGTATGAGGGGTTGGAATATAAAAGAACAGATAAGTTAGATTTTGTTTGTTATGTAGATGCCGATTGGGGCAATAATTTACAGGATAGGAAATCAGTGACTGGATTCATTTTCAAAATATTGGATAATACAATACATTGGGTAACCAGAAAACAAAATTGTGTCACACTCTCAACCACAGAGGCTGAGTTAGTAGCTCTTAGCAGTTCTGTTAGTGAAGGTCTCTGGTTTAAAAAGATTTTACTTGATTTCAAATTCGATACAGGGAAAATAGTATTTTTTGAAGACAATCAGGGTTGTATAGCTCTAGTGAACAATCCAGGAAATAATCAAAGGGTAAAACATGTAGATATTAAGTATTGTTTTATATATGATAATATAGAAAAAGGATATGTAGATGTTAGGTATATAGTGAGACCAATGATCACCTACGGAGCAGTAGTGTGGCACGGCAGAACCGAACTCGCCACTACAAGGAAAATATTAGAGAAGGTGCAAAGACTGGCATGTCTTTGCATAACAGGAGCAATGAGATCAGCTCCAACAGCAGCACTAGAGGTCATTTTGGATCTCACACCTCTACACATCGTGGTGAGGAGAACTGCCTATGGAGCACATCTCAGGTTAGCCAAGGTCGGACTAAGAGGGAAAACGCACAGTGTATGGGGCTCACCCCCCACTGAGATCGCACACCTCGCCGATCTTCCAACAGACCAAATCATTAGGAAGTTCAGTTTTGAGAAGAACTTCCGAGTGGAGCTGAGCAACAAGCGCGAATGGAGCACAGAATCCATCGAATCACTGGGAAGGAATACCATTACTTGGTATACGGACGGGTCTAAAACACCCGAGGGAACTGGAGCAGGAGTCTTTGGGCCTCGCACCAAATACTTCGAATCCATGGGACAATTCCCCAGCATTTTTCAAGCGGAAATACACGCCATAGGAAGATGCATCCAGTTCAACCTAGACAGGAAATACCGGAAGAAGGACATCGCGATTTTATCCGATAGCCAAGCAGCCATCAAAGCGTTGAGCTCTCCTTACATCAACTCGAAGATGGTATGGGAATGCCTAAGCAAATTGAATGAGCTAGGCAGCAACAATAAAGTTACCCTCCTCTGGGTGCCAGGGCATATCGGAGTGGAGGGGAATGAACACGCAGACGCTCTGGCACGACAAGGGGCTTCAACGCCACTGATCGGACCAGAGCCATTCTGCGGCCTTGGAAATTCCTATTTCCAAGGAGAACTTGAGAAGGCGGAAGGAGCCTGGAGAGCCAGGCAATGGAGAAGACTTCCAGGACTACGGCAGGCTAAAGATCTCCTTGGAAATTTCAACCGAGAAAGATCTAAGACACTGACAAACCTCAGCAAAGGAAGTCTCAAAGCAATAACGGGATTTCTAACGGGACATTGCAGACTCAAAGAACACCTAAGGAAGCTAGGCTTACAGGAGGACGGCACCTGCAGATTCTGTGAGGAAGAACCAGAAACACCCCATCACATACTGATGGAGTGTGACGCTGTACATCACAAAAGATTGAATATACTGGGAACACACCAGCTGACTGTGGAAGAAATACCACAGCTAGACCCCCTCAAAATCCTCAAATTCCTGAAGGAATTGAATCTCGAGGGGCTGCTATGAACAAGAAATTCTTGATATAGCAGGAGCAGATGGGGCACAATAGATCTAATTGGGTCGCAGCGCATCTGTCACCATCCAACCTACCAATACCAATAGGTATATAGAGTCAAAATATCAACAGGCTGATATTTTAACTAAGGGACTGTCCTATGATTTATTCCAACATTTTAAGTTTCTTATTGGTGTAAGGGATTTTAGCGAGGGGGGCTGTTAGATATACCCTAAAATCCTACCTAAAGTGTGGCAACACTGATGAGATGTCAGCTGTCATAAGTCTATGTCGTTAGCTTCTTGTGTGTCTGTGCTTGATGGATACAGAAAGTGGTGGTTGTATGATAGATCCATGATGAAAGAATTATGAATAGAAAGTAAAGAAACAAATGATGTATTTAATGGTTTTACTGGGATAAATAAATAAAACTACGAATAAACCTGGATTTATTAATGAAAAACCTAAAAAATAAGGCATATCTATAAATCTTTCCTTGTTTTCTTTGTTCAAAAAGTAGAGCAAAAACCTAGATAATAGGGTAATCAATAAGCCTAATATAAGCACTACATTTTGACTATATCAGATCATCAGAGAAAGTACAATGTCAGTGTGAAATTAATGTCCCATTTCTTCTTTTGTGTGTGTATAATTCAGGTTAGTTTAGGCCCTTACTTTGTCAACAAGATTGTATCTTTGGACAATGGGATGGTTATTGAGCTTACTATCAATTCTAACACTTTACCTTATAAAATTATCATAAAATATACTTTTGATAGAAATGCATGATGTATAGTGAATAAAGCATATATCAACAAATTGTTTCCTGTTTTTTTGTTTGAAATGTTGAACAGAAAATTCAAAAATAGGGTAATTAATTAGCCTAAAATTAGCCTTTCAATATCAATATATCAAATCAATGAAAAATATAATATTTTTAAAAATGGCTCTGCTGAGTTCCCAGGAAGCCAGCAAAGCCACAGGTTTGTTTTAAAAAATATGCAGTGGAAAATTCCAAAATTCAATAGTTATTGAGCTTATAATCAATACTAACACTTTGTCTTGAAACATCATCATAAAATATGCTTTTCATAGAAATACATAATGTACAGTGAATGATGGGTATTTTGACAAATGGTCTTGTATTTTTTCTGTTTGAAACATTGAGCAAAAAATTCGATAGGGTAATTAATTAGCCCAAAATTAGCCCTTCAATCTCAATATGTCAAATTGGTGAAAAATCTATGTGTTCAAAAATGGCTCTGCTGAGTTGGGCAGAAGCTAGCAAAGCCACAGATTAGGGAGGAGCAAAAAATTCGGAAAGGGGGTAATAAATTGGCCTAAAATAAGCCTAAAATTATGAGATGCCTCATGTTGAAATTCAAAAGTGGCTTTGCTAGCTTCTTTGGTATCTGGAATACATTGAAATACTGCAAACCACTACTGTAATAGATTTTTCTTTTAGGCTCCTTGATAAAAACAAAGTAATACTCAAATTTTCATTTCATAGAAATGTGGAGAAAATCCCAAATAATCAAAATAGTGTATTGGGGTCAGAGCGCTTGGGTCTGTAGTATTTTTGTATTGGGGTTCAAGCACTGGGATCAGCTGCTTATTGGTATTTCTCTTCATCGTAACGTCAAGGATGCTAGTTCAGTCCTTGGGAGATCCACCTTTTTTCAATTATATTTTTGTCTCAAGAAATTATTCCCATTGAAGGTTCTTTTTGGCCATATAAGGTTAGTTTGTTTGAAAAATGTAGTATCCTTTTTTCAGTTGGAATATCATCTGCAGAAATACTCAGATCAAGCAGCAAATCCGAGTGCTCAACCCCAATACAAATAGACCCTGGATGGGAGCTCTCCTACCCCTGGGACCCCAATACACTCCCAATAATCAAATAAAATGAATGTACTACCTATGAACAGACCATGACTTTCTCACCATGTATTATTAAATGTTAGGTGAAACATACCTTTGATCATCACCTTTGGATCTAGATCTGTGGAAGTAGTTGTTTCAGTCTCCTTTTCTTGGGTGCTTTCTTCATAATTATTTTCATCTTCAGCTGAAGCTTTGCGTTTCTTTCCTTTTGAGCCATCATCTTTTTCATCACTGATATTGTGAAAGTTGGGAGAGGATTGTTCATTCTCATTGGGTTTTACTTCTGTAGTTTCTTGTATTTCCTCTTTGACAACTATAAGGTTAGACTCACCATTCGAATTTGGCGCGTTTTCAGTAGAAACAATTTCTGAACTAGAGGTAGCTTCACTATCTGCTGGTGTCAAAGATTTAGACCTACCTCTCGTTTTTCTAGCACTCTCCATATCATTGATGGCAAAATCGAAAACTGATATAAAACATCAGGTCAGAGATAATCTCTGATCAGGTACAACCGTCCAACAAAAATGTGAATTCTGGAATACTCTTTCACCACAACACCATGAACATTGATAAAGTTTGGCAAAACTTCTCTGGATGATTAAAAATGAGTGGAAATTATGAAAAACTATATTTCCATATTGATTTTACTTCCAGCAAAGGAACCAACAGATGAAAAACCAAAGCCAGAAGCCAGGGCCAGAAGGAAGAATTATTTTCTCTACCAAAGGTAAACCAAACACCACAAACCGGGCACAAACACTAAAACCAAAGCCAAACGCACAAGGCAAGGCAAGTGTCAACTGTCAAGACTGTCAAGACTGTCAAGACTGTCAAGACTGTCAAGACTGTCAAGACTGTCAAGTGTGCCGCAGTGTTGCGCAATGAAAACTGAAAAGCTTCAAGACAAATACGACTTAGCTATTGAAAAAATCATATCTTATGTTGAAAACGGGAGCAGAATCGTATGAAGGTGTAGAGAGGCCATCAACTTATTTTCATTTCAATTCCGAGTTGTAACTCGGAATTCCGAATTGTAACTTGGAATTCCGACTTCACTCGGAATTCCGACTTGTAACTCGGAATTCCGAAAATGCTGACTGTTGTACCCAAAATACCTACAAATTCAAAAAGGAATTATATGATTTCACATTCATCATTGTCACAATTACTTGATCATTTCATAAAGTGGTTCCAGGTTCCATCATCAGCACTTTAACATTTGCACCAATAGCTCATTTTTGTAGAAACTTCACTTCTGCTGAAGTAAAAGTTCAGGCTCAGGCATCACAACTTCAGCGGAATTCTGAGTTACAAGTCGGGATTCCGAGTTACAACTCTGAATTCCGAGTTACTAGTCAGAATTCCGAGTTGCAACTCGGAATTCTGGGTTACAAATCGGAATTCCGAGTTACAAGTCGGAATTTCGAGTTACAAGTCGAAAATCCGAGTTACAACTCGGAATTGAAATAAAAATAAGTTGATGGCCTCCCTACGCCTTCGTAATAACCTCCTGATAATCCTGGGATTTACCTGCTACTAAGATGCCTCCTGCTACCTACTATTATTTGAGCGATTGGCAAGAGACATTTATACGAAGTTACGGTCCCTTGATGGAAATTGACGTCAAAGTCTTCTTAACAGGTTACGGACAGATCCTCGTCTCCTCTCACTCTAAAGCGTTTGTGAAACAGTTATATAGATCCATCCTCATTCAATTCTGGGGATAAACACTAGATTTTTGACATTCGTTGTTTTTCTAGGTTATATTGAGGTCACTGGTGTATCATACGTAATTTCCATATGGAATTCCTGAAGAGATATATAGATGAACAATCCTCTAGTTTTAGAGTTTACTACTTCAGCATAATTTTGCGAGGTAGGGAATATATAGATAGATAGATAGATAGGTAGATAGATAGATAGATTGATAGATCTTTATTTAACTACGTGAGTACGTGATGTATAAAACATTTGTAGCAAGTCAGATAGCAATAAGTAGATACAAAAAGTACTGTACAATAATCACGAAATAAATAAAATAACAATAATATTAAAAAAAAATAATATGTGTACATTACACCATACCATACACATATAGTAGACACAATAATTATTGGGACATATAACATGAGTATTTGAGCATATAAATATATGTGTTTCAGTTTTACAAATCACATCCTGGGTGGGTCAGCCATATACTCAGCAATACTGTAGTAGCATTTTTCCTGCAATATCACTTTGACAGTTTTTAAATGTCGATTGATTTTCATGCTTTAGTGTTGCAGGAAGTATATTGTAAAGATCAACAATCATTGAGTTTTTGAATGACTTGTTGTATTTAAATCTTCGAGACCTGATCAAATTTGCATTGCGTGTGTTATGATCATGGTAATATAAATTGTTCTGAAAGCTTATAATATATTTCACCAAGAGAGACTGTTCTTAGACTGTATACCAGGGTTGAGGGTTGACTGAATTTACTGAATGAATTCTGATTTCAAGCTGAGCAGTATAGTTTATCTATGAGCTGAATGGGCAGAGCCTTTTATGATTGAGAAATGGTGGGAACCTCGATGTGGGTATCTAGACTACTGTATTCATGTCATGTGTGCTAAATATATTTTCGGAAATCCAACTCGGAGAAGAATTTAAGGAGTTACTAATATCACACTATGTATAAGACTTCGTCTAAGACGAAAAGTAGGCTGATAAAAGTAATACTTTAAATATGTAGGAGAATATAGAATAGAAAATGCTTACCTGATTTTTCCGTCTCCTTGAATAAAAAGTAATTTTCGAATAATTTATTGATGAAAGTAATAACAAAGAAGAAGGTATACGCAGTACGCAGTATAACTTATAGGCACGTTATATTCACTCTTGCATCCTACATATTTTCTATTTGTGGTAGAGTAATGATTATATAAACTAATGTCTTTCGCCATATTGGATCCGTCATCTTGAATTTTCCAATTTTTACGAAACAATCATTATCTCCTACCCCAAAAATCCCCAGATACCAATTTTGAACAGAATCGGATCTTTATTACAAAACTCGTCCACCATATATTGGATCCGCCATCTTGAATATCCCAAATTTTGACGAAATATAATTATAATCTCCGACCCCGAAAATCCCCAGATACCAATTTCGATTTTTTAATAAAATCGAATCATAATTACAAATTTCGTTCGCCATATTGGATCCGCTATCTTGAATTTCCCAATTTTGACAAAAAATCATGAAGTTCGACCCCGAAAACCCTCAGATATCAATTTCAAATAAGAAGCAGATCATAATTAGAAATTTATTTCGCTATATATTGGATTCGTCATCTTGAGTTTTCCAATTTTGACGAACCAATCATTATCTCCAACCCCGGAAAACCCTAGATATCTTCCAATTTCAAATAGATTCGGATCATAATTACAAAACTCGTTCACAATATTATGACCTTCCTCAACAAGTAAATACCCTGTACATACCTATAATTAAAATCTAGAATGATTTTCTGTAGCGCCCATGGATGTGACGTGACAGCAATATCAGAGATGCCAGTAGAGAAAACTAAAATACCCTATACGAAGTGGACTTCAGTCAAGGATGTTTGACTTTTCAGTAGCGTACAGAGACTGCATTTAACACTGTACAGTAGCGCTAGCGCGAGCGCGATCTAGTGGACATTCAAAATGTTGGCCAACCTGATTGGGAGATGTCAACTGTCAATCAATCATCAATCAATCAATCAACTATCAACTGATGTTTATGTTGTTGCATGTTGTAGTTGTTCAATGTTGTAGTTGTTCAATGTTGTATTTTGTATTGTTGATATGTTGATTTTGAAACAACAATCCGTGAATCGTGAATCATATCAGTGATTCGAGATAGAGAAGAATAGAATCGAACAATCAAGATATTCGAAATGGAGTGGCTATTTGGAAAGAAGGTGACGCCAGAAGAGCTTCTTCGTAAAAACCAAAGAGCTCTCAATAAGGCTATGCGAGATCTAGATAGAGAAAAGCAGAAGATGGAACAGCAAGAAAAAAAAATTATAAATGATATAAAAAAATTGGCCAAGGAAGGGCAAATGGTAAATTTTTCAATTCCTCATTTAACTGTTGATGTTAGGATACTTATTATAGGATGCAGTGAAGATAATGGCTAAAGACCTTGTTCGAACTCGTAGATATGTTAAGAAATTCATGTTGATGAAAGCAAATATCCAAGCTGTATCTCTCAAAATACAAACACTGAGATCTCAAAACACTATGGCACAAGCAATGAAAGGTGTTACAAAAGCCATGGCAAGTATGAATAGGCAATTAAATCTTCCACAAATTCAAAGAATACTACAAGAGTTCGAGAAACAATCGGAAATCATGGATATGAAGGAGGAAGTTATGAATGATGCTATTGATGATGCTATGGAAGGTGATGATGATGAGGAAGAAAGGTAAACATACCTATTATATAATCATGAAAGTGCATAAAACTGCCTCCAGTCAGCAGACTATCCTTCTTTTAGACACACTAACCTATTTGTTGGTACAAATAAGGGTTTTCTCCTGTTTTCCCAAGTAGGTAATCATCCAAAAAGTGTGTACACTAAAGTTCCCATGGGGTAAAACTTATCAAACTCCCTCAATTGTGCTCAAAATTCTGGGAACATCCTCATGATTTCTCAAACTTCCTCTGTTTCAAATGCCAAGACTTCCTCAAACTTCTAGAGACTTTCTCGGATGACACTACTATTCTATGGCATGAAAATAATGCAGATGCACTAGAAGAAAAAATCCAAGTAGACATTAAAGTATTAAAAAGTTGGTGTGACTCAAATCGTCTTGCTCTAAATGTAACAAAAACCAACATAATATCCTTCAGGTGTGAAATAATCAATATTGAACTAGATAATGGCCTCATTGAAAGCTGCAATAAGACTAAATTTTTAGGGGTTTTTATCGATAATAAATTGAAATTTGAACAACATGTTTTGAACTTGAATAAGAAATTGGCCTCTGGTTGTTTCGCTGTGAGAACAGTAACAAAGGAACTTGGACCCTCAGCTGCAAAATTAGTCTACCATGCATTGATAGAGTCTCACCTGAGATACGGTATTCCTTTCTGGGGAGTATGTAATAATAACCTCATGCTAAGTATACTGGTACTGCAAAAACGCTCGATTAGATATATGTCCAAAGTTAAAATGCGTGTTTCCTGTAAACCGCTGTTTGTATCGCATAAATTACTAACTGTTATTGCAATCTTCATCCTTGAATCAGTATATCTCATCAAAAAACACATCCATAAATTTAATACTACTCCTTCCTATTACTCTACCCGTAAGCATAACAGTATAAACTTACCAATACCAAGTTCTTCTCTAGTAAAGGATTCACTCATTTATAATGGATGCAAGATGTTCAATCATTTGCCCGACTATATAAGAGATATCACCCACATTGACCATTTTAAAAAAGCTGTCCATTTGCTATTATCAGATCGGCCTTACTATAGTTTGGAGGAATTTTATTCTGATCAATTCTAATTATATGTACCCTTTGCTAATGTAAGAGTCTTTTTAATGTCTGTTTTATATTTTTAGTTTTTTATTTACACTTTTAACTCTACATATGTGCTTTGTCCATAAGAATGTATCTTTTCTTCATGACAATAAAGTATATTCTCTCTCTCTCTCTCTCTCTCTCAAACTTCTGGAGATTTTCTCAAACTTCCTTAAACAATAGAATAGATTAGAAAGAATGATTATTGCCCTCCCATAAGTACAACACAATAATATAGTAAGTGGCACAAATGGTAATTTGTATTTAATATCTTCCATGCTACTGAAACTTTCTTATAACCTACTTGTTAATAGTGAGGACCAGAGTCACCCCTCTCCCCAGCCCTTCTTGTAGATGCTTTATTTCAAATTTGCAAAAAATGAACCTACTTCCTTAATTTACTGCAAACTTTCTCAAAATTTCTGGAACCTGTAAACTAAACTACTAGTGATTATCACCTCATATTTTCCTAAATCAATATTTTTATTAGAAACAATCCAAGAGTTATTCAGCTTCTACCGAGGCTTCTACCTATGAACATTTTGATGTTCTGATTTTTTTTAAATGTCAAATAGGTGTCTTGATGGGTGAATCTGTGTGAGATTATGATTCTTTCCTCAAATGTTTTAAATTCAAGATGACGGATCCAATATGGCGGACGAGTTTTGTAATTATGGTCAGATTCCATTCAAAATTGGCGGACTAGTTTTGTAATTATGGTCAGATTCTATTCAAAATTGGTATCTGGAGGTTTTTAGAGGTCGGATATATGAATCATTTGTCAAAATGGGAAAATTCAAAATGGCGGATCCAATATGGAGGACGAGTTTTTTAATTATGATCAGATTCTATGCAAAATTAGTATCGGGGGGGGGGGGGTTTCGGAGTTAGAGATAATGATTCTTCCATCAAAATTTGGAAATGCAAGATGGCAGATTAAATATGCCAGACGAGTTTGGTAACTATGATACGATCTCATTCCAAATTTGTATCTGGGGGATTTTGGGATCGGAGATTATGATTCTTCATCAAAATTAGTAAATTAAAGATGGAGGATCCAATATGGCATTCGACTTTTGTAATTATGATCCGATTCTATTCAAGATTTGAATCTGGGTGTTTTCGGGGTCGGAGAAGAATTAGAAAACAAAATAAAGAGTAGGTTAGGTTAGGTTAGGTTCCATGTGAGTGGGGCGAACACCTCCCCTCCACTGCGACCCCAGATGGGTCTATTGTGGCTCACCCCTAGAGGTTACAGTTCACCGTACAATACACATCTTTTTACAAAGTTCATGGTTGAATTGGGTGAGATTTGTCTGAAATCGATAGGTTCTAGGTTGGTAAAGCCAAATGTGTCGAACCTTAGTCTTTCTAAGCTAGAGCATGAACATAATATGTGTTCAGCCGTTTCGTCTTCCACACAACAGAACCGACAGTCCGTTTGTTGGTTCAGACCCATCCTTCCCAGGTGGTATCTTAGACGACAGTGTCCCATAAGCAGTCCAGTCAGAATTCGCAGGTTATCCCTGCTCCATTCTAGGATCTGTCTGGTTATTTTTTCCGATGGTTTAGGCAGGAACGCCTTCGAATGGGTTAATCCTGGTAATTCGGACCAGTATGTGAGTGTTTTTCCCTCCGCCCAGCCCGAGATAGTTGTTTTCGCCGCACTTGCGGTGACCCCAAAATATGGTTCTGGTCCTATGAACACAGATTCGGTTCCCTGTTTGGCGAGGATGTCGGCTTTCTCGTTACCCTCCACCCCCTGGTGTCCAGGCACCCACAGCAAAGTGACTCTGTTGTTAGCACCCAGGCTTTCTAGGGATTCAATGCAGCTCCATACAAGCTTGGAATTTATCTTGCTGGAGCTCAGTGCTTTAAGAGCAGCCTGACTGTCTGATACAATACTGATATTTTTGTTTACTAGAGGTTTATTCGACAACTCTCTAGCACACAATGCAATTGCGAATACCTCCGCCTGAAAGATTGTAGCATATTTGCCGAGATTGACGGAAATTTCCGTCTTCGGTTTTCTGCTGAACACACCGGCTCCCACTCCACGAGGGGTTTTCGAACCATATGTGTACATTACGTGTTCGGTCTCTGGGAATCGGACTGATCCGCTTGCCCATTCGTCTCTCTTCGGGAAGAGGACTTTGAAAGACTTTTTCACGTGTGTCTGAGTGGCCAACATGTCGGAAACCATTCCTAGAGTTTGGTGATTTTTTTGTTTCACACAGTATCCCGGAGTGGTCCAGCAGTCGCCCCCCTCTGATTTGATTTTCCAATGACAGGAATCTGTAGGAAACCATCCTGGCTTCCCTCTCCAAATAAAGAGTATGTTGATAAATATTTAACTAAAAGAATATTTTCTAGAAATAATTGTATATAGCAAAACAACGTTTGCTGGGTATCAACTATTGTAATAAATATTAGTTTGAAAAACTAATGAAACATCTTTTTATCGATAGCCAAACTAAAAAGAAGTGAGTAGAAAATAAAGAGTAGTTTGAAAAAATGAAGAGGTATAGAGTACCGAACTAAAAAGAAGTAGAAAATAAATAGAGTAGTTTGAAAAACTAAAGAATCCCGCTTTTATTGATTTACAAACTAAAAAGAAGTATAAATAAAATAATGAAAGTTTTCTGATAAATATTTATCTAAAATTTTTTTTCTAGAAATAATGTTTATGTCAAAACAACGTTTGCCGGGTCAGCTAGTATAATATATGAAGTTATCTATATCAAATGCAAAATTTCTCATATCCTGTGAACAATCTTCTATATATTTTAATGCGACAAAATCTCAATATATATTAGTTTGCCTCGCGCCTCTCTGTTCATAATAATTATTAATATATATTTATAATATATTCACTGCATTTATATAGAAAAATGTCAATATCAGATGCACAAATTTTATATATGACGAAATCTTTATACATTTGTGTGTCAGGAAAGTTTATATTTGCGTGTTCTGTGGAGTTCCAATAGATGGCCACACGGTTGCCAACTTCCCAGTCGTCTGTCCCGAATACCATGTTCATGATGCATTGAAAATATGCCGCTTTGGAAGTAATGATAATGAAGTATGTAAATATTCATAAAATAATTGTTATTTGTAACTTATCCCCGTCAAGACTTACCCATGCAGAGATTTTGGAATATACTAATTGTTTTGGAATATGACAAAGAATAGGTAGGTAGTTTCTCAATTTTGTTTTTGATGTATCATGAAATCATATAATATTTTATTTTCGACAGTGAAGATATGTTCCATCAATTCTCATAAACTATGAACCACTGTGAATACTTCAAGCTCAATATTTACCGAAAGATTAGCACTTTTATATAAATTCACTTCTCAATAATGTTCCGCTTGAGGAAAGATTTCATCAGGCAACCCTGTTCCAGACGACCGGAGAGAGTAGACATGGTGGAGACCTAGGAGAATAGAAATATTATAGGCAAGACCTTCGTGTGAAATGAGATTTGTGGAATTTATAAATCTGGAAAGAAAAATGATAATTGATTTGATTATCTAATTGAGTTAGAAAGTCTGAGCAGTATGTGAGGAGGATCCCGTCACATAGTAGGTAGGTACACACAAAATAAGTAGAATACGCCGATTATTGAAATACATAGGTAAATATTTGTTTCAGCACAAGATTTACATTTAATTTTTTCTCCAAATTCGTTTCAATTTCACGTAAAGTCTAAATAATCCAAATTATTACTTGGAACGTTGCATATCAACAAAAGTCATCAACAAGCCACTTTTAATGTCATGTTGTGAAAAAATGTATTTTCATCAGGATTGAGGAGTACAAACACACAACAAAATATGCAAAACCAAGTCTTTCACCAATATAATATGCAAAGTATAGGCAGGTCAGTTGGTAAAGGTAATGAATCGTGACTGAATCACCTCAACCAAAAACCAATTTTCATAAATATATAGGTATAGATAGATTATTGAAAAATCCTTTGAACATGGCTATCCAACAGTACAATTATCTCCCACAGGAGATGAACAATGGGCTTATATCACAAAAAAAAATTAATTCATAATTCGATAGAACTCACCCAAACTAGCTCACCACCGCAAACCGTTTCTTGCTGTGTGCTCCCTACGTTTTATAAAAAATTATTGAAATCCCCGATTTTCCGGACCTCTGAAAACGAGGCGATGATGTGACGTCATAACCCTAATACTGAAACAAGACTATTCCAGACAGAGATGAATGATACATGTTTTCTGACAGAGTGAATTAGCACGAGATCACAGTTGAAAGAATTAAAATATCAGTTGCCTCAGTCTCCGTTTCTACGTCATAAGAGGGTCCGTTTTCAGATGGTACTATTATTTATGTCCAAAAATAAAACGTTCCAGTTAATTTTTCGATCGAATTATGTCGTCAATCATTATTTATGTATAAAAGGATCATTATAAACATGGTTTGAGTTAAAAGTTCTACTAAAGTGTACACGCCCATTGTCCGAACTATGCAAAATTCAAGAAAATGATTGAAGAGCAATAGATAGTTAGGAGTGGGAAAATATAGAAGGGTAAAATTAGAAATAAAATGCTAAGAATTATGATGATAGTTTAGTTATGAACCTAAATAAACATTACATGCATTATATTATATTATATCACAATAAGTATTATTGTAATGAAAAAAAATGTGAAACACCATATTCGTAATCAAAATTCTGTTACCAGCACATGTGCTGCTTAGGGATCATTCGAAATGTTTGGAGTTTTGATTCGACCGTCGTTGAGTGAACACGTATGTTCATATCGTCCTTTTAATCAACGATTGCTATCTAATATTTGGAAAAATTCTACTAGAAGCAATCAAAAAAAGTTTTTGGACTCGTTTCAATCATACTTGCAAAGAGAGGATACTTTTCGGTTAGAACAGTCCAGTTTCTCATTATTCTACAATGTATTCACTAACACTAATGGATTATTTTACTTAATGCTCAATACTCCGATTGCCATTACAAGAATATTCGCTCAACTGCGCTGTTGTGGAAAAAGATCTGCAAAATTTTTCTTCGGTAATTGCTCCTATGTTATCAACACAGAGGAAATATGCTCGATATGCAACTTATTAGAACTCGAGACTGTAGACCACTTAATATTTAAATGTCCCATTTACGATGAGGTTAGAGGACAACTGAGGCCATACGCAAATAGTTTACACGAGTTGGCTGACCTGTTAGAAACAGCCACCCACAAAATTATCACTGCTATAGCTAATTGTGTCATGAATATGTTTAAGGTCCGCTCTTTCATCATTAACGAATAGGTTAGATCATTGAATATGTATTTTTAATTTTTTTCTCTTCTTTTTTCTAAGTCTTTCTCTAGCATAAAAATCAAACTCTTGTTACAAGAATATTGTATTCTTTAAAAACAATAAACATATCTATCTATCTACATATATGTAACGTTTTTCAAATAAATGAATCTTAAAAAAAAATATTTTGAAAATAATATATGTGAAGAATAAGTTGAAATGACTGCAAGACTATATCAAGAACTTCAGAATGGAGATCAGAAATACCTATACAGGGTAACTCACGGTCGATGGTACGTTAGACGTTTATGGAGAACGGGACATAGGATCATTCTGAAATTTTGGTTACTCACGTAGTTACTCTTGGTCTGTCGATCTAAAATATTTTCAGCAAACAAGTACAAGGTCGTGCAGAATTCAGAATCTTGATCACCCGGTATATGTCCCAATTGAATATCAGTAGATAGTTAATCAAAAGTTGAGATAGGGACATGTGAGCGGTTTTGACCAATAATGAATAGTTTCGACAAAAAAATTTCCTAAAGTTGAAAAATGACGATTTTTCACACCCTATATCTCTGTAATCGTTTCCGCTAGACCCCAAGTGTGATGCATCGATGAAATCAGCTCTTCAGAGAGAATCTGAAAAGTTGTTGCTACTTTTCGATAGAAGCGGCAACGCCGCAGAGCTAAGAATATTTTAGATCGATAGACCAAGAGCAACTACGTGAGTAACAAAATTTCAGAATGATCCTATGTCCCGTTCTCCATGAACGTCTAACGTACCATCGACCGTGAGTTACCCTGTATATAAGTACCTACCTCTTCATATCAACTCATCATCAGAAGTACCAGGAAAACCTTTTCAGTTTTTGAGCCAGTATATACCTATAACTTAACACATTCCATAAAATCATCCACAATCATGTGGAAGTTGATTTTGGTTTTGAGAGTTTTCATGAACATACAGTATAATTTCTCTCAATAGATATGTTTTAGTATGATGGAGTAGTAACTAAACTCAAAATATATCAAAACAAAATCGTCTCTGGTTATGAACCCGTATACGAAGTTTGTCAGTCGTATTCTGACTCACCCTGTATAAGCAGTCATTTCGGAATTGATAACGTTACATTACAATATGGCGGACTTCCGGTTTTCCTGGAATTGCCGGCAACTCTGTTTTTCAAATGGAACACCCTGAATAGTCTTACATATTCAAATTCAACAGGTCAAAACTAGAGCAATCTTTATGTCAAATATCAGAAAAAATTGGTATTTGAATCAGAATCGGTACTCAATTGTTCAATGCCAGATGTTACTACAAATCCACCAATTCTCATTCAAGCAGACGTCTTGTCTATTCTTCTTGGTCTCGCCGGTAGTCGCGCCCACTATAGGCCCGCCATCTATTCAAACACCATAGAACCCGATATTCGATATCAGAAATGCACCGGTATGAACCATATATAAACTTTCGCGACACGCAAATATAAACTTTCTGAATAAAGATTCCGTCATATATAGAATTTGTGCATCTGATATAGACTTCTTTCTACATAAATGCAGTAGATATTTCATGTATTACAAATAATAATTATGAACCGAACGGCGCGAGACAAACTAATATAAAATATATTGAAATTTCGTCGAATAGATATGTTTGGGAAATTTTGCATATAATATAGATAATTTCGTATATTATACAGGGTAACTCACGGTCGATGGTACGTTAGACGTTTATGGAGAACGCAACGCAGGATTTTTCTGAAAATTTCGCATCTTACATTTTATCACCTGTTCTATCGATCTAAAATATTTTCCAAATTGCGACGTTGCGACAATACTCTTTTGTTAATAAATCCCTATACATATCTCTATCGGTTTTCAAGATAAAAAATTATTTGTGTTAAATATGATCCAAAACATATCCCTAATTGAACTTATATAAATCAGGGCGCTCGAATCATAAAGTGTTGATATTTAAGTGGTGGTTTGGACAGGCTTGTATTCAATTTACACATTATTTCAAATAGAACCCACTCTTTTTTAAATTATAAATTAATTAAAAGCTTTTATTTAACTCGCATTGTATGTTTGTATGGATGTATATATGTCGGGTGGAATCTTTGAACTCAATTTTGAAGTAGAAATCTTCAACCGATTGAGCTGAAATTTTGTATACACGTTCAGTTTGGATGACAATGCACGATAAGGTGTGTCACGTTATTCTAAATCCAATATGGCGGACTATCCAAGATGGAGGAATAGCTATTTTATTAAAAGATTTTATTTTACTTGCATTGTATGTTTGTATGGATGTATGTATGTATGTTCGGGTGGAATCTTTGAACTCAACTTTGAAGTAGAAATCTTCAACCGATTGAGCTGAAATTTTGTAAACACGTTCAGTTTGGATGAAAATGCACGATAAGGTGTGTCACGTTATTCTAAATCCAATATGGCGGACTATCCGAGATGGCGGAATAGTCATTTTTGATATACTTTTACAATATGGGTATCAAATGAAAAGGCTCGTTGAGAGTAACTTGAAAAATAATGTGACGTCATTCTAAATCGAATATGGCGGACCATCCAAGATGGCGGAATGGTCATTTTCAATCTACTTCTACAATATTGGTATCAAATGAAAGGGATCGTTGGGAGTAATTCGAAAAATAATGTGACGTTATTCTAAATCCAAAATGGCGGACCATCCAAGATGACGGAATGCTCATTTTTACTCCACTTCTACAATATGGGTATAAAATGAAAGGGCTCGTTGAGAGTTATTCGAAAAATAATGTGACGTTATTCTAAATCTAATATGGCGGACCATCCAAGATGGCGGAATAGCTATTTTTAATATACTTCTACAATATGGGTATCACATGAAAAGGCTCGTTGAGAGTAACTCGAAAAATGATGTGACGTCATTCTTAATCCATTATGGCGGACCATCCAAGATGGCGGAATGGTCATTTTCAATATACTTCTACAATATGGGTATCAAATGTAAAGGCTCGTTGAGAGTAAATCAAAAAATCCAGCTGGCGATAACTAACAATCAAAAAATGAATTAAAAGTAAAAAAAACTCTTTAATAAAAAGCTTTCATTTGAACGCTCTGAAAGGAAGAAAATAAAATTTTTCTTAATAATTTCAACTATCAACTTATAACCTCATTATACACAATTTATATGATCGTAAAAGCTGAATAATCAGTATCTGTACAGGGTGGCCAACTAAGAATCCAGAGTTCGATACCTCTGTTGTCTTGAGAGATACAAAAAAAAGTTTTGCATTCAAATTGAAGTGATAACCGAGCTTCACATTTCGAAATTTCTTTGAAATACACAGGGTGTTCCGTAAGGTCACTGCACATCAAAGTTATGTTTTTTTCATTGGAACACCCTATATTTCATTTCAGTTTTGAATTCTCCCTGAAAATCTGATTTCAACGACGTATCATACTTAGGGTCTAGCAGTGAAAGTTACTGACATATAGGGTGTGCAAAATCGAGATTTTTCAAGTTCAGGATTTTTTTCTGTCGAAACTGTTCATTATTCGTCAAAACGGTTTACATGTCCCTATCTCAACTTTTCACTCACTATCAAGTGGTGTTCATTTGACATTTGATTGGAACAAATTATAAATTAAGATTTTTTGGCCACCTTGTATCAATTTCAATTGAACACCAATTGATAGTGGGTGAAAAGTTGAGATAGGGACATGTAAACCGTTTTGACGAATAATGAACAGTTTCGACAGAAAAAAATTCTGAACTTGGAAAATCTCGATTTTGCACACCCGATATGTCAGTAACTTTCACTGCTAGACCCTAAGTATGATAGGTCGTTGAAATCAGATCTTCAGGGAGAATTCGAAAATGAAATAAAATATAGGGTGTTCCCATGAAAAAAAACATAGCTTTGATGTGCTGTGACCTTACGGAACACCCTGTGTATTTCAAAGAAATTTTGAAATGTGAAGCTCGACTATTACTTCAATTTTGATACATGACTTTTTTCTGTATCTCTCAAGACAACAGAGAAATCGAACTCTGGAGTCTTAGTTGGCCACCCTGTACATGTTTCGGACTATCAATAGTCCATCATCAGCAGCATATTTTAATTGACAATTTTATGGAAATGAAAAAAATGTAAAAAAGGAGAAGTTAATAAAATTATTGCATGATAATAAAATTTAAATTACAATAATGAAGTGCATATGGCCCAAGGCCCAAAGGGGGCTTTATGGGGGATCCCAACACTTGTTCATCAAAGAGATCAGAGATGAAATGGGCTGTTATATGTATAGTCGTAGGATAAGTTATCGTGTTCGAACCCAGAAAATTCTGAAAAAGTCTATACAAAGTGATACAAGAAATACTGAATGATGGAATGGAGAATAACGTAGTCTTCAGGAGATGAAACATCATTTTCTCTGTGTTACTAGTGAAAAAATGGAGTGTTACTTCGTCATGAAGATGTCTGGTGTCTGAACTCGAAATGGTTTTGTAATTTCTTGGATCGAGGGTCATATAATGAAAGTACGCAATTTTAATCGAAATGATGCATTTTCGTTAAGATGAATTATAAAATTAAAAAAATTACGATTGTAGTTCCAGAAGTATGAAATACATATTCATTCTTGACGATGGATCTACAAGGTGCGATAAAAAGTATGTCCCGATTGCCCCTGGATGAAGAAGGATATGTTTAAACGTGATGAAAATCGCTATGTTCCGAAAAAGAAATATAGTATCGGTCATTGTCGAAATTTGTAAAATGTATAAATACCGTAACTTTTCATGAGGTTTATACGAGGAAATATGAAAGAGACTGCAGAATTGCCATATATTCGATATAATGTTTTTCATACTAATGATGATGAATACAGTAAGTCCTCATGAGGCATATACGAGGTAATATGAAAAAGACTTCAAAATTGCCATATATTCGTGCATACTTGTAACCATTGCATCTTATACTGATCTTACACCTACAACATGGTCTTCCGAAGGGAAATTTCCTAATTGTCATTCAGTGTGAAGTTGAACGGGGATAGAATACTTTTGAATGCTCATTTCTGCATCATCTTTTTCACAGGGTGATTCATAAGGAATTAAGATTGGGCAATGGATAATGTTCTGTAGGAGACACAGGATTAACAGAGACGTCATAATCACCACAGATTCTATTTTTTTTTCAACACCTGACCCCTTTTCTAGTATTACAATAGGAGATGCCCATTTACTATGAGTCACCCTTTTCAAAATTCCAAATTTTTCCAATCTGTCCAATTCCGTTGATACTGATGACCTTAAGGAATATGGAACAGGACGAGCTTTACAAAATACTTGGGTCGGGTTGCCCTCCAATACAATGTCAACCTTGAAATTATTGAATTTACCATTTCCCTCACCAAATACGCTGAACTTTTTAGAAAAATATTCAACAGCTAGTTCAACAGATTCTTTTGATACTGATATATCACACTTATTACTAGTTGTTAAATTATTCAAAATTTCAAACTTTATATTCAAATCTTTGAGCCAATTACGACCCATCAACATTGGACTTTTTATGGTATTACTGTCAACAACTAACAATCCTGACTCTTTCTTAACATTTTTGAAATGAACTGGTACATATATCTCACCCATAACTTGTAATTTTATACCTAAAAATGTACATAGCTTTGTGTCAGTTTGATGCAGTTCAAAATCATAAAAATAGTCCTCATTATGATTCTTGCTTATTAGAGACACAGATGCCCCTGTATCTACTTCCATTTTCACCATTTTCGTACCAATGCATACAGAAATAACACATGGATTTTCACTTACAGTTGCCTTGGGAGTAAAAAACAATAGTTCCTCATATACATCTATATTACTTGTGTTACTTTCATAGTCACTGTTTTCTGTTTCTACGAACTGAACTGCCTTATTTTTGCACATTCGAAGCAAGTGTCCACATTTCTTGCATGAATAATCCAAATACTTGCATTTGCCCAGATGGTACTTCCCACAACAATGATAAATCTTCTTTTCTTCTTGTTTTTCTCTCGGTTTCTCCCCTTTTGCTTCTTTAGCTCCTTTGTTTTCTTTTCTAGAATAATTCACTTCTCGTGCCTGCATTCCTTTTGTTTCTGTTTCTATTAATTCTAGACTAACAGCTACTTTCACGGCTTCCTCAAATGTACTATTTTTCAATAAGATTTTCCTCTGAATCCTTTCATGTCTCAATCCAGAAACAAACCTGTCTCTGAGAGCTTCATTCAGAAAGTTGCCAAATTTGCAGGAAATTGCCATTTTCCTCAATTCAACTGCATATTCATTCACGTTTTCAGTATCCTTCTGATCCCTTTTCGAAAACTGAAATCTTTCCACTATTTCTAGTTTTGCTGGTTGAAAGTATGTTGGTAGTAAATTTTCAATTTCATCGAAGTTGAGTTCTTCTGGTTGCTTTGGCATAGCTAAATTCGTTAGTGTTTCGTATACCTTTGAACCATCAACAATAAAAAGGTGTCTTTTTTCTTTTCCTCTCTAGTGGAATTTACAGTGAAATACAATTTCAACCTCTTCAGAACCATTTATTAAACAAAACTTTTATACATAAGCGTCCCTTTTTCATGCCTTGACAGTTGACTTGCCTCCATAATCACTGTCATGACAACCGTCATATCAGTCTGTCAAATCGTCATAACCCATTCAGTGTTGCCTGTCATATCAGTCTGTCAAATCGTCATAAACCATACAGTGTTGCCTAATCTATCGCAATCATATACGTATTAATAAACAATACGGATCATAACGGGTGCCAGGATGAAGCCAAAAATATGAAACAAATGAATACCATAAGGATTTGGTGGCATGATACGTAGTCATCAAAGACATGCGTTTCGGTGGACAATGACGTTTACTAGCCTTTCAATCAAAGCAGTATGTGTCTGATCGTATCTCACTTTTCTTTATGGATAGTCATTTTTCTTCAAAAATCGGCTTCATGTTTCGCTATGGAAACAGATAGAGATTATCCGTATTGATTATTAATACGTATATGATCGCAATACACAACAGGTATCAAATGAAAAGGCTAGTTGAGAGTAACTCGAAAAATGATGTGACGTTATTCTAAATCGAATATGGCGGACCATCCAAGATGGCGGAATGGTCATTTTTAATATACTTCTACAATATGGGTATCAAATGAAAGGGCTCGTTGAGAGTCTTCCGAAAAATAATGTGAAGTTATTCTAAATCCAATATGGCGGACTATCCAAGATGGCGGAATAGCTATTTTTAATATACTTCTACAATATGGGTATCAAATAAAATGGCTCGTTGAGAGTAACTCGAAAAATGATGTGACGTCATTCTAAATCGAATATGGCGAACCATCCAAGATGGCGGAATGGTCATTTTCAATCTACTTCTATAATATGGGTATCGAATGAAAGGGCTCGTTGAGAGTAATTCGAAAAATAATGTGATGTTATTCTAAATCCAATATGGCGGACCATCCAAGATGGCGGAATAGCTATTTTTAATATATTTCTACAATATGGGTATCAAATGAAAAGGCTCGTTGAGAGTAACTCGAAAAATGATGTGACGTCATTCTAAATCCATTATGGCGGACCATCCAAGATGGCGGAATGGTCATTTTCAATATACTTCTACAATATGGGTATCAAATGAAAAGACTTGTTGAGAGTAAATCGAAAAATCCAGCTAGCGATAACTAAAAATCAAAAAATAAATTGAATGTTAAAAAAAAACTTTTAAATAAAAAGCTTTTATTCAAACGCTGTAAAAAGAAGAAAATAAAATTTTTCTTGATAATTTTAACTATCAACTTATAAAACCTCATGATACACAATTTATATGATCATAAAAGCTTGTCGCGATGATCAATATTTAATCAAATTGTAATTTAAAAATTTTTATCTTTCCAGATTTTACATAATCAAATAAGTACTAGTTCATTCACACAAGTGATAACACTATTTTGTAATCTTACAAACTTCCTCTCGTTCATTGGTGTCAATTCAGGATACATTTGGTTGAATTTTCTGCAAGTTCTGGCGATGATTTGATCACATTGTCCGTGTATAATAAATAACTTCATAAGAACTTCGTTTGAATGATCGATATTCGCGTTCATTCGGGGTGATTTCTTAAAACACTATCAATAACAATTACTGAATTACTCATTAATGTCACCGAACTGTCATGAGTTTGATATTTCCATGGCTATCTAAAATTAACTTTTTCATAAAATTATATTTTTCACAAAAAGCGGCTTTATTAAGAAAACTTCAATTTATTGAGTAAAAAACAGTGGGTTCCATTTGAAAAAATGAACTTTTGACCACTTGTATGAACAACGGATATAATAATAATAATAATTCCAGCACGCCCTGTATGATATGGAGGCGACTTCTCGGTGTAAATTGAATACATCAAGCCTGTCCAAATCACCACTTGAATATCAACTCTTTATGATTCAAGAGCCCTGAAGTTTAATTAGGGATATGTTTTGGATCATATTTATCACAAATTATTTTTTATCTCGAAAACCGATAGAGATAGGTATAGGGATTTATTAACAAAAGAGTATTGTATATAAAAGGCAATTCTAAAAATGTGTTCATATACGGGGTGTTCCATTTAAAAAAATTAAGTTGCTAGGACTTTTCGATAGACACGGCAACGTCGCAATTTCGAAAATATTTTTGGTAGATAGAACAGGTGATATAATGTGAGATGCGAAATTTTCAGAAAAATCCTGCGTTGCGTTCTCCATAAACGTTCAAAGTACCATCGACCGTGAGTTACCCTGTATAAGAGTTTCTACAGGGTGTATCTAAATAACACCGGAAAAATTCATTTAAACATGTGTCCTAACTTGCTTCGTTTTCGAGATACAGGGTATTAATATTTCCATGAAAAATCTTTTTTCTATTCATTTCTCAATTGTATTTCATCAATTCCAATAAAACGTTGTGGTTTCGTTAATAGTAATATGGAGCTTCTTATAATGCAATTAGATTCTAAATAATATTTCCAGTGGCGTCACAGTGGGTAAATTTATCGATATTCATGGTGAATGTCATCGTACACCACCGGTTTTTCTGAGTTTCATATTTTTATTGGATTGAACTATTGAAATAACAACTTCTTTATCCCGTGTGTGATTTTTGTATCCTGCTTTGTTTTTGAGGAAACAATAAAAATTCGATTCGACTCAAAATTTTAATGTAGGCGTTTTCAAGACTTACATTGAGATTACCCAATGAATCCAATTAGAATCATTCTGAAATTTTGGGGCTTTCTCAGTCTCCATCCATACTGAATTTTGGCACCATGAAAGCTTATACAGGGGGGTTATAAATAAAAACAATTAATACTTCCAACTTCAACATCCCGTATCTCAAAAACGGAGCAAGTTAGGACACATGTTTATATGAACTTTATTTACTAGAATGTCACAAGGAAACTCCCCTTGAATTTTTTCGGTGTTATTTAGATAGACCCTGTATATATTGCGTTAACATTTCTATATATCGAAAGAATTATTATGAACCATAATCTAAACTCTACAAGCAAAAAATTCACAAATATACATAGGTAATTACAAAACTATCATTCAACAAAGGATGTGTGTACTGTGCACACCTACAATAATCGTTTCAGAGTATTTTTTAACATATCCAGCGATCCACCGAAGATTCCTAGATTACAATCATTAATCTTTTTATGACTACGGAAAATCACTGTCCTGAGAGCCGTAATTTCTAGCATGAAATTCAATTTGAAAGAGTTGCATATTGCGAAGTGTTCGCAAAGGAACATTAAAGTTGATTATTTGTAATAAATCCGGACATATAGTGTACCCATTTATGAGTTTAAAAATGAAACACAGATAATGTCATAATCATTTATTGGATATAAATTCAAACTAAATGCTTGATACCGCAAAAAATTATTTTGGACCGCTTCAATTCTGCCAATATGTATATTCTGGGGTGACCAGACAATGGATACATATTCTAGATCTGTTTCGCTAACTATGTTAGCATCTTCAGGAGAAGATTAAAACTTGAAAGTTACAGGGTGTCCCACGACGATTACGACAAGGAATATCTCGGACCATGAGCGTAGTAAGAAATTGAAATTTTGGGATTGAAAATTAAAGTAATTTGTACAGCTTTTTTCGATATTATGTTACCCCCAATCAGCTTTTCTTTTTTGGTCACCTGTATATTTTGGCATTTCTATGTTCCCCGCGATGAAACGACTTCAAACTCCAACAACCACACTTGTGGTCTAAAACGAATAATTTAACAACTACAGGTATTTCAATATCCTTTGTCCCTAAAGTTTTTTGACCACCATCTTTCGATAAAACATAAATAATTATTGTATTAACCATAAAAAAAAAATATAGGACCGCCCAAATATACAGGTTGACCCTAAACTTTAATAATTTGGTAAGTGATAGTAGGCAAACTAGGCGACGGCCTAAGGCGCTAGTATTATAGAGGGCGGCAATCGACGAAATCAGAACTGAGACAAAATTATTTACAACTTGTAAATCGCTCAACTTCACCAAAATGATTTGAGGTAAGAAAAATTAATCTCACCCACGCCATCGTTTTGCACGTCGAAAGTTAATCGAGATGGAACATTAATTTCACCAGATCTCTGGGATTCTCTCTCCGCCTAAGGGAAAACTCCAATCTATTGTCAGTGCCACTTTGTTCTACAAGATGTTTGAGGAAAAAAAAATATATCGAAAAAATATAACATTTTTACTTGCTTGGACGTTTCATGAACGAATCTGCTTCCGTTTTCAACATGAAAAATGGAAAATGTTTTTCTTGTTGAAATATCTTCTAATTTTATTGTTGACACTTCTCAGTGACAGATGTTGATGCAAACAAATGAGTTACATTTACCATTTTCATGTTCACATTTTAATAGTTATAATTTAGGTAAAAAATTGATATTTTTTCTATATATCTGTCTTTTTTTTTGAACTTCCAAGCTCATAAAGATCAGAGTTTTTACAAGTTTACTTACCCTATACATTTCAATACTGAACATATTGGTAAGTTATATTTTAATTTTTTTTATATCATAATACATCATATTATTCATCAGATTTGAGAGATTCTCAATTTCAAAGGATTTTGATTCTTCTCTTTTTGAATGTTCAACAGATATAAGTCAATGTTCGACGTGGCAAATAGCCAGGAAAATAGTTGTTTTCTGTTGAATAAACCGAGAGATAATTGATATTTTCATCACAGAGAATGCGAATTATTTATATGTGTATCAATTTCTATATGTTCATTATTCTTTTATTTATTTATTTATTTATTTATTTATTTATTTATTCATTCATTTATTTAGTTATTTATTTATTTATTTATCTATTTATTTATTTATTTATTTGTTTATTAACCATATCTATCTATTCTCAAGGGGATGCATAGAAATTGGAGTTTATTAAAACTGTTTTCTATAATATTGCGATAGACCCAAAACAACTTACTTTTCTAAGATTTCTACCGATTTCATCTGAGAATATTCCTGTTTTTATCTGTACTTTTCTTTCTCAGACATTTTTCAAATCAGGTGTCACTGGAAATCGATCGGATTTTTCTTTTAGGCTCACTATTAGCAAACTTTTTTGAACTCGGTGACATATTGGGGCGAATCACCTGATTTGTCGTTACCTACAGGTATATTGAAATAATACTCATATTTTGATATTGAAACGAGGAGAGAAAATCACAAGAATATGTAGTGGGTTGAAAAACTAATTTCAATTTTCGAAAATTACACACTTTGTACGAATTTTCTCGCAAGGGCGCCGTTTCAGTGTTTCGCCTAGGGGGTCAGAACTGCTCGGGCCGGCGCTAATTGTTAGTTTTAGACATTTGTCGTAATCGTCCTAAATTAATTGTTTTAGACCACAAGTGTGCTAGTTTGGTGGAATCGTTTCATCGAAAGGAACATAGAAATGCCAAAGTATACAGGTTGTACCATTCAAAATTTTGAACTGATGACACGTGGCTGAAATCAAAAGTCTCATTGGGTAACATGATATTAAAAGAAGCTGCTCCAATTGCTTAAATTGACAACACCAAAATTTCAATTTTCTACTACTATTGACTTCTGAGATATACCGTGTCTTAGTCGTCGTGGGACACCCTGTATATCTAATGATGAATTCATGTAAGACTTAACTTCTAACTGAAGAATTGGAGAGGGTGGTCGGGTGGATTCAGAATTATCTGAAATTAACCATTATTTTGAGTCAATTCACCAAAAAACTCATTCAAAGCTATCTTTTCAGTGATGCAGTTGTTAATCAAGTGTTAGATGAGTTGGGCCTTCAACTTGGAGATACTCTCTCTGGTCTACCCCAAACAGGAGGGACTTTGCCATCCAATGCTCAGAAGCAACCCATAGCACAACCTTCTGCTGCAGCAGCAGGTGGAAGTAATGGTGGCATGTCCGATGCTGATGCTGATCTTCAGGCTAGATTAGATAATCTGCGCAGAGAATAGCCACTGGTGGTACATAAATAATGTTCTATGAGGACAAGAAAACAACCCCCATAAACTTAGCAGAAACATTTCAGAATTTCGAATTGTCAACTAGGCCATAATTTCTCGCTTATTTATCGTTAATTTATTACCATAAGAAAAAAAATATCGGTCATCGTTAAAAAAAAATTATGTTTATATGAACTCGGCAGAACCATTCCCTATCTATTCACTTTTGAAAAAAACTGATGCTACTAAAATTTATCAATATTTTATCGCTAATTAATAATCACTTCTAAAAGTTATGGCTCTGCTGGGTTAATATGAAGCTAGTAGAACCACTCTGTAAGTATCTTTTTTTTTTATATCAATATTACCATAATTTATCGCTAATTGATTACCGACATATGACATTTGTTGTTCATCTTTTTTTCAATTACCTATCTCCGTAAAATCTATTAAACTGATAGGTAGTGTATGTTAGTTTCATAAACACAATGCGATATTTACATACAGGGTGTCCTGCTGGTTGATGCAAATCTGTTAGGAGTATACAGGAGATATAATTTATATAGAACCTATTCAGCTACACTCACCTTAGTACAGTTTTGCAGTTTTCGAAATATTTGCGCTATTCGCCATTTTGAGGTTATTTGAAAGAATCTTAAAACCCATGAAAAGAGTAGTTTTTATTGTTTTCTAACTTTATCAGTTGTGTTTCTAGATGAAGTTCTGATTTGGTGACCAATTTCTATGTATTCGCCATCAAATCAACACTAAATTGGTAAAACAATACATTGACACATTAAAACAGTTGATAATCGCAGCTGCAGCACCAAGCTTATATCCTTGGAGTTTCAAAAAGTCCTCCAATTTGGAAGACGTAAAAGTATTGGTTACCTTATTTTTTTGTAGACTTTATTTCAACATTTCTCCAAAATATCCCGAAAACTATGTTATATTTTGATATTATTGAGTAACTCAATCAATAGCACTCTATTAGTGGCGAATTAAGGTAGCTGGGGGCCCTAGGCGCAAGACAAATTTGGGACCCTTCCTTGAAAATGTGAGGTGTATAACAAGTAGCTATTATTTTCTGATCCAAGGAGTAATGAAATACTATATGATTATTATGGTTTCAATTCATATATCGCTATATCCAGTCCAGACTTGAGGTGGTAGACAATGGATTTTTGTGACAACACATATATACAGGGTGACATAGAAAAAAGAACATTGCATAGTGCCACACAATAGAGGATACTAAAATAAGAAAAAAAGTTCCTATGAACATGGGTCCGCAAGGCCTTCGGTTAAAAGATACGGGGTGTTGAATTTTAATATATTTTTTTTGTTTTCTTTGAATATCTTCAGCCAGAGACACAAGAAATGTATAAAATGTGGTATACAGGAGTTTTTATCATGCTCAATTCAAATATGATCTTAGTTTTGTGATGACTGATAGAGGGCGCTACATACAGGGTTCCATCCCTATTGAATCGGTCGTAACTTTTTTGCTATATACTGTATGTCATTTTCGACGGAAAAAAATTGTCATCCCTTCTTTTATACTAAAGACTGGTATACCTTGTCCAAGTCCCTAGAAGCAATGGTTCCAGTACAAATGCATCTAAAAGCCGACAATGCACGCAAATTATTCAAATAGCGCCAGAGTAACTTTTGCAAAAACAATGATAAATACTTCAACAATTACATTTTAATGGTATGATGAAAAATATGATTAATTTGAACCAAACATTACGTTTTTAGAAGATGTTCAAATTGTTGCCCTTGTACCTCAATACATTTTGCCATTAAAATTCAACACCCCGTATATTTTAACCGAAGGCATTGCGGATTCATGTTCATAGAAACTTTTTTTCTTATTTTTGTGCCCTCTATTGTGTGGCAATATTCAATGTACTTTTTTCTAAGTCATCCTGTATATATTTTTTGAAACAGCGACAAATTTCATAATCCAGCAATCAATTAGCGATAAATTAGCGACATATTATGGTAACATTTTTATAAAAAAAAATGAATAGATACAGAGTGGCTCTGCTCGGTTCATAATATGAAGTAAGCAGATAGAGAGATTTTTGTTTAAAAATGTATAAAAATAAGAGCCACACATTTTTTATCCCATCCCTTACTGATAAAATAGCGACATATTTTGGTAGCATCAGTTTTTCTCAAAAGAGGATAAATACCAAGTGGTTCTGCCAAGTTCATATAAACCTAGCAGAACCATGAAATTTTGTTGAAACGATGAGCGATACATTTTTTGTTATGGTAATAAATTAGCGATAAATAAGCGACAAATTATGGCATAGTTGAAAATTCAAAATTCCGAAATAGTTTTTCTAGGTTTATGGGGGTAAGAAAACCGTGTGTTCTCGTGAACTAATCATTCTGGTGTGATCCATCATGGTGACGTCAAGATACATTTATATAGATATATTTTCGGGTATGCAAAAGATGGAGATGGAAGGAAAAGAACTGGCCAGCAAAAAATATAGCCAAATTGTTAATTCTTGTCCGATGTTGATGACATTCCGACCAAATCGTCGATTTATGTATCAGAATGTTTAAGATTAAAGTGTGATTCCTTCTCACAATGGCTTATCATCAACGTCAATATCTTCTTTTTAAGGAAAGATACAAGTGTTTTTTAAATTTGCAGAACATACACGAACTTATTGATCAACAACTCGAAAAATCAGATACACATTGATATCACTTATTCCCACCCCGTTTTTCTAGCACTCAACAGCAAAAAGAATCGTCAATTACTAAAAACAAACAAAAATCAGACCTTCTAGATGTTGTCACTAACGAAGATGCCCTCCTCGAGCTCGAATTCCAGCATTCAACCACTGGAGTTCATCCCAAAGATGCTTTATAAGTTATGATTCATGAAGCAGAAGGTTGCAGAATGGGTCTGAATTATTAAAAAAAATCCATACTTTCCTAAAACACTTGCAATTTTTCCTTGAACGATTTTAACGTGAATCAAAAACCATTGTGTAAAAAGGGATCACACTTCAATCTAAAACATGTTGATGCTAAGTTTAATCACTCACCTTTGCCTGCGTGTGTTAAGAATTTAATGGTAAAAGAGTCAATTTTGTTTTTCCCTGTATAATGATCAAGCCATCAGCCTTTTATGAGGATCAAAGTACAGGCTAACACTTCGACCCATAAATATACGATTTGGTCGAAATTTCACCAAAATTGGAAAATAATTTCAAAATTTACAGTGCGACCAATTTGTGTTCTTGCTGGCCGATTTTTTTTGTCGGTGAGTGTACAACTAGCTGCAGAGTTTTCTTTGTTGAAGTATTCATATTATAATTTTGTTGTTACAAGGAATTTCCACATTATTCTTCATGTTTTTGTAGTATACAACTTATTGATAGTATTAGAAGCGAATATGGAGAATCAGTTCACAATAAAAACAAAAGGTCAGCAAAACCAACATACAAAAATATTTCTCCACCCATACACCATGAAATCAGGTTTGATTTTTGATCGACTAATGTACAGGGTGGCTGGAATTCGAGCATCATGATTGAGATCTCGTAAACCGTTTTGCAATGTGAAAAATTCAGATTACTTCCAAAGATATTTGGAAATAAAATCCGAATATTCGCGATATCATTTTCATTTTTTCACGACTCTATTCATATAGATGTAACAAATCACACATTCTCATTGCTACTTTTTTTGTTCTACGAGATGATGTTATCAGATTTTGAGCTGACATCATCAACTTCGTTTTTTTTTAATACGGCCCTCGATTTTTTATTATGGATTTCAAGAGCTTTTGATCTGATACCAACGGGTGTATCCTACTTATTCGAAAAATTCATATCAATGCTATTTTTCATAAGAACCCAGATCTTAGAAAGAAACAGAGTAGATTTTCAATAGGATTAAAAGCAAGCACCTTTTCGATTAAGTGCGATACACCGTTGATTTTAGGAGATTGAGAGCTTTCAAAATCTAGAGCCGCATTTAATAAAAACAATGTTGATGATGGCAGCTCAAAGACGAAACGCTGGTTCGAAAATCTGATAACACCATCTAGTAGAACAGAAAAAGTAACATTGAGAATGTGTGATTTGTTTTGTTTCATCTATTCAAATAAAGTAATAAAAAAATGAAAATGAAACTGCCAATATTCGTTTTTTCTTCAAAATCTTTAGAAGAATTGGGAATTTTTCAAATTTCAAAACGGCATTTCGTTAGGCATGAAATTCCGCAACATTGCGGTAATTTAGCCGATCCTGTATCTCGTACGGTTTACGAGATTCCAATGATGAGGCTCGAATCTATCCACCCTGTACAACCCCAGTAATGTATCCTCATCCATCATTCCATAATCACATACAGCGTTAGTTATTGGAATCATTAGACATCCAAACATTCACATAATATTAAGATATATTTTGGAAAGATTGGTGAACTCACCTTAAGAAGAGCAATCTCAATTATTAGAATATCATGGTCAATTCTCACTTCTGTTGCATATTTTCAAAGTTGACTAGTGTTCTTTCTCAGTTAAGACCGACGATTCACGACAATCGCTATGCAGACCTATTTTCCAGCCCCATTTTCTGCCAAACGAAAAGTCCAAATGAAAAACGGTTTGGATGATCGTAAGGACGAAAGCTCAAGCTAGGAGTTAAAGTAATTTTCGAAATCAAACTCGTTTGTTGAAGAAAGCAGGCGATGACTGAAAAATGTAAACATTGGGAAATTTTGTGTCACAGATTTTAATGAAAATTGGTTTAACTCCTAGATACACTAAAATGCCATACCCTGCCCAAATTCTGGCTTCCAAAATCACACCGTTCCAAAGAAAACGGGAAAAAATCCAAAATTAACAATATGGCGTCGATAATTGGTGGCGACCTACATAAATCGTGTCTGAATTCAGGCCTATTCAGGGGTACATTAGTTCAGCTTCTGTCTTATAGATGGCGTTGCAAAATTTTGATTCTAATTATCATTATTAGATGGCGCTCAGAATAAAGAAGAATACAATGAAACATGTTGAGAATTTCACATTACGGAAAAATAATCACAGTCTTCTACCTGTTACTGGGTAACTCACTATAATTATGGTAAAAAAGTAATTAGTGCGATCACCTGAGGAATGAGGTGCGAGAGGGTGACGGCGGTAGGCAGAGAATTCAGAACCCCTTCCACGGCGAATCCGCAAGCATGTATACGGGTGTTGATTTGGCCCGCTGGTTATTTTCATTTTACTTATCTCATCTTATCTATTTTTAGAACCACTTGAGCGCGGTGGTCAGGGTCAGTACGGGTGGTACGGTTATAACATTGAAAGCATAGGGCATTTTAGGGTGAAATGAAACGCTATTTATATTCCAGGCAAACGTTGTTTTGCTATACACTTTGTCCCAGATTGGTGCTGTATGTACTATGTATTGCTATCTCGGTTATTATAAGAGCTACACAGTCGTTCAAATGAGCAATGTTTCTCAGAATTCTATCACTATTTCAGAACTGCCATCAGATTTTTTCGATCATTTTCTGTTTTTGAAATAATTGCGAAAAACCAAAGTGCAATTAAAATAAAATACAATATGGTGCCCATATTATGAATGTCGTGAGCTCGGTCGTGTGTTTTCCAATAACGGAGATACAGGGGATGGTCAAAACGCAACATATTGGTTTTTCTCGATTATTTGAAAAACAAAATACTATCGAAAAAATCTGATGGTAGTTCTGAGATGGTTTTCTCAAAAAAATCGTATATCGACTATTATATCTTTATCACACAGCACACCCGCAACGGTAGGTAGTTTTCTATACCTAAATCATCGTCCACCAATATTCTAATATTGGTGGACGATGCCTAAATCATCTTATTATCCACCTTCATGATATAGTGTGAAAAAGCAGATAGAAAAATTTGGTTCATTATCATTTATTTTGAAATATGGAAGTATGGGAGATCGTGACATAATAGTTATTTATGTAATAAGGATCATAAAGACGATCATTATGGTACAAGTCGTGAATGTTATCGGGCGAGGCGTAGCCGAGTCCGATAACACGGCGTGTGCCATAATGATTGTTTATGATTCGTATTACATACAAAATTTTATCTGATGGCATTTATATCAATACATTTTCGAAAAATTAAAAACTGCATTTTCGACATGTCACAATGACAACTATTTTTAAAGGAGTAAGTATATTGTGTAGTTTCAAATATTAGTAGGTGAGTGAGCTGTGCTTTGCCATTATCTTAATATTACAAATTGTAGTAATTGTTCTTTTACCATTTATAATAAATAGTAATACATAGTTATGCATTTTGAATAAACTTTGATCAAACCATTACATCATGTTTTCCTTATAGAATTTCATTATGGTACTTAGTACCATAATGAGCTTCCTTATGTCATCAAAATTGAGTGACATAACGTTGTCATTATGACATGCCATCAGATAAAAGTTCATAGACATATGAAGTATTAAAGAAATTCATAATTTTCAGAGTTTTAGATTCTGGATATTCATCTTTGGAAATGTCGGTAGTAAAAACATTAATTATCGTTATTGAAGCGCTTTTGTCAGATTAAATGAAAAAAAAAATATCATTATGATTTTATTTCCAACAAAATCTGCACGGTGTTACACATAACATTATGACAAAATTCAAGCATACATTTCTCTCAAGCAAATAAAAAGGAGGCATTCAGCTCAGAAAAATAGTGGTGGAACATATTCTTCGATTCTGAAACTCATCCGGTGCTTATGACACCTTTTGATAGATAAAACAAATTCTGATCATTTTGTTATTTCAATAGAACTTATCAAATATCAAGACAATCGAAGGAATTTTTTTTCGAGAGGTGAATGATATCGAATTCATATTTTTTCAAGTCTTCAATATCCTGAATCTCTACTACGGTTCTTTGGAAAAATATACACAAGACCTCATTTTTTATATCTTATCACTCCAATTTTTCAACATGAGGCTCTGCAATGATCATTAATTGATTAACTGGCGATTAATTACTGAGATTTATATATTGTAGGGTTCTTAAACTGTTTTTGAAAACATGGACCAATACTTTGAGTATTTTTTTGTAGGCCGACGGCGTTTTACTAATGACAATTTCAAGAGATATCTATCAATCAAATAAATAGGTGAATCATCAGATACTGTTATTTATATTTTTATTGATTTATTGATAAATTTTGCTGAGGTGACACTCTTCATATCCGAGCAAATATTTCGTAAACCCTATATTGAATGAAAAAATATTCAATTTGATATTATATTATGATGAACAGTGCTTGTACAGAAAAAAAAAATACTGATGATGTGCTACTGATTTGGAGTAGCAGATCATGATATCAGAATTATTTGCCTCCATAAGATGATATTTTCTGACGGAATAACTGAGACAAGACATCAATTGACGAAAATTCGAAGAAAATCTGTTCAAAGTAAATAAATATTTATCTAATCAATAATTTGTAGAGAAACATAATGGTGAATCCATTTTAATAGAAAACAAAAGGGGAATTGGTTCTGGACACCCAAAACTATAATCCTACAAAGTTTCAAAACTTCCGGACTTTTTTCCAGGTAAAAATCCCCAATGACTGGCCTATAACTTTTTAAAGGAACCGACGGTCGTGATGGCGGATCTCTTCTGATCAAGTTGTCTCAAGAGACTTTGCAAAGACTATATTATCATTTCATTTTCGAGAAGAAACTAGGTAACCTGCCTAACCCTTTCTATAGATAGACATAAGTAGACAATTTCCTAACGCAAATTTTCTGCGAATCAAAATATTTCCATTGTTCTATACATCTTCAACGACCTAATTTGCAAATTCGAGAAATAATTGATTCCTAGTATAAACAACACACTGTATATGATCAGAAATAGTATAAAATATGTGTTCAATTGGTATTTGAAAAAAATCATGAAATTATTATATTTTTTCTGATCATAGTAGAACATCGAACGTTAATTAATAATACATAATGCCCTGTATATGAAAATTTGACCACATGTATTTTAGAGAGTTGTAGCCAGATTTCCGCTAAAAAATTTCCTGCTATTACTTACTGATTTTCTGCATTTTTATTTGTTCATAGGTGGCTGTGTTCAAAAGGAATGAGAGAGTTCAATATCCAGGAATGTAGATATCATTGAGTAGTACATATTGAAAAAAAAAATTCTTGAAGTCGGTCAGTGTATACGAAAATACGAAGGTGGTGCTGTTTAAAGTGGGACACACTGTATCTACCTTGGTCTGAATTGGACAATTGTGTATCACATTTTGAGCTCGATTTTATCTACTTTGCAAAATACGATTATTAGGAGTTCTGAATTCTCCCCAATTATACATTAGCATTCCATATACCGATCTGAAAATAAAATTGCGGACGATAGGTTTTTTCATGCACAGTGGAACAGATCAAATATGAAAGATTTTACGCGATGAATATAAGCAAGTTTAGCAAGTATCATTGCAAGTATTCAACTAGACGACGCTGAGCCACAGTCCCGTAGAGTGGTCTAGTCTCTAGTTGAATACTTGATTATCCATCGCGTATTATAATATTTCATATTTGAGCTGTTCCACTGTCGCACGCAAAATCTTATGGTCCGCAATTTTATTTCCAGATATCCACACATTGGGCATCCAAATAATATTCGACGGATATCCTGTCGAGGCATGTCCATGCAGTGGAAATATTCAGAGTACCCGCCGTTTCACCCAGATATCTAAAATATGGATATCCAGGAAAATATCAATACCTATTTGGAATATTTTATATTATATATTGATATTGTGATTTCTTCACTCATATCGACATGTGAAATACGGTAAGAAGATATGGTTTATAGGTATAGGAGTTCCGATGTCTCTCTCGACCTTGATATCAAGAATAATATTTATTGAATATTAGAATTTCGAAGTAATGGTATATTGAATTATAATAGTATTAAATATTTTTTGTTCAATTTTATTATTTTATTTTAAATAATACATTGAATAATCAAACTTTCTATTATATACCGAAAAGGTATTTGATGATCCTATCTACTTATGTTCTATCATATCTACGATTATTTTTCATATCCAAATAAGATTCAAAGCAATTTCAATTTCCTACCTGCTCTCCCTTTCTACCCCATGCACGTGCGCTCTTCCTTGAACATTTCCTTTCGAGCGTTCCGAAAGATAAAAAAAATATTTCAAGAAGCTACCATCAGCCACGCCTAGACCAACCCTGTAAAGTATTCTTTACTTGCCGTAATAGTGCCTCAGTGCCTATACAATAGTCATCACACTTACTTCCAGCTTCATAACATAATATATTTATATCTCCTAACCGGTCGCTCGATCGGTGTCTTCCGCAATAAAAAAACAAAGCCCATAAAGAAGTAAATACAGGTTCGTGGAAAGAATGCGCTTCGGATTTGAACCCAAAATGGAAGGAGCATCCGAAAATTCGACACTCAATCAAATCGAATGTAATTTAGGATTATATTAGATTGAAAACTCATTTGCATAATTTTATTAATGTGGAAATAATTAGGTATCAGGGCGCTATAAATATTTGAAGCGACACCTGTTGAAAATCTTTATAATACTAACATCGTCAACATGAAGAAACAAGAGAATTCTACATCGGTTTCTCGATGTTGGATTTTTATTCATGTTTATCACAGTTTGTTAACCGTAGCGACATCTCTTAGAAACGCCAGGCGAGTGCGGTGAATCGTTCGTCTTAAGGTAAAAAAACCTAACTGTAGTTCTAAAGAAACTAAAAGAACCATTTATGAATTGACTCTTTTTCGACATTGGATGTGATATTTCATCGACTTCAATGAAAGCTGTGGAACTGTGGAACACTTGTTAATGAAGGAATATTTCAACAACAGGCAAAACAGAATAAAAATTAATGGTGCGCTTTCAGAAAATTTCAACACAAGGACTGTCTCAGGGTTCCCTAATAGCTTCTTTATTATTCAACATTTTTTACCAAAACTCATTGTTATATGAAATAATTAAGTGATAAAACGGCTACGCTTAGTATACAGGGTGTTGCGAAATTCGACCGACAACGCTTGCCGCTTGCCAGGTGATAGCCCTCTTGATTTCATAATCACTGAGATAGGAACATACGGTCTTCAAGTGTTCAGTTCTATATAGAGATACAGGGCGTTAAAGTTAAGAAATAAAAATAGTTGTTTCGCAATATCTCTAAAAAAATTGAATATAATGCATTCAACTTCGGTATATGGTTTCATCATTGAATGGGTCATTTTTTGACCAGGAAGTCATTCCGGACATTTTATTCAGTGGGCACCAGGGGGGTGTGGCAACTTTTCCTCCCATATTTTTTACGCCAATGATTGAATTTCAGTTGTTTCCAATTCCTTGAATTCATTTTTCAATTTTGTTCAAAAATTGCATCACCTTCATCTGAGTTGAAATGAACAGATTTCGAAATATTCGACCCGAAGTAGAAGATTGCATAGAAATATTTCCTCATTTTCAGTAGGCGAAAATTGCAAAAATATTTTTCTCGATTTTTCTGGTGTTGAGTAGATTAGATACTATATTCAGATATCATTCTGTAGCTCAACAGAAATAGTTATTCCACGCATGAAGGGACAACAAAGATGTTTACAATTTTCTACTATTGAGGAAGATGAAAAATTACTATGCAAACTTCTGTTGAAGGTGGTGCATTTTTTCAACACATCAGAACAATCAATTCGAGAAATTGGAAATAATCGAAATTTCTTCAGTGGCATACAAAATATGGGAGGAAAAGTTATCACAACCCTCTGTATCCCACCTCTGGATAAAATTCTCGGATGTCTTTCTGGTCAAAAAATGAACCATTGAAAGATGAAACCATATACCGAATTTGAATGCATTATATTCAATTTTTCTTGAGATATTGCGAAAAAACTATTTTAATTTCTTAACGTCAACGCTCTGTATCTCGAGAACTGAACACTTGAAGACCGTATGTCCCTATCTCAGTGATTATGAAATCACGAGGGCTATCACCTGTCGAGCGTGTCGATCGAATTTCGCAACACCCTGTATATGGAAAAGTGTGGTGAGGACCTTAAAAAAAATATAACCGTAAAATATACCAAAAACATGATAATTCGTAGATGGTGCAAAAAATTGGATGAAAAATGTATTTTTGAGACTTCTACATTTTCGCCTACTTCCCTGCCTTTTAACTCAGAAACTATCATTCTAACTAAAAATAGTATGGAAAATTTACTGTTACAAATTTCAAATATGTATCTTCATTTTACAAATGGAATATTTTTTTTATAAAATATACGCAAATTGAGTTTTCTCCAAGATGGCGTCACAAGCAGCGGTCACTCCAGGTCTAAACTTAGGGCTGTAACCCAGGACCTTCAAGTCTACAATCCTACCAACTTCCAAAACCCCATGACCCTCTCTGTACGAAAACGAAAACACCCTCTTCGCGTCTCTAATAGGATTAGAAGTTCAGTTTTTACTCACCAGTCACCTCAGCACGATTAACATTAACTTGGTGCACCTTCCCTTCTACCAATAAACGAGAACAATTACATACTCCAGTTTGCTGATGATAATACCATTATTGCACATGACAAAAATATTCTAGGACTCATAGACAAACTCCAAACTATGGTTACAGCTCTGACTGAATGGTTTTGTAACTGGAGATTAACACCTAATCAAAAAAATATAAATTTATGATTTTTCACCATAAAATAAAGGACATTTCTCCAATCATCCATATTTTGAATGAGACCGTATAACCAGTAGCAGAAACTTGATACCTTGGCTGTGATATTCGTCCAGAAGAAAGCAATTGGAAGAGCCAAGACACATGGTATAAAGACAACAACAGCTACATCAATATAGAACCATATGTCGTCCTAATGTGGACGATTATTATTTATTGTCCACCACATCGCGCCACTGAAACGTGAGGTCAGAGTTGGTAGAATTGATAAATATACTTTTTTCGTGTCATTTGTCCTCTTCGTATTATATCTTCTTGGTCAATGTAAGAATTGGTCGTAAAGTTCCACATTGAGATTAAAAACCGTAAGTTTGTTGAAGTATTTCCATGACTTGAGGTTTTCTATTTGTTTCAATATTTAACATATTTTTTTCCGAATATTCTCGATAAAACAGGCCACAGCCTGACATTGACCTCACATTTTACTAGCGCCAACTGGTGAGACAGAATATGTTATCCCTCATATTTTGTTAGGCATAAATTTGCTTAACTTTGCCTCCATTTAATCGATCTCGTATGTCTTCTACTTTCCAAGATCCCAATAATAAGGCTCGAATTCCAGCCACCCTGTTTGTTCTTCAGATGATTTCATTATTTTCACAATGATTGTTTTGGGTGGAATACTAGGCAATTTAATACGTCATTGTGTTAGCATTACACGAATTTTCGAACACACAAGAACATGGTTAGCCTTGGACCTATTATGATGTATATGAATTGATTTTATTTACATCATTTTATTAGATCATGGTGGAGATAAATGGTTCTAGTTATGGATCAAAATTTAATTGTGGAACTTCTTTTCGAATGTACTTAACGGGTTAAAAAGGTCCTATCCTATATTTTGTCTTGAGAAATGAACTTCAATTCAGATATACTTGTAGTGCACAATGAGGTTTTTTGATGGTTCATACAGGTCCATAATAGTTTTGCATAGTAAACATGCCTGTTTTCGAATAGAAAACTGCCTCATACAGGGTAGTTACGTTGGTAATGTATTCACCAACTACAGGAAGGATTATCAAGCAAATGTCTTTTACCAATGCATATTTGATCACTTGGCGATAAATTTCAACTTCGTAAAATAAATGGGTAGGGATGAAAATTCCAGAATAATCTTCAGACCGATCACAGATGCAGGTTTGTGCACTTTATATAATGCCCTGGAAAGTGTTAATTGGAATGACATAAATGACAAAAATCGAGATTTTTTTTGTTCTCGTTCCCAAAAAACGGGATATCCTGATATGTTCAGAGAACATCGTGAGAACCAAGGGAAATAAGGTAGGAATTGGCGTTCTTCTTACATTTCTGGGGGTTATACGCCTCGGGAAACACCTCCCTTGGCAATGTGTTCCAGAGCCTCGCTGTTCGTTGGATGAACGAGTATTTGGAAAGAGATGTTCTGCAGTGTCAGGTTTGACAAATTTATCAATATCATCATTTAAAAAATTCTTCTTGCCCAAACAATCTGAGCTTAAAACAATTTCCATCAGAAATGTATCAATGACTAACTGGTTCGATCACGACTTAATTCAAATCAGAGATACACTCCCCTTCATGAATGATTTACATAAGAGAAACCCCGAAGTTATTCCTAAAGAAAATATTCGTGATTACAGGCGCTTCTATCGCTTGAGTATTTCAAATGCGAAGAGAAAAGAATATATAAAAAAATCATCCAATAAACGAACAACCCTGTGGAAAGTTACCAAAGGCAACAACCCCATCGGAAAATGGAAAAAATGTATCTGCAGAAAACTTAAATGCCTACTTCTCTAGGGTAGCCGGGGAACTAGTAAGATAAGATCTTTATTTTCCAGTAGACAACACAACATTGTATAGGAATACAATGGGGTTGCAGGGTATCATTCGTTTATATTCTATCACCCTATAATATATTCTTATTTTTTTGGCTTCTGCCTTGAAGTTGAAAATGAAGGTAAGAATAACCTATTTTGGGTTTAGTTTTTATATCTATTGCAAATGGGGTATGTATTTTAGGAGAAAAATAATTATCATTATTGCTTTATTATAATTTATAGAATAACCCCAAAGTTAAAAGGCAATTAGGTATGTATGTATAGTTTTTGTATATATTGTAATAGAGATATGTATTTCAGGGCAAAAATAATTATTGCTTCATTATCATTTTTGTAGACTAACCGAAAAGGCAAGCTTGATTGGATGATTGGAACATCATTGGAACTATAGGAAGGTATTGGGTAGTGTCGCCTCTGTATTACAAGGTTTAGTGATCAATCTTTCGAATGATATGGAGGACTTCCTGCAACGACGAGAGACTCCCAAAAGAATCATCATACAAGGAAATATCCCCCAACTAATTGTGGTTCACTAGCAGTTCTACCTGCTTGTAGCCAAATTATATCAGGTGAAGATTTTTACTAGCTGCATACACGTAACTGATCAATAGAATGAAGAGATTTTGTATTTCGTGTAAATTTTTTAATTATAAATCGCAAAGCGCTTTCGGCTAAAAAGCCATCATCAGTGCTATACTCGTCAAGTATTTACAAAAAGGTCCAAAAATTAGTGATCACAAACATCATTATGGTACAAACGGGATTATGAACAGACATACAAGTCCAGAAATAGCACGAGGGCTATTTCTGGACTTGAACAAAACAATCTCAACATGTATTTTTGAAAAAAATTTTACAATAACCCTTTAGGGAACATTTTTGTTAAATGTATGTCTGTTCATAATCCCGTTTGTACCATAATGATGTTTGTGATCACTAATTTTTGGACCTTTTTGTAAATACTTGACGAGTATAGCACTGATGATGGCTTTTTAGCCGAAAGCGCTTTGCGATTTATAATTAAAAAATTTACACGAAATACAAAATCTCTTCATTCTATTAAATTATATCAGGACTAGCTATCAGTTGCACCGGTGTAGAATACTCTCTTTTTCGGAGCCTTCTCCTACTTCTAAGACCAGCAACAATTGGGTAAAATTCTTTCAAGATGACTCACGCTTCTGTTTGTAATTGCAAAACCTCATTGTTGGATGCATTCAAAAATGCAATACGTTAACCGTACAAATGTATTGTAAGCAATAAGCCACAAATAATTAGAGAACATTTTGAGACAATTGTGACATGCGCATATCTCTCGTCTGGCAGAGGAACGACACGGCGCCATTGTTAGCTTGCTTGCCGTGGATTATGTATCGGTTACTGGACGCGATAATATATGTATCAAACTGATGTGTATGGTTCAGTTTATTCTGTCTTCCCTAAATAACACATGGTGTCAGGTGTAAAGAACGAAAGAAAGTAAAAAACGTGAAAGGTTCTAAAGTGACGAGTGAACCATATTCCAAAGAAAGAACCTTGTGCGTGCAATAGACAATAGACAAAGGACAAGTCGAACATTGAATCACTGAAAGATTCTAACTAAAGTGATGACCGCAAATAAAGTGGACATTTGGACATAATCGTGAATCGTGAGCACGTGAGAAAAAAATAATAATAACTCGAATATAGTTATTGTGGTTGTGAAAAAAAAAAAAAAAAAAAATCGTGCCTGAGCATGCGCGTTCGCGTTCGGCGTTTGATATAAACCATAAACAAAACAATCCGCAATCCGCAAAATCGAGATCGTCGCGAAACGAACGAGTCCATACGAAGACGGCCGACAGACAAGATTGAAATATGACATCGACAAATTGACAAACAAGTGGATATCGTGTAAAGTAAAGAAGAAGAATAAACTGTCATCAGATCCAAAAAGAAGAAGAATAAACTGTCATCAGATCCAAAAAGTAGAAGAAGAAGAATAAACTGTCATCAGATCCAAAAAGAAGAAGAATAATAAACTGTCAGCCTATCAGCATAACCAAACCAAAACCTCAAAATTCGAACATGTCTCTGGAAGAGTTGAGCAATAAAAACAAGGAACTAGAAGCTCAGTTGAAAGAAATAAAACTGTTGATACAAACAAAGGACCAAAATTTACTACTGCCCGCTCACGAAAGGTTTAGTTTCAAATACAATGACTGGGAATTCTGGATAAGAGGTTATGAAAGATATAGAATTGCAACTAAATTGAACCAACTTGGGCAGAATCAACAGATTAACCAGTTATTGCTACAAATGGGCAGTGAAGTGGATAAAGTTCTAAACAGTGCCGATAAAAAGCAAGAAGACTTTGCATCTTATCAAGATTTGAAAGCATTCTTTGACAAATTGTATGAAAAAAAAATAAACATCATTTATGAAAGAGCTAAATTCAACCAACGTAACCAAAAGGAAGGAGAAACCGCTGAAGAATATACAACAGAGCTGAAAAGGATGGTAAAAACTTGCAAATATGGTACATTAAGCAATGAGCTACTAAGAGACAGGTTGGTGGTTGGTATCAAAGACAGAGAACTGGCAGAACAATTACAGATGGACAATGAACTAACAATGGAGAAGGCAGTGGAAAAGATTCACCAAGCAGAGGCAGTAAAAGAACAAAACAAACGAATCAGGCAAGAAGCAGCAATCAACATAGAACAAATCAAATACACTGGTAGACCAGGAAAAGAAAACAGACCAAGGTTCAGAAGAGAAGAAAGCAGTTACACAAAGGAAGACAATAGAAGAGAACCAAGAGGGGGATGCAGCAGATGTGGCAAAGGCAGCCACCCAGTTTATCGATGCCCAGCAGCCAAAGTAAAGTGTCATAAATGTCACAGGTGGGGCCACTTTGAAAAATGCTGCCGCTCAATGAGGAAGGTTTATGAGGTTTGTGGATCGGAATCAGAAATGGAGGAAGAATCCCAAGAGACCATGCATTTGGAGGTAGGAGCAATCCAAATTAATAATATAAATAATGATGAGTCCAACAAAGGTTGGTCCATAGAGCTCAATATAGGGAATGAATTGGTCAATTTCAAAATTGATACAGGTGCAGACGAAACAGTAATTTCCTTGGAGACATACAAGAAAGTCAGTAAATGGATAGAAATGAAGGAAACCAGGACCAGATTGGTTGGACCAGGTAAAGGGCAGGGTCATGCCCTGGATGTAAGAGGGGTGGTAGAACTCCCAGTCCAGAAGGACAATGTGGAAATCAACATAAAAGCATATGTAGCTAACTGTAGAGATAATTTATTGGGTAGACCAAGCTTACTGAAATTGAACATTGTACAATTTGAAAATTCAACTTTGAATGTAAAAAGCCTTTGCTCAACAGAAACCATTGTTGATGATCCTCAAAGAATCAAAGAGACAATTATAAATAAACATAAAAATTTATTTAAGGATGTTGGAAAGCTGAAGGATTATAAGTATAAAATAACTTTTTCAGAGCCAGTTAAGCCATATGCAGTGACAAGCCCAAGAAGAGTGCCATTTCCCCTCCTGGAAGAACTGAGAAGAGAACTGAATAAAATGCTCAGAAATAATATAGTATATGAAGTAACAGAAGCAACAGAATGGTGCGCCCCCATCGTAGTGACGACCAGAGCAAATGGTAAGATAAGGATATGCTCGGACTATACTGAACTAAATAAATACATAGTGAGAGAAAGACTTCAGCTCCCCACAGTGGAGGAAACATTGAGTAAGTTATCAGAAGCAACACTATTTTCTAAACTAGATTGTAGTTCAGGGTTCTGGCAAGTAGAGTTGAGTCCCGAATCAAGGTTATATACGACTTTTATTACCCCCTTTGGAAGATTTGCTTATAACCGCTTACCATTTGGAATAACCTCAGCTCCAGAAATATTCCAAAGGCTACTCTCAAAATCTATTGGTCATATGGAAGGGGTTTCAGTTCATGTAGATGACATCCTGGTTATGGGGAAAACAGAAAAACAACATGATGAAAACCTGGAAAATTTACTGAAAATATTGGAAAAAACAGGTATTAAATTAAATATGGATAAATGTTTTTTCAACCTGAGGGAAGTAAAACACTTAGGACATATAATTGGGAAAAATGGAATCAAAGCTGATCCAGATAATATCAAGCCAATATTAGAATATCCTGTTCCAGAATCTGTACAGGATATAAGACGATTTCTAGGAATGGTTAACTATCTCACAAAATTCATAAAAGGTATGTCAGATAAAACGAAAACTTTGAGAGACTTACTGAACAAAAAGACAGTATTTTTATGGACAAAAGAACATGATAACTGTTTTCAAAACATTAAAAAGGAACTAACAAAAACACCTGTTTTAGCATCATATAACCCAAAGTATCCAACCAGAGTAAGTGCAGATGCTTCTTCATTTGGAATAGGTGGAGTTATGGAGCAGCAGCAACCAAATGGAACTTGGAGAGTCAATATTTACGTTTCAGCATCATTGTCAGAGACAGAAAGAAGGTACGCCCAAATAGAAAAAGAAGCAGTTGCAATCTTGAAAACAGTAGAACGTCTCCAACAATATTTGGTAGGATTAAAATTTCAAATATTCTCAGACCACAAACCTCTAATACCGATACTGAAAACCAAACCAATAAACGAGCTAACGCCAAGACTCCAGCGAATTCGTATGAGGTTGATCCGTTTTTCATATGACATCATCCATATACCTGGAAAAGATTTAACCATCGCGGATTCACTATCCAGAGCACCCTTGCCATCTAACGATATGGACGAAGATGTACTACATCAAGAAATCAAGATATTTTCATTACTGACGATGGGGTCAGAAAACACAAAAACTCTGCAAGCAGGTAACCTCATGACATCTTTAAAACACTACATCCTGGAAGGATGGCCGAATAATGTAAAACAACTCCCACTTGAAATAAGACCTTATCATAAGCATAAAATGGACCTCACCGTATTCGAACAAGTAATACTTTTTAAGGATAGAATTGTGATTGCACCAGAGGAAACAAAGCAGTGCCTGCAAGAAATCCACAAAGGCCACCAAGGGATTTCAAGGTGCAAGGGACGTGCAAAATTAACAGTTTGGTGGCCTACAATCAATAATGATATAATAAGAACAGTAGAAAACTGTGAAGTGTGTTTGAAACACCAAAAAGATAAGGTGGAACCATTTCTATGTATGGAGATACCCCATTTACCATGGTACATGATTGGAGCAGACTTGTGCGAGTTCAACAACAAAAATTACTTAGTAGTACAAGACTACTACAGTAAGTTCGTTGAAGTAGCAAAGCTGAAAAATTCACAAACACATGAAATAATAGAAAAATTCAAAGAGATCTTCGCAAGATTCGGCAGTCCAAAGGTTCTTCGTACAGACAATGCCACATATTTTGTCTCCTATCAATTCAGAGAATTTTTGAAAGAATGGAAAATAGAGCAACATACTAGTAGCCCCAAATATGCTGCCAGTAATGGACTAGCCGAATCTGCGGTGAAGCTGGTGAAGAACATTATGAAAAAAGAAAAAGATCTACAAATGGGATTATTGGTATATAGAAACACCCCTACAATATATGGCGTAACGCCAGCCCAATTATTGATGGGACGACATCTCCGAGACACCTTGCCAAGATTAGACAAACTCTTAAAACCAAAGCTCCCAAATCATACACAAATATATAAAGAGATGAAAATTGAAAAAGATAAACAAGCAATGTATTACAACAGACACCACAATGCCAAGCCAATGACACAATTACAAGAGAAAGAAAGAGTGTGGATCAAGGATATGAGTCGAGAAGGCACAGTAATGGGACGGACAGAACATCCTCGTTCATATAACATACAAACGGAGCAGGGAACACTTAGAAGGAACCGAAAGTTCCTGGTTAAACTTCCAGATAAACCCGCGAGGCTACCTCTAACCCTTACTCCCCAACCCCATTTGACTGTTATAGGTTCACCAAGGCAGCAGGAACGTGGACTCCCAGAAGGACAAACTCTAACATTAGAGTTACCACCTGCGAGTACCATGGCCCACCCAGAAGAGCCCACAGACGAACTACGAGAGCCAGCACAACCTCAAGGCACCCCAGAGCGGAGTCCAGCACGGTCACCTCAACCCACAGTGAGGGACACTACACCAGTGGTCTACGGAACTCCGAGCTCATCCTCCACAGCGTATCCACCAGGGAGTTCAGCTGGTTCGGCTAAGTCGAACGTGGGCGATACAACACCAGAGGCGTACACAACGCCAAGTCCAGGACCGTCCCCCAAGGAGTACTCGGAAGAGGATCTACGGCCTTTCCCCACATCTAGTGGATCCTCGTCAAGCGACAGGGACTACAATCGTCAAAAGGAATCCCCAGAGAGGCCACCACTGACAAGTAGTTCGGGCCGCCAGGTCCGAGCAAGAAGGCCACCGCTTAGATTCAAAGACTACGTGTAGGGAACTAGACATGTTACTTAGCAATGTAAATATCATGTAGTCTGAAAGAAGAGGAGATGTGACATGCGCATATCTCTCGTCTGGCAGAGGAACGACACGGCGCCATTGTTAGCTTGCTTGCCGTGGATTATGTATCGGTTACTGGACGCGATAATATATGTATCAAACTGATGTGTATGGTTCAGTTTATTCTGTCTTCCCTAAATAACACAACAATTAATTTCGTATTGCTAAATAGGAATATTACTAATACATAATTGAGAATGTATTAATGTTTGAATAACTAATATTTCTGAAGTTCCCAATAGTATTTCAACACATGGCAACTGTGCTATGGTCTGGTTTTTACGCGGCACATTTCTATCCCTTCGAAAATTTCTGTGGTAAAAATTGACTTCAAACATTCTAAAAATTTATGATTGAGTGATGGTTCTATTTGAGAATTAAAAAAAATGAGTCCACTCGCCTATTGTAATAAGACCGAATAAAAAGTAACATGCAATATAATAGGCCATCATTTCCATTTTGAAAATAATCTTGAGAAATAATTATTCAAACTATTTAAACCAAACAGATGATGTTCACTAAGAAAATATAAAGGCAAATGTGAAAAAAATATATTACGTTGGAAAAGTAATTGTAATGACTATTCCACTCTTGATCTCGAGAACCAATCAGAATCGACCATTTTCACGGTTTCTTCTGTATTCTAGCGATATTTTTTGTTTATTAAATTTTATCGGACTTGCTCTACCAATACAGAAGCCGAATTGACCCACACGTGACCAACAAACCTCGTTTATCAGCGATAAAATTTTGACATCGTGTCTGGTCAAGATTGCTTTGTATTCAAATCTGACACAAGAGACAATAACCTAAGTACCTACTTCATTTTATTTACTTATAATTCGCGTTAGTGAGACATTTTGTACGAAAGGCGAGACAATTTCATTCTGGCTGGACGTTTCATGTGTAATTTAATAAGTTTGCATATTTGTTGACGGTCTGACAACAATACTAGAATTCAAATTCCTTTTTAAAGTAATCTCCTTCAGTCACTCAAGTTATTGTGACTTTAATAATCCAGTTGATGTGGCTCAACTGATAGGGTTGTTGCACGGTGATACGAGGTCGGTGGTTCAAGCCCGTCGGCGACAATAATTTTTTTTTTAATTATTTCATGTCACATAAATTCAATTTATTTTGTTCGAATTGGATAGCAAATGTATACACTCTTTTGAGAGCAACCATCTCCAAGATAATAAACAAAATACTGTTCATCAAAATTGTACATTCCACTTTGTGAATAACTATAAGTAGGTAGTTAATTTCTAAAACATTGAATTCTGTATTTCATTACTATCATTATGTTCTTCTTCGCAGTTTGAGTTGGAATATACTCAAATTATATTTCCTATTTCTTATATATATTGTCTCATTCAATCATGAAATAGTCATACGAATACAACTCGTGATACTATTTTTCCTGGAAATATTCGTCGATTGACATACTCCAGCTTGCTGCTCTGATTTCGCTCATGACATTGATCCAAAACTACTCGCCTAGGGCTCGTAGTTTTGATAACAATGTCATTCACGAAATTACTAGGCAACAAGCTGTCGTAACAATCACCGAATATTTCTGGCAAAATATTATCACTTGTGGTATTATATAATAATATAAGAAAAAAGTCGTTAAATGATAAAAAAGTCAATATAATGATGTCATTATAATGAGAAAAAAGTTATTATAATGAGGAAAAATTCAATATAATGAGAAAAAAGTTAATATATTGAAACAAGTTATTATGAGAAAAAAGTCATTATAATGATTTTTCAAAAAAGAAAAGTATGAGTGACACCAGGGTGCTTTCGTACATATCAATCGAAACCTAAAATGTTGTTTCCGAGAAGTAAGCTACACAGAGGTCAGAGAAGTTGTCTCAAATCTGAAAAATTCAAATTGTACCGATCCGTATGACATCAAAATCGTGAAAACCATTGCCAACCTAATAATATATCTCCTGACAAACCTGATTAATTCTTCATTACACTGTTTTACCACTAACCAAACCGATTTTTATACTCCTCGACACGTGTTTTGCTAACTAGGTCAGGAAGAAGATTAAAACTAATTAATTCTTGCATAAAGAGAGGCATATTTCCAAACGTTTTAGAACTGGCCAAGGTCACTTCGATTTATAAAAAAGGTTCGGCTAATTACCGGCGTATTTTCTTGGTACCGATTTGTTCAAAGATATTTGAAGCACTTCCCAAATCGCAAATAACCGAATAAATGACAATTTGGATTTCGTAAGAATCTCTCAACAACTCTCGCAATAAATAAACTTGATAACTTGATTTTTTTTTTTTTTTTTTTTAATTGACTCGGCCGTTACTTGATGGAAATCCACGATAAATGTAAAAACTTCACAAACGATAAGATTTCCACAAAATGTATTAAACACACGACATGTTTCGCTAACACAGTAGCTTCGTCAGGTGATATACTGGTACAATGAACTGAACTGTTTAGTTTATAGTTTATTGTAGCAGTATATCACCTGACGAAGCTACTGTGTTAGCGAAACATGTCGTGTGTTTAATAAATTTTGTGGAAATCTTGTCGTTTGTGAAGTTTTTACATAAATAAACTTGTGCAAATCAGAAATAATGAAGATGGTATGTATGTCTATGCTGACTTTCATGACTTAACTAAAGCATTTTATTGCGTTCAGCATGCTTTACTAGTGTTAAAACTGAACCAGTATAATTTTAGCATACATAATATCAACTGAATGTCATCTTACCTAGCCGACAGGCAACAATATGTCACACATAACAGTTATGTCTCTTGTAAAGTCTGGATGAAACGTAGGGTGCTCCAAGATTCAATCTTGGACCCTACTCTCTTCCTAATATATGGAAATGAACTACCCCAACATATTATTCATAGCAAAGTACGTTTTGCAGACGATACCACAACAATCAGTCCATCAAACAACCTGGATACTCTTAGAGCTATTGTGAAGACTCAAAACTGATTTACAGCCAACAAGCTGACTAAACGACGGCAAATCTCAATCGCTACTTTTTACCTTACGTCACTATGATACAACCCCAGCAGATCCGGTAAAATTCTTAGGTGTTTATATTGACCCTCTTTTGATATGCGAAACTCATGCAAACAATTTGAGCAAGAAACTGTCTTCTATTACCTATACGATTAGGAGTAACGTATCTGTGGATGTTCTCCGCAGCCTACTTTGCTTACGTCCATTCGAATATGACATATATGCTCTTTTAAGCTGGGGTCACTCATGCCACCTATCTAAGGTCTTCGGAATTCAAAGATTCTCTGGACTGTCTTACAGGGACTGTTGTAAGACAATATTCAAGGAATTGGGTGTTCTCACACAACCTTGTGCCTATATCCTCGAATGTGTAATCTATGTTAAAACAATTGGATGCATATGGTACAGCTGGAAATTCCCATGGTTACGCCTTGAAAAGACCAGAGACGGTACTAGTTACGAATTCAAAAAATTAACTTGGTTATGTACATGTACAGTCGTATTCAATAAAAAACCGTACAAGTATTAAAAAGAGAGGATTTCGGGATCCTAGTTCTAGTTGTGTAAAACTGGATCAGCCAATGCTTTGTGTTTTCGAGAACCTATGACAACTTTACTGTCAACATTTGGTGAACAATCATCAATCAATATACTTGTACGCTTTTTTTTTTAATGCGACTGTACATGATTCTGAAAGTATATATTTATATATTGTCCAGCTACATGTATGAGTGTATTGACCGTTTTACTGACTTGTGTAAGTACTTTAATGTATATTAACACCAATAAATCTATCTATCTGTCTATCTATTTATTTATAATGAAATTTCCTAAACTTATTATTAAATTATTCAAAAGTGAATCACGTAATATGATATCTGATGCTATTTGTGTAGAATCTTTCTTGTCTCAATCAAAAATTGTATATTATTCATCATGGTGCGCATGAGAAAATCACATTGAACGAGGTGATCCTTCACTGGATGATAATAATGATAATAATCTTTTTCATTTGAGAAGGAAAACAGCGGGACTATGGGGTATTTTGTAAGGAACAATGATGATTCATCGAAACGCTCAACTCGCGAACAAATATTGTTATGATCAACTTTATTTTCATGAAAAACCCGTCAGAATTCTTTCATCTATCATTTATTAACATCAAAATATACATATAATAATACCCTGCGAAAGACATACTGCGTGAAATCACATCTGGAAATCTGTCACTATCTCCTGGTCTATTTTATAGTTGAGGATATTTAATGTAAGAACTGAATAAAATCCGAAAATTTCGCGGTTTTTTGTGTTCTAACACATTCTGCACAACTTTTAGAGAGTTGCAAAATATACACACTTAACAGCTCGGCGTACTATCCCATTTTGGAATTTTTTTCTGCATATTTTCTAAAAGAAACCTGTGGCTTTGCTGGCTTCGGGCGAACTCATCAGAGCCATTTTTGAAAAGAATATTTTTTTCACTGATTTGATATACGCTGTGTCCAAGATAAGGATGTCTATCATGGGGATCTCGGAAACCATAAGAGATACGAAGATGGTTATATAAGAGAAAAGTTGCGCATATTTGAGCCTGACAATATGCCGTTTGAAAAATTCCAAAACGCCGAGTATTTCCGGAGATATGCCTGAAAAACCGAAATATGCCGATTCCTTTTTTATTTTTTTCTGACGTTATCTAAAGATAGATAGGAGAAAAAAAGACACTTTCTCATTGCCATTTTTGAGCTCTACATAACAGCGTTGAGAAATTTTCCGTACGACGTTTCGTTTCGGAGAAACCATCATCAACTTTAATTTTTTATATAGCCCGTAAAAAAAGTATACCCTGTATTGAATAGCATATTTTATTACGAATACAACGATGTATGACACATAATGATTCTGCAATATTTGAATCGAAAAAAAAAAGGTTTTTATTATTGTTTCGAACGTTTTGGTGTAGTTGACGGTGAAATGACAGCGCTGAGGAAATGTCAAAATAATGTCCATATATTATTGACACATAGTGTTTTTGAACTCTGTTCTTGCTAGAGATTTTTTTCTGTTACAAAATGGAGCGTGTTTTTTCACCTGAGGAAATGTTTGATATGTTTAAATGTTATATGTTATGCTATAGCAACGCCGTTGAAGCTGATCTATCCAAATAACTATCCAGAGAGAAGACAACCCAGTTCAAAAATTTTCGGACGATTGGTTTCGAATCTAAAGCAGTATGGTGCCTTTATGAAACCCGTATTATCAAGAAATAAACCCTGTGATGAAGAAAAAAAATAGTGCAATATTAGCTGTAACTGAAAACCCGGAAATATCTGTTAGAGAAATTGACAATACCATTGGTATAGCGAAATCTGCTGCCCATTTCATTTTTAGAAAACCGATATTCCACCCGTTCAAATTCAGAATCTGTCAAGACCTGGTGACGAGGAAAGGCGAAGAACATTTTGTGAATGGTACACCAGGGAGTGTCAGGAATATGAAACCCCATTATTGGTCAAGGGATAATCCCCGAGTACACCGAATGGCTAGAAATCAGCACCGTTTTGGTTTTAATATGTGGGTTGGGATTTTTGGCACAGATTTAATAGGCCCCTTTTTCTACAACGATTCCCTTACCTCGGAGCACTACCGCAACTTATTGGAACGCGATTTGGAAGGAGCCTTGGACAACTTACCGCTTGCAAAGGTTAGAAACTGTTAGTTTCAGCAGGATGGTGCGCCCGCGCACAATGCCCTAATCGAACAGATTTCCGGGAAAATTGATAGGTACACATTCAACAGTTTCTGGGCCCCGTCGTTCGCCGGACATCACTCCGCTTAATTTTTTTATCTGGGGGTACTGCAAAAATTATGTTTACCGCCGTATTTTTGAATCTGAGGATCAGCTTAGGAGACTAGTTTATGAAGCGTTCGAGAGCATTACCTGATATGTTGAGAAGTGTTTTAAATTCGTCAGTTAGAAGGTGTTATCTGTGTTTGGAGAATAATGGTAATTGGTTAGAACATTCTCTATAATTTAAATTAGTTTTTTTTTATTTCTGAAAAGTAGTTCTCAACTAATTTGTTCAATTAATTAACATATGACGGGACCCACCTATGTATATGAATAAAGTTTTAAAATCTGCAATAACGTGATTATAATTCAATATTGCGAAACACGAGTAATAATAGCCTACTACACCATACTCAGCGCCGTCATTTTACCGCCTACTACACCAAAACGTTCGAAATGATAATAAAAACCATTTTTTTCCGATTCAAATATTGCAGAATCATTATGTGTCATACATCGTTGTATTCGTTATAAAATGAGCTATTTAATACAGGGTATACTTCTTTTACGGGCCATATAAAAAAATAAAGTTGTTGATGATTTCTCCGAAACGAAACGTCGTACTGAAAATCTCTCAACGCTGTTTTGTAGAGCTCAAAAATGACAATGAGAAAGTGTCTTTTTTCCTATCTATCTTTAATAAACGTCAGAAAAAAATAAAAACGGAATCGGCATATTTCGGTTTTTCAGGCATATCTCCGGAAATACTCGGCATTTTGAAATTTTTCAAACGGCATATCGTTAGGTTAAAAAATGCGCAACTTTTCTCTAATTTAATCATCTTCGTATCTCTTATGGTTTCCGAGATCCCCATGATAGACATTCTCATCTTGGACACAGTGTATATCATTGAAAGACTAATTTTAGGCTACCCTATTTTCTAATTTTTTGCTCAACGCTTCGAGCAAAAAAAAACGAAACGATTCGTCGAAATACGCCTTATTCACTATAAATTATGCATTTATATCAAAAGCATATTTTATGACGATTTTTTGCTGCATAGTTTTTCAAAGAAACCTGTGGTTATGCTAGCTTCGGGCAAGCCATTTTCGAAAAGGTTAAATTTTTTCCGATTCGATACATTGGGATTTTCGGGATAATTTTAGGCTCAATAAATTCCCTATTTTCAAATGTTTTGCTTTATGATTTGAAGAAAAAAAAACGAATTGATTTGTCGATATTCGTGATATTTACCAGGTATTTCTGTGTTTCTATCAAAAGCAGATTTTTTGACGATTTTATGCTTCGAACGAGCCATTTTTGAAGGAAATATATTTTTCACTGACTTAATATATCGGTATTGAAAGGCTAGTTTTGGGCTGATTACTCACCCTATTTTCGATTTTATGCTCAACGTTTCAAACAATAAATTAAAAGTAAAAAAAAAATCATAAAAATAAGATTTCATTTGAACGCTTTAAAAAGGCTGAAATAAAATGTTCCTTTATAATTTTAACGACCAACTTTTAACCTGATAATACACAATTTATATGATCATAAAAGCGCGATTTACTTATGTGGATAAACTAGTATTTTTAAAATTTCAATTTAATCTGATATTGATCATCGCAACAAGCTTTTATGATCACATAAATTGTGTATAATGAGGTTATAAGTTGATAGTTAAAATCATAAACGAACATTTTATGTTATTCTTTTTAGAGCGTTTAAATGAAAGCTTTTTATTCAAACTTTATTTTTTAACTTTTAATTTATTTTTTTGATTTCTAGTTATCGCTGGCTAGGTTTCTCAGTCTGTTCATTTCATTCAACGCGAACAATTGAACAAAACAAAAAAAAACTATGGGGTTTGCAGATAAGTGATAGCAAAAGACGGTATCGCGACTCCAACTAATACTCTACTAGTAGAGACAAATTCCCTATTGATATCAGACAACATTTGATTACCAATTTCATTCTGAAGCACTTATCAATTGAAAATAATTCCATAATTAAAAACATGATAGAATTAAAAGAAATTCTAACTAATATACACAGACATAAATCGAGGGAGAGTATATTATATAAATCAATATGCGAATCCCTGAATTCCCCCCTTTTTATGAAGTAATGAAGTCAAATAATCATCTAATATTTAAAATTCCCTTGGAATGCGTGTTCGGAAAATATGAGATATATGAAACATAGGTATAAAGAAGAAAGATATTGGTGGTGAATATTTTTTGGTAATTTACTATGAGCACTTGCAGAGACAGAAATGAAATATAAATTTGCATGACCGCTGAGAGATGGCGATACATAAGGCACTTATTAGTGCTGTGGAATACTCCAAGAATATATTATGTATTCCATGAAATTAATATACGGAGGTGGTTTTTAAGATATGACAAAATGCCAAAATGATTCATTATGTTCAAAAATTGATTGAAAATGTTTATATCGTAATACGATATTCGATAAAAGTCTCTATTCACTCTTTGTTATCGCAGCATACCACGCAGCGGCGTTGATATTCGCGATAGAAAATAACACGTCCCTCCACCTCACGGCAGCAACTTGAACACTTCTGAGCGGTTTGTTTCGATGATGTGACCAATAAGAACAAACAAAAAACAAATGTGAACCAATGAGACGAAGTAAACAGGCCGCTGTGACAGCTTTCAAGAACTCCGACGCTTATTTTCTATCGCGAATGACGAGTACGGAATACGAATACGAAGCGGCGTATTTTGGAACAGGTACGTCTCTGTCACAGTAATAGTACGTTCCTGTTCTAAAAAAAATCAGGAATCCGCCACCCCTAAAGACAACTATGAACTGACTAGCTGACAAAGCCACAAAACCTTGAAAGCACAGATTACAAAACTCAGATCACAGAGCATACATAAGCGGATTAAGGTAAGTTCACAACAAAGATTTATCAAAAATAAAATGAACGCATTAGAAATCATATTCATCAAACAATTGAAGATGGCAGCGGTTGTCGTGACTAAGACATGGATGAATAAATAAGAGAAGTATTACAATATTCAGAACTACAATGCAGTATATGCAAGTCGTGAAAAACGAGGAGGTGGTGTAGGAATTTTCAATTACAATATTATTCAGATAGGAGAATCCCCTATAACAAATATTTGGCAAATAAAAATTTTTAGGTATCTATATTGATGAGAAATCATTATGAATTAAACATACAGGGTGGCGTATCGAAAACGTTCCACCCAAGTTTTTTTCCCTTGTGTTATTATTTTCCGAAGTTGAAACCTGGAAGCGTAACGGGTATCAACTTTCGATTTTCAAATGGAATGCCCTCTATTTAATTGCATCTTTAGATTCTCCCTGAAGAGCTGATTTCATCAATGTATCACACTTGGAGTCTCGTGGAGATGATTACTGAGATATAGGGTGTTCAAAATCGCGATTTTTTCAATTTTAGGATTTATTTGAGTCGAAACTTTTTTGTTCCTATCTCAACTTTTGATTTACTATCTACTGACTTTTGATTGGAACAGATACAGGATGATCAGAATTCTGAATCTTGAACCACCCTGTATTCGGTCCAATTGAATGTCAGTAAATAGTGAATAATTGTTAAGATAGGGACATGAAAGCTGTTTTGACCGACAATGAATATTTTCGACACAAACAAATTCTAAAGTTGAAACATCTCGATTCTGAACACTCTATATCTCTGTAATCATTCCCGCAAGAAGATCCCAACTCACAGAAATCAGCTCTTCAGGGAGAATCTAAAGAAAGGTGCAATGAAATACAGGGTGTTCCACTTGAAAATCGAAAGTTGATGCTCGTTACGCTTCAGGGTTCCAACTTTGGAATATGATAATTGAAGAAAAATGTGTCTACCGCCAAATTGAAATCGACCTGTTCGAGCAGTTTTTCAGTAATTGCAACACAATGGAGAAAACTTGGGTGGAACTTTTTCGATGGGCCACCCGGTATATACCATCTGAGAAATAAAATAAATCCAATCATAGGCACTTTATTCAAAATCCGAAATATCATTTCCATTAAATACTTTTCACAATGTCATAGTTTTATACAATTCATTACCAAATGAATTGAAGAATGAGCATGATGCAAGAAGAAGAAAGTATGATTACTCAAAAATGAGAGGTTATAATTCTCATGCTAAGGAAAATACGTATTTGGTTCCACTGAGTGGAATGGAATTCATTAATTAATCTGTTATTATACATTTTTTTTAAATGTACAATGTGTCCGTAAGGTATGGAACAAATTCGTTTTTAGCTAAACAGTCCATTTTGAGAAATAATCCAGAAACACGTCGATTTTTTATTTCAATTTACTGTATTTCAAAATGATATTCTATTATACAGGGTGAATTACTTTCGAGTAATGACGTCACCGTCATTTTTTTTAATGTAACACCTCCATTTTGTCTCAATTTTCGGATTACTCTAGCTGCTAGCATTCACTCATCGCGTGCAGAAACATTCTATCCTTGGCAAGATTTTGTTCCACTGCAGACTGCGATTAGTAAAGCAACTGAGGCATTTTCTTTTTCCCTGGCCTCAGCAGATATACGTTCGGAGAAGATTTGATACTCATCCTAATTCACAGCAAAAATACAATAGTTTTGTGTGTGCTCATAATGTAACAAGTGAGGTACGTAGTTTTTGAAAGGTATCAGATTAGTATAGATGTAGTTTTCATTAGGTATTAGATTAGTATAGAGGTCAGATAATTTATACGACGCTATAAAAGCAGATGATATTTTATCATTGCTCATGTAAGATGGAAGTAGAGGCCATGGCACCATATCATGAGCATATTTTTATGTTGAAACTATTATTGGGCACCAAAGATGTGTATACAACGCTATGAAAGTTCAGGGAACTGGAGATTTTTTCCACAAACTACGTACTTAGCCCACTCGACTGCCAATAGGGACTTAAAAAACAAAATCAAAAGAAAGTTAAAACAATGCCAACATATTTCTTCTTTGTGGGAAATCAAGACAGTCGAGTGAGCTATGTACGTAGTTTATTGGCGAAAAATCAAGACAGTCAAGTGAGCTAGGTATGTAGTTTATGGGCAAAAAATTAAGACAGTCGAGTGAGCTATTGGCGAAAAATGAAGACAGTCGAGTGGGCTAGGTACGTAGTTCATGGGGAAAAAATCAAGACAGTCGAGTGTCCTTTTTTTACTTTCTTTTGTTTTTTGTTTTGTTTTCTATTGGCAAGTGATTATCTAGGAACTCCCAAACTATTGAATTCAGAGAAAAATGTTATACGGATTTTTTGTAGATTCTATCAAAAGGAATAATTTTGGTTCTATAACATTTTCAGATATTTTCGAGATATTTGGAATTATCTGAGAATAAAATTTTCAACACTTTTGTTCCATCTTCCAATCAACAAAAGGAAAAAATATTTCATGGTTCAGTGGAAGTCGATGAGCTTCATCAAATGATAATCTTTGTTTTACAATATATCTTCATGGGATCCTATGGGCCGTTCAAATTTTTTTTTTTTTCATATTTTTTACTTTATTTCCTGTACTATTGGGTTTACAGAAAGAATTATGGGTAATAATTTGTAGGAAATGTTCCAGTGGATAACTTAGAACTTCTGATAATTTTCGATTTTTCCATTTGTTTTCGATATATACAGGGTGGTCCGTTTTTTAATACGGAAAATTTAACAGCGTATAGTAGGTACTCGTTGAAATAATAAATAAACTTCTCATGAACATATACTTTTAAACGCTTCGTTTTCGAGATATAGGGTGTTCAAGTTTGTTTAAAAAATCGATTATTTATTGATTTCTCATAAATGCTGTGACCGATTGTGATGAAATTCACATCTATTGTGGAAATATCAATGAGCTAACTTTTAGACCTATTACAGTTCATGAATGAGTTACATATTTTCAGGGGCGTGCATTTCAAAATAAAATTTTTTTGGACTCTTAGATTTCTTATCTAATAGCTTCGTTTCAGAAGGAAAAATAAAAACCAAACCAATGCATGTCTCTAAACCCAATGAAAGAAACATTGTAATGCATTAAATCTAGTTAGCATTGGCCGTTTACCAAACGTGAGTGAGTATTGATAAAGACTCGTGCATTAGGTACACTTCTCCTAATAGGGAAGCGATTTCTGTATTCCCGAACTGCTGCCTCTGTGTTTTCATTACAAAATCCGTAAACGAAATGAATATCTGCATACTCTCCAGTACCTTATCCCATAGGCATATTGACAAACGGCGAAATTGGAATAAAATTATTACACTTTTTGATAAAAACACGGAATAACTCCAGTTTGTTATTCCTTTGACATGAACTTTCAGAGTGACAGCACATATAAACAGTGAACAATGAGCAACTGAGCATATAGCCTAGTTCTTTAATTGATATCAAGTTAGTATTATTTAACTAAACAATGTTTTAAAATCTTACAAGCGAGCTTTTTTCATCGAAACTTGAAAAATAAATGAAAAATAATTACCCGAAAAATTTGTGTAATTATTACCTTAGTCACCCCAGATTCAGCCGCCACTGAATAGTTTTTATGAATAATTTTTATTTAATCTAATAAAGTTCAATAAGTTTAGTATCTGTGAAAGATTTTGTTAATTTATCTACCGTTTCTAACTTTTGATTAAAAAAATATATTCAGAAGCGTATTTTTGACACCCAATATCTCAAAAACGAAGGGTTTGAAAGTATATGTTCATAGGAAGTTTTTTTATTATTTCAACGAGTACTATACGCTGTTGAATTTTCCGTATTAAAAAACGGACCACCCTGTATATTGAATTGAAAGGATTTCAAATTTTGATGTTTTGATTTTCATTTGCTTTTCCATTTTCCGATGGATGCACGAAAAAATGGTGATATAATAATTTGCTGCGTCATCAAAGAGGCATACGGTGCATTTTTCAAATTTGGATTTATTCTATTGGTTCAGGAGATATGTCGTTTTAAAGCGAACCGTGTGTTTCGGAAAATCTCCTTGAAAAACCCACTTAGAATTTTCCGACCCTGCTCAATCTCAATAGGCTTCGTCTCTCCCTGATAGTTTTTTTTTCACAAAAAATGAAATCGATCGGACCACTTTTGCGATTTGTAGAGTGGTTACAAGAAATTTCCGGTGAAAAATCGAAAAAACCCGGAAACACCACCTTAGAGTTTTCCGATTTCCTTCATATTTTAATGACATGATATTGTTTTGAGTACAATAAGATGGCGAAATTTCAAGTCGATATGTCAAAGGGTTCCGGAGATATATCGATTTATGATTACCACAGAGTACAGATAGACAGACAGACAGACAGACCACACACAAAAAACAAAGTTGCTCAAAATTCGATGGGGATCATTTTCTCCAGAGTAACTATACCTCTATCTCGCTTAGTTTCCGAGATAGCATTTTTGGCAAGGCCGTAGTATACTCCACTATATAGGTATAGCGTCGTATAACAAGTAACATTCATTAGTTAAATTAACAATATTATCAAAAATACTTAGTCGAGCGGACAGAATATGATGAAATACGTGACTTTTGGCAGTAACCCAAACGGTGTACAAATTTTTGTAGAACCTTGTTTATTGTGTCTTGGGAAATATTGTTCATTGTTGCCCGAAATCTCTCTTTTGATTCTTGAATATTTGCTGGTATCGTTTGATACACAACATTCTTCAGATGGCCCCACATGAAATAATCTAAAGAATTGAAATCTGGTTACCTCGCTGGCCATTCAATAGGTCCACATCTACCAATCCACCTGTTCGGAAAAATGTCATCTAGGTACCTTCTAACATTTACAGCATAATGTGGAGGTGCACCATCCTGTTGAAACCATAAACTTTCATCAAAACCACCAGGATTACGTCTGCTGGGAAACAAATTACGTTAAGTAGTTACGAGATACCCCCTTAAAAACTCAAAGGATGTTACCCCGTTTAAATTACCTTAGGGTCCGATGATTCGATTTCTTACAATTCCTTTTGCGGGTATTGTGTATGATGCTCACTCATCCAGTGGGGGTTTTCTTTTGCCCAGTATCTATAATTCTGACCACGCCATTTAACGTGAAAGTGGCCTCATCAGAAAAAATAATGTTTTGTATCAAGGTCTCGGTGCCATTTCTCAAGCTCCAATAGTTCGTTAACCGTTGTTTTGCCAACACCGATATGGCGACTAACTTTATGCACAGAAGTGTGTGCATCTTCAAAAGTAAGAAAAACACCTATTTGCAGAGGGACTACCTGATTTGCGTGCATTTTCAACCGTACCAATTTCTCGAAATTTCTTCCCAATCTTAATGACTGTTGAACGCGATCTGTCTCCATACCAAATCATCATAAGTATTTAAAATTTTTGTTTTACACTTAACCCCATTTCTACTTCAAATTAAATATCGTAGAACTGAACTGTCACTGAACATCAATAAATTACTAAACAAAAAATTACATTTCAGAAAAAACTAGACGACTATATATATTTTTTTAAATTGATAAGAAATAATTTCTTTCATAGTCTGTCTGCTAGACCACAAGTACCATGTTTGGAAACAACTCATTTTTATTAATCTAAAAATGTAACAAATTACAGAATGTTACATTTGAACCAATTGCCGCTAGACAATAAGTACTTTTGATAATATTGTAAAACTAATAAAGAATGTTACATGTTACTTCATGAGCACACACAAAACTTTTATTATTGTCCGCCCTGTGCCAATTGGAATCAATATGAGATACATTTTTGGAATCAGCCCAGCTAGAGTAATCCGAAAATTGAGAAAAAATGAGGGAGTTAAAAAAAATGACGGTGACGTCATTACTCGAAAGTAATTCACCCTGTATATTAGAATATCATCTTAAAATACGGTAAGTTGAAATGAAAAATCGACGTGTTTCAGGATCATCTCTTAAAATGGTCTGTTTAGCTAAAAATGAATTTGTTCCATGCTTTACGGACACACTGTATCTATTCATGTACCCCTATCATAAACAGAAATGTTTCTTGGGTAATGAAGACAACAATCAATCAAAAGTAACGAATGATCCATTTTTTGACGACGGAGCTTACATTTTTTCAACTTTCAAGGGAAAATCAACATTTTATGCATCATTGTATTCAGAAAAAAAAAATTATAAAAAAAAGCAGCATAGAATGCAAAAAAAATATTAGTGCCACCTTGTTTTTGTTTCTTAAAATCCGGCGCTATGGCTTGGTGCGATTTTTATGTTAGCCTGTATTCTCATAATTATGTAATACCACAAGTGATACTATTTTGCCGGAAATATTCGGCGATTATTACAGCTTGTTGCATAATCATTTCGCGAATAACATTGTTTATCAAAAATTTAGAGCCCTACTTTTAGAACAATGTCATGAGCGGAATTGAAGCAGCAAGGTGAATTATGTCAATCGACGGATAATTACAGTTAAAAAAAAGTATCACGAGTTGTATTTCTATGACTATTTTATGATTGAGACAATGAACGGGCGCCTCGCGAGAGTTGCGCACACTACATCCATCAGTCTGGCTTTCAACATATTTGACGTTTTGAATATAAAAAATGCTATCGTTGAAAAACGAGGTTGGTTGCGGTCAAGTGTGGGTCAATTCGACTTCTGTATTGGTAGAGCAAGTCTGATAATTTATAGTAAACAAGATATATCGCTGTACAGAATAACCCGTGAAAATGGTCGATTCTGATTGGTTCTCGAGAACAAGAGTGGAATTCGCGAATTCAACTACTGATGAGGGCGCAGCGAAACGTGAACAACAATGGAGGATTGTGAATAATATTTCTTGTTATGTACAGGGTCGACCAAAATGGGCACTTTCAAAGGGAAAGTCCTATTCCCGTACTAGATAGGAAAAAAACTGGTGTTGGTGCCTGTCGATCGATTCACATGACAAACTCAATGGTAAAAACTGCATATCTTCAGAGTTACAAGGTGTTTTAAAAAAATATGGATTTTCGAAAAGTGGCTGAAACTCGTTTTTTGGCAAAATTCTTCGTTTCCATAGAAACATCTACAAATCATTGTGCTTGTCATGAAAATTGATCCTCAGGCACTGAAATCAGTTACCATATGCCAAATTTCAAAATAGAACTTTACCTTCCAGAAGAACAGGTTATATTCTTGAACAAAATATAGGAAGGCCGATTTCAGTGCCTCAGGAATGATAGTTATCACAAACTCAATGCTTTGCCGTTATTTTCATGAGAACAATTTTTGCAAAATAATGTAGCCACTTTTCAAAAATGCCCATCTTCGAAGAACACCTTGTAACTCCGAAATGAAGACAAAATATCAATATGCGATTTTCAGCATTGAGTTTTGCATGAGAATCGACCCTCAGGCACCGATATCAGTTTTCTTCTATCTAGTTGGAGAATAGGACTTTCCTCCTACAGTGAATCTGTGTGGTCCATTCGTTTTTGAGCTTTGTGAATTGATATGGATTACACTCCCAACACAACGACCATTACTAATCAAATCATATGATGCATCCATTACCGGTAACTCACTAGGTGGCGTCCCACATATTATGTGGAATCTATATGATTGAAAACAATATGAACTCGATTTTCTTGAAACTATAATTGAAAAAACAAACGAGAGACTGTACAAAAATATCTCGAGGAGTAATACGACATTACCAGCAACTTGAAAATGATGGAATCGAACAAAAACAATTAATGAACATAGCGATTCAAAATCACTGTGAACTATCACAAAATATTAAACTAGCCTATCCGTTCACGACAATTCCTCCGCAGTAGGTTCGGTGGAAATTTTCATATTCCTAGGTGGAATTGAGTATTCGAATGGTTTGCCCAACTTCTCGAAACTATCTTTAGCCCTTATAATAGCAGTTCTGTTGATATGACTCAAAGACACTTGGTCTGTCGCCTTCGTGAAAACATTAACAACTTCTGAATGGTCTCCTTTTGCGACTAATACATCCACAAGGCAACTGTAAGCGTTTCCTATAGCCCCTTCTGTCACGTTGCTCACTTTCAAATGTTGAATCAGTTTTTTCGCTAGTTTTTCGTCCTTGTTGTCTCTTGCTGTCTGGACAATTTTCTGGAACATAATTCTCGGTGAATCCTTGAGATACTCGTTCCATATCTGTTCAGCTTTGAGGTCATCACCGCTTATAAAGAAATGGTTCCAAAGGACGTTTAGAGGCCCGACTACGCCTTTTTTGGCATACTTGATGGCTAATGTTTCATCTGTGAAAGAAAACAAGTGACATGTTGTATAAAGACTATCACTTCCTGAAAATTGAACAACTGCAACATCTTGAGCAGCCTAAACTATTTTTAAAATCAAAAATGAACTTATAAAAACAAATGTAGATCTGAAGCAAACTAAATATTATCTTTGCTATAACTTGAGATCAACTGATAATACTGATATGTACAGAAACAAACTATTAAACTTGATCAAAGCATACAAATTCATAACCTTATTCCGAAAGCTGTATTTGAAGGAAGTGAGAAAATAGTATACAGGGTGTCCCGAAATTTGCCTGCCCAACTTCACCAGCGGCTTCTTCGACCAAAAATAGGAAGACATGTGTCAATGAACATGAGTCGCAAAATGTCTCCTAGGAGCTACGGCCCCCTGAAAGGGGGCTCCTGAAGATGATATACCTTGAATCTTTCCGAAACGCCACGATGCAATTTGGTACAAGGACTAAACTTTATATGCTCAATGCGGTGGACATACAACAATTTTAAGGTTTCATTCAGGAGTGTATAATACAGGGTGGGACTACATTGAATATTTCTCAAACTTTTTTGTATGAATATTTTTTGATAATTTAATCTCGGATTATGAGAATCCACACCGTTTCACAAAAAAAGGTGCTCTTGTTCCGCATCGATCATGCATTTTTTTTATATCCACTACGCCCCATTGCAATGGTATGCATATCTGAGATGTAACAATATTTCAAAATTGCTTTTACTCGATAACAATACATCTGATTGTCACGGAACAGGAGTACCTTTTTTCTGTAAAGAGGTGCGAAATTTCATAATCCGAGATCAAATTGTCGAAAAATAGGCATACAAAAAATGTTGAGCAACATTTTATGTTGTCTCACCCTGTATAATACACTCCTGATTGAAATCTTGAAATGAATTTATTTTCACTGCATTGGGCATGGAAAGTTTAGTTCTTGTACCAGACTGCATCTTTTTATCACAGGGAGTTTCCAATACCTACCTCCTATCCCTATCCTCCCTAGGAACGCCCGATGTTCTTTGAACATTATAGGGATTCCCTTCCGTGCGCTCCAAGCGATAAAAAAAATACTAAAGAAATATCATCTTCAGGAGCACTCTTTTAGGGGACCGTAGCTCCTTTAGGAGACATTTCTCGACTCATGTTCATTGAATATTTTCTTTCTATTTTTGATCGTAAAAGTCGCTGATGAAGTTTGGCAGGCTAATTTTGGGACACCCTGTATAATAACCTCACGAAGTTTCATAGAAGTAGAAACAGGTACATATTGAATTTGAATTATTAAAGATTTGATTTGAGGTCAGTAATAAATTCTTTGAAAGAAAGGTACACGAGTTTCAAATTCAAACATTATTTCAGAATGTCAATATTTTCATGTTCAATTTTCTAATAATTCAATTAATTATAGAAGAGAACACTACAATGATTCCAGGAATCTTTCGAATGAAAAAATAGGTCTATTTTGAGTTCATCTTCAAACCCGAAAACGATAGTTATATTTATCGTATTGTAATGATATAAATCACGATTTTTAGTAAGGTTGAGTTCTGTTTCAGTCAGGTTGTTTTCAATTATACAGGCTGATTCACGGTGGATGACACATTCGACGTTTCTGGTGAACCAAACAACAGATTATGTTGAACATTTAGTGAGGAGCATATTCGGACATTCTCCACCTAACTAAAATATTTTCAACGATGCGGTGTTGCCATTTCTATTAGAAAGTATTAGCAACTTCGATTTTCCAAAAGGAACACCCTGTAAATAAAATTAACTTTAGAATCCTCAACTACTTCCCAACAACAATGTTTCATGATATTTTCCTGTACCTATATGTTACCGTTTAAAAAAACATGATTTCAATTTTTTTCTTCGAAAATCATCACCTCTAGAAATGCTGATATATTTTAATTCAGTTCTATGATATCGACATTTGGTTTGGATTTGGGTTATACTTGGAGGATTTTCACACTTCAGCCCGATCTCAGTTACACCCTATATATAATCGCAAATTTGGAATTCTGCTGAAATTCTCTCTTCATGTATATCATACCTATACCTAAAAGTGTCCAAAATAATAAGTTCCATCGTTTTTGATGGTATTTGCAACCTAGTGAAATAGAAACTTTTGTTTTTCCCTGCATACTCATTGCGCCATCCGCTTTTTTCGGTACTCAAATTCAGGTTAATATTTAGAAAATTTACAAAAATCGGACAAGAATTAAGAAAGTTACAGGGCGATCGATTTTTAGTAAACTTTTTTGCTGTCTGTTTTCTTTGCCGTTGAGTGTATATGTGTCGAGGGTGAAGGCAGTTATCGTGAATATCGTAAACAATTGGCTGAGCTATTTTTACTACCAATTCTGTACGTGGGATTCAATAATTCATAAATTAAATATCCATAATACAATTATTTATTCAAAATTGGTACCGAAAGTACAATTATTATCGATCCAATCAATCGCATTTGTTGAAAATTCTTTCGTCTACATATTTTGTCTTGCAAAATTGTCAATGACATCGTCAATAATAACGCACATTTTCGATGACGATGTGCCTCTCTGCAATCCCGCGCCCCTGGGCACGTGCCTAGTTCGCCTCCAATAATTTGTTGAGATTACATTGGTAATAATTTTATTTTTAGCCAAACTATCCATTTTTGAGAAGTCTCTTGAAACAGGCCGATTTTTATTTTCAATTTGCCACATTCACATGTAAAAATCAGATATACAGGGTGATCCGCGTTCGAATAAAGACGTCCGCGGCATTTTTTTCGAATGAAACACCCTATATATATAAATTATTCAATTTTTTGAATCTCCATGGAAAGCTGAATTCGACAATATATTACACATGGAGTTTTGTATACAATGCGTCCGTTAAATTATGTGCTTTTGTAAAGGATGAATTTGTTGAAAGAACGCTCGAAGCCATAAACTTTTATTTTCATTCGAGCTTTCTTTGAAATTCGATTAATACATACAGAATGATAGTTATTAATTAGGGCATCGGTATTTTTTCAATGGTGACCCCATGTTTTGAGGATTATGCTTAAGACATAATTTGTCATTATCTGTCCTACAAAATGGTCAAATTCTTGGTTCATCAGATAGCTGTGATTCAATAGACTGAGAAATTTGTTCGGAGTATGTGACTATTTAAATCATCATATAATCTGACCAATCACAAGCCATAGACAAAGTGTGCTGATCACAAAAACATTAACTGTATTTCAATTCTGATCGGTCTATCAGCGTTGATGTTTTCAACAATTCAACGAAGCAAAGTCTGGATGTGACCATGGATAGCGAAGCACAGTCTGTCAGTTTGGCATAAAATAATTATACCAAAATAGTAGTAAAAGTTGTATTTCGTGCAAAATTAATTTTATTTAATTTCTCGTCGCAGAACGCTTTTGACTAACAGAGTCATCATCAGTGTGTACCTGTAAGTGAGTAATCAGCTTTTAGCTATTGAAAAATACCTCAGGCAACATCTTATGGAATTCATTATTCGAAGGAAGTTAAATTTAAATTTGGAAATTGGTGTAAGTTAGTGAACTTTTAGCTATTGAAAAAGACATCATGGAATTGAAATTTGAAAAATGTAAAATAAAAATTTAGAAATTAGTAATAATGAGGTTACCTACTCGTCAGGTTGACAAGAAAATCATCCATAAAAATATCTTTGGTCCAGTTGAGAAATATCAACATTATGGCTAATTACGGTACAAACAGATAAAAATGTATTTCCCAAAATGGGATAATATGCAGATTACATTTTCTTAAACAGCCATTATGACTGCGTCGTGTTGATAAGTGACAGGAGTGACAGAAATAAGTTACTGGAACAATGAAAGCAAATTTGAAGTTGACATTTGGCATGACAAACAAGACATGGCATATGTCAGCGAATTTTTTTTTATTAATGTTAGAAACAATTCATGAATGTAAACATTTTTCTCCTGACGGCAACACAATTTCGTGAACAATGAAGCGACACTAGCGACAGCATTATCTCTAATATTCAGAATATCGTGATTTTATGACAAGCAAATCAGAATAATTCTGAAATGTCAAAAGATATTTCAAGAACTCTACAAGATGATTTGAATTTCGATTTTTTTCAATTCACCCAAATAGACTATGATAAAACTAATGATGATTCAACCAACAAGTTGATAACATCATAAGTCAAATCAACCTATGGAGAGTCAAGTCAACCTATGAAGAGCCAAGTAAGTAATGAAATAATATTTTTAAAAAGGTAAAATGAACTTTTACAAGAACTGTTGAGAGCAAAAGATGAAATAATATGGGAAAATGAAAAAATAATTACCACTCTCACCAATCAATAAGTGGCGCTCTTATCAACAGAGTACAACAATTTGATAACAGAGAGAAATGGAAATCAATAAAAGGTAATAGAATTGAGAAATTTTAATTCCAAAATGGATAATTTCACTCTAAAATCAGATACAACATAAAATAATGAAATATAGTGAAAGATATCATGAAATGTATCATTCATTGAACGAATAAATCATTCTGGGATTGCATGAATTCAAAATTGAGGACTTCAACATAATATCCTGTTCTAAGTGTAATGCTTATGGCCATATCTATAAGGATTATAGGAATTCTGAATGATGTTCAATTTGCGTTGAAAATCACCAAAGTAATGAATGCGTTATAAAAAACCATCCGAGTTGAAAAGTTCAATCGGAAAAACTATTGTTAGAATAGCGAACAGCAACAGGTATTTTATCAATCAGGTTTACCACCTTCAAATTCAAGAATGCAAACTCAGGCATTGCCAGTATTGCCACCCACAAATTTTTCAATACCAACACCAATGACAAACCACAACTGACGCAAATCCAAGGTCACCAATCATCAAATGGAGTAGGGTCAAACGGAGCAAATGCTAGACCCGAGCAACACCAAAAGAATGCACCTCGCTGGGGAGTGCCAACCCAAAGAAATATGCCGACGGGTCTGTCAAACAGAACGACATCACTGACATGACACAAAAAAGGCTTGGGAATGCAGAAACAACTGAAACACAACAAAACACAGGTTTTGCTGGACAAGAAAGACTAAGGCTGTATTGGTACAGAATAAAGACATGTGAACAACAATTTGATAGAAACATTCATAAAGGAGAAGGCTGGTTATGCAGAAGTCCCAATAATGGTAAAACAGCTTCCAAGTCACCCACAAGATTTGAAATTTTTTCTAGTGACAGCACCCTTATCTTAAAAGGATAAAAAAAATATATTGTTGAAATTTGGACATATGGGGTGAGAGTGAGACAATTTAGTTTTACGAAACATAAAGCCTATCTTGAAAACAATGGAGATTTTTTACTCTAAACAAACTACTATTGTTTTTGGGTGTATGATAAATTGATATTCATCATACAGAGCGTGGAAAGAAATTCTGAATTGAGACTATCAGGAATCTGTGATTATAGGTCTATGAAAATTAATGTGATAATATTTCCCATATCACTGATATGAATGATTATTTTTGGAAGTTTTCAAGCTCATCAAGATCAGAGTTTATGCCAGTATACTTCTCCTATACATTCCAATTTTCATTTCAATGCGGAATATATTGGTAAGTTATATCTTTATAACATTATACATCATATTATTCATCCGATTTGAGAAAGAATGTCAATTCTCAATTTCGGAGAATTTTATCTTTTATTTTTCATGTTCTCCTTTTGGATGTTCATCAGATACAATTCAATGTTCGACGTGGCAAATAGCCAGGAAAGTATATGTTTTCTGTTGAATATTCAGAATGATGTGTGCATATACATATTTTTGTCTGAAGGAGAATGCAAATTCTCAATTTCAGGAGATTTTATAATTTATTTTCAAACTCTTATCGTGTGTTCAATAGATATAATTCAATGATCGTCACATAGAGAATGCGAATTCTCAATGCATTGCTATATATATAGACTGTGTCCAAGATAAGAATGAACAGCATCGGGATCTCGGAAACGGTAGGAGATACAAATTTGGTTAGGTTAGAGAAAAGTAGCGCATTTATGTGCCTAATGATATGCCATTTACAAAGTTATAATATTCCGAGTAGTTTTGGAGATATCCGAGAGAAACCGAAATTTGAGAATTTCGTTTTTATTTTCTTCTAGCTTTATTTTTGAAGGAAATGTAAAACGAATAGCACTTTGCCATGGCCACTTTTCAAGGACTACATGATAACGTGAGCAGAATTTTTCTGTGACGTTTCGTCTTTTAGAAAACATCAACTTTGTATTTTTATATGAGCCGAAACTAAAGTACACGCTGTATACTACTTCATTTTTCATTGTGCATACAGCAACGTATCACACAATACGATTTCAGAACCATTTCTCGAACAAAATGAAATGCGATTACTTAACCTGTTTTTTCTCAATTCTAGATAGTAGGCGCTGGGAAAAATTACATATTCTAATACATGAAGTAAATCTATTAGTCTCATTTATACAAGTATGAATTTTAACTTTCCACTTGCCGGAATTTTTGCGTTGTTGAGTGCAATATTGAAAGTTTAGTTTATAAATGTACTTTTAATGTGATGACAAGGAGCTAATATGTATTACAGGAAATAAACAGAAACTTATAACCGAATAACCCGCCGTTATTTTCTAAGCACAAGTACGCTCGTCTCAGATGAATTTAAAACTTGAGTTAACATATTCGGAACAATATTGTTAAAGGCTGCAGTAACCAATCTTAGCAAATCTTCTTCAGTTTGAAAATTATGATTAAAGTACACTTGATTCTTTATACAGTGTGTCCCACTTACCATGCTCACCATGGGTATCTTTTTAACGGTGAGAGATACGAGGTCGGTTAAAAGACACCAAATGTGGAGTTTGTCAAGGCCAACTATAATGTGAAAAAATATTTTGATAAAATCTATTCGTTTTCGTTTTATACGCAAAAAACAGATTTTGATAATTTTCATTTCTCCCCCGTAACTTCTTTATTTATGAAAATCTTGGAGCAGCCATTTTTTCTAATTGATGGCGGACAAGATTTGGTCCGATTACATTCAAAATTGGTAAGTGGGGGTTTTTGAGGTCGGAGATCATGATTTTTTTGTTAAAATTTATAAATTCAAGATGGCGGCTTCCAAATAATGTTTTGTTTTTGTATAAATGGCGATAACTCCGTTGTTATCAACACAAAACTATTACTGCGACATATCATCTGTTAGAGAAAAAAAAGTTATTCGTAACTAAGTCATAGTGAGCTATGACCTACATTTGAAAAACTGAAGTTGGTGCTGATATCTCAAATTCTAGAAGAGTTAGTATACATTTCATATTTTCTTCGAAATCACTTTGAAAAACTGCCATGAGAATGTGAAATTCCTATTCGAATATTTTCATAAATGAAGAAGTTACGGGGGAGAAATGAAAATTATCAAAATCTGTTTTTTTGCGTATGAAACAAAAACGAATAGATTTTATCGAAATATTTTTTCACATTATAGTTGGCCTTGACAAACTCCACATTTGGTGTCATTTAACCTTGTATCTCTCACCGTTAAAAAGATACCCATGGTGAGTATGGTAAGTGGGACACACTGTATATCCCCAAAGGAAAAAGTCTAGTGGGGTTAGGTCGGGGGACCTTGCAGGCCAGGATGTATCACTATGAGTACCCATCCACTGTCCTGGGAAGCGACGGTTCGAATAATCACAAACAAATCTAGCGTTATGTGCTGGAGCACCATCTTGTTGAAACCAACAGCTGTGAGTAACCGCTAAAGGCAAATTATCTAGAGCGTCTTCCAAATCATTCATTTACCGCTCTCTTGTTGAATTGGCATGGTAGCTAAAAGGCCCAATAACATTCGTACCGTGAATCCCAACCCACATGTTAAAACCGAAACGATGTTGATGTCTGGACACTTTGTGTACACGCGGATTTTGTTGTGACGAATAATGAACATGCCGCCTAATAAAAATGCCGTTGTTGTTGATGATACTTTCATCAGACCAAATTATTTTGAAAGGGAAATTTTCATCGTCTTGGCATTTTCTAGTGTACCATTCACAAAAGGTTCTTCGCCTTGCATCGTCTCCTGGTCTGAGTCCATGACAAATCCTAAATTTATAAGGATGATATTTATTTTTTCCTAAAATGAAGTGAGCCGTGGATTTGTCTACTCCGGTATTATCTTCAATGGTGCGAGTGGATATCTCAGGATTTTCAACAACGGCCTGTAACACATCACGCTGACTTTCATCATTACATTTCTTTTGTCGGGAAACCACAGGTTTTACAAATGATCCATATTCTTTTAAATCAAAAACTAACCGTCTAAATATCGATTTACCAGTTTGTCGCCTCTTTGGATACTTATTAGAGTAACGCACGTTCAGCATCACCACAATTTCTTTGGCACAAAATGTAATATGACAACATATCATATTTTTCAATATTCGAAAATCTACCTTTTTCCATTTTTAACACAATCTAGGTAAGTAACGAAATGTAAAAGTAGGAACGGTAATATGTTGAAAATACTACCAAACTACAGTATTATTATGACAACAGAACATTTTGTGTCATTTTTCCAGTGCCTACTAAAATTGAAGAAAATCAGGTGGAGTAATCACTTTTCATTTTGTGCGAGAAATGGTTCTGAAATCATATTGTGTGATACATTGATATATAAACAATGAAAAATGGAGTCATTTACAGGGTATACTTTAGTTTCGGCCCATATAAAAATAGAAAGTTGATGTTTTCTAAAAGACGAAACGTCGCAGAAAAAATCTGCTTACGTTATCATGTAGTCCTTAAAAAGTGGCCATGGCAAAGTGCTATTTGTTTTACATTTCCTTCGAAAATGAAGCTAGAAGGAAATAAAAGCGAAATTCTCAAATTTCGGTTTTTCTCGGATATCTCCGAAACTACTCGGAATAAATTCATAAATACATAAATGCGCTACTTTTCTCTAACCTAACCATATTTGTATCTCCTACCGTTTCCGAGATCCACATGCTGTTCATTTTTATATTTTTTATGTTCATAATTTATCTGAGAATATTCCTTTTCAACTACCAGTTGATATCAGAGTCGATAAAACAGAGCAAGAAAACAGTAAAACAGTCCAATGTGAGTCATCCATCAAAATCTACAATCAATTGGAAAATGCATTGATGAATTAGATAGGTTTTTAACTGAACACACCAACTGCATTGTTTTATGTGTGACTGAACACTGGAAAACATACTAACAACTGCCAGAATATTCTTTGAGCGAATATGTACTAGCAGCATGCTACTGCAGAGAGAAGTGGTATTTATGTAAAGCGAGGCACCTCTTTCGAAAATCCCACCAAAATTAGGAATATATCTCTGATAGGGGAATTTGAATGTGTAGGAGTAGAAATCAGGATTTGCAAAGAAGTTTATATTATTTGTTCAGAATATCGGTCTAGTGGCCAATCCCAAGTATTTGAAGAAGATAGAAGAATTGTTGTTGCTGATATGCAATAATCATAATAATGTAATAATATGTAGACATTGAAATGTTGAAAGAAAATGTGAGGAAGCAGGATCTATTTTCATGTGAATGCTACAGAAGAACATTTTACTAGAATACCAAATTCGACTAAATCATGCAATGAGAATATATTTACAAACTTAGAAGACAACTATTCAATACAAATGTTGAGTTCTCGTGTCTCAGATCTTCAGGAAGAGTTAACATCTCAACTTGACAGTCAAAACAAGGATAACATTTTTTTCAGAAGACATTTTAATGAAGAAAATATAAATTATTCCTTTCAGCAACTTGCAGATTATGATTGGGACAATATATATCGAAGTCAACCTAGTGAGGTTAATCCACAGTGGAACAAATGCCATGATAATTTTACATACGTGTTTAATATGAGTTTCCCTTTGAAAAAACACATCTCACATAGATGGCCCAAGCATATGTTGAATGATCCAGAGGCAATGGAATGTAAAAATCAACTTGACATTTTGTACACTCTGAAAGGTGTTGAAAATCGATAAAGTGAACAATACAAACTTTAGAAAAAGGTTTAATCAACTTTTGATACAGTCTCGATAAAAAAAAACTATGAACATCGAATAAAAAGTAATGATAACAAATGAAAATGTGTTTGGAACATTGTAAATGAAATTCGAGGTGAAACCAGGGTGGATTATGAGTTGAAGATTAATGGTGATCCTGAAGAAATTGCAGAAAACTTGAATGAATTCAGTAAACTGTGCACCACAACTAGTTTTAAAATTATCTAATTTATACCACAACAATAGTTCAATGTTTGTTAAAGCTGTCACAAAAGAAGAACTTTCAGATATTGCAAAGAGAAAGAAGAATAAATTCAGTAGTGGAGATGACGGAGTTCCCTCTCATTTAATTAAATATAGTAGTCAAATGGTCTTGGAACCACTATGTTACATAATCAACAATTCTCTGGAATTTGCCAGAAAGGTTAAAAATAGCTCTTCTTATACCACTTCACAAGAAAGGAGTAGATAATTTTGAAAATTATAGACCAATTAGTATGTTACCAGCTTTTTCAAAGTTATTTGAGATGGTGAAGTGTAACCGATCAATATATTTCATGAGCTGTTCAAATAGGCTTAATAACATGCAGCATGGATACTTGCAAGGTAAATCGACTTTGACTGCAACATACAATTTCACTCAGAAAATCATTGAAGCTTTGGAGGATGACGAATTGATCCTAGGATTATTTTTGGATTTGTCTAAAGCATATGATACACCAGTTCATACAATAATGTTAAATACATTAAAACGATATGGAGTGATATATAATGCTTTATTGTGGTTTGAGTCCTACCTTTCAAATAAGTGTTCTGCTGATCTTGCATCAACAGTGGAAAATAGTTTCCTTACCATGTACGCAGATTATGCGAATTTCCAACTATATGATCCACTGTATCCTGGTTCAATTGAATCCGCAGAATTAGTTTTAACAGCAGCCAATGAGTACTTTGATGAAAATAGAATGATAATAATAAATAAATAAATATCTTTATTTTCCTTTGGACTTTCTAAAAAAGTATAGGAATAGTCAGGTTGTTACAAGTATATAAATCTAAAACTAGATAAATGACAGATTACATAATATGATAGACGAACATTATATAAAAGAGAGAAACATGGTCAAGCGAGTAGAAACACTTTTCTATGAGAAATGATTTCAAGCATTTTTTGGAAGAAGATACTTTTTTTGCGTTTTTCAAATATTCAGGTAAGTTATTGAATATTCTAGGACCTAGGATATTTGGTGTATTACTCAAAATATTTGTTCTGCTTGGTTGAATATAGAATTCGTTCCTCGAGCGAGTATTCACATCATGTTTATCACTGTTGCGAGCAAACAGTTGCTTGTTAACAAATACATAGATACATAATTCAAATATAAGGAGGCAGGGCAGCGTTAATATCTTCAACCTTATGAAAAAAGGCTTGCAGGAATCCATTCTCTGAATGCCCATCATACTTCTTAAAGCCTTTTTTTGAGCCAGAAAAATATCCTTTGCTGATGTAGATGACCCCCAGAAACATATACCATATCGGATACGTGAGTCCACTTGAGCAAAGTAGAGACTGCACAATTGATTTAAATTCAAGGTATTTCTCAGAGTTCTGAGTTGAAAATTTATAACATTAATTTTTTTCACAATGTATTCACAGTGCTTATAACCCAAAGCATAGACATAAATAATAGAAAATTTGATACGACAATATCAACCAAATTTCTAGGTGTTATAGACGAAAATGCAAAATGGAATCATCCTATGAAATAAACTGAATAGTGTGACCTATAGTTTGAGAATTATGGCAAAATATCTGAACAACCCAACATTGAAGATTGTGTATCATGCAAACGTTGAAGCAGTTTTAAGATATGGGATTATTTTTTCGGTATCAGTGGTGAATTAAAAGGTTATTCATAATCCAGAAACGAGCTATTAGATTAATATCAGATTTGAGTTTTTTTGGAAACGTGTAGAGGAAAATTTGAACAAAATAAAACTATTCACTAACACTCATAGAAAATAGTACGAAATACTGTTGCTCAAGATAACAATTTTCAAATTATTAGTGAAAATAGAGCCTTATACTGTAGATGCATTTATAACAGCACAACTATAATAGTATAATGTTGTAATCATGTCATTCTGTATTTCAGTCATTTTATATAAATATTAGGTACACGTCTTGTCAAATGCACCAACCATTTTTGTGACGTTAATTAATGAACAATAACGATGTTCTGAATTACACAAACTCAGTAGAGAGCAATGGTTTTCAAATTGTGAACGGAATTATTTCACCCAATTACACAAAGAAATCAAAGAAACACTCAGTATTCTTGATCATATTGTGGCATACTTTTTTGATATTAGATAATTTCAAATAAAACTGAATTTAAAAGAATAAGTCACATATGCGAACGGCAGCTCTTCGCCAGAGAACAGATAAGTGGATTCGTGTTGCAGACAGTTAATATTTCAAGTTCAGAGGGCGCTACTCAATTTGCAAAAAAATTACTTCAACATTAAAGCAGGTGTAGACCATAGGAATACTTATTGTCTATATTCATTATTTCTATGATATATTCTCACGGAGTGATTATTTTTGATTAATCACTCTGTCTAATTTTATCAATACTATTATTATCTTGGTTGAAATTATATGTTTGTTATTTTTGAATCGATTCGGTAGAATCATCGGAATAGTGAGTGAGAACGTATTCATAATGAAACTTTTGAAACAAGAATTGAATAATTTTGTTTGGCCAAAATCAGATGACATTGCTCAGGTACATAAAAATTATATGGGCCTGGTAGTATTATGGCCAGTGGACCTTTCGAGATAAAACGTACTGATATGGCAAATATAAGGAAACTATACTGTTAGCGACGATGTTCAAATCACCCCGTAATTGAGAAGAACGCCTAAGGAATGCCTTAGCGACAGCGAGGGTTATCAACACGCCTAGGTCCATAAAAGCAAGTTACGCCCGAACAACATTTTAGGCATGACCATTTCAGACATTTATTTACTGTCAATATGGAATTTATTAATTATTTTAAATTCATTTGTCCAGATTATGTATGCCACTGTGCCTGGCGAAGAAAGGTGGAATGGTAGTCCACTAGAAATTACTGGAAGAACAGTGAAATTACATTTACTAAGTTTCTTATTATATATATTTATTTATCTATAGTTTCTTGAAATAGGGTTGATTAATAATCAACACACACAGATTTCAAAATCCATTGTGCTGATAATATTTAGTATAGTTAGGTAATACCATAAACTAATATAATGAAATTGAGAAATGTAAACTATGTACCTGAGATACGGAATAAAAAAAGTAATAAAAGAAAAATAAATAAAAAATTACCGCCGGACTACTTAACCGCCCGCTGTACTCCTTTATCGATCTGGGGCGCAGAAGTGCTACTTTACGCCTGCGAATCCGGGCGATAAATTGCCACTTTACGCCCGGTCTTGCATAAATGAATTCAATCAGTACTTTATGAAAGCATTGTATACCTATTACTTACATTGTTGTTCAAGTTCTGGACACTTCTCCAATACTCCATATGCTCCACCTCTCGGGAACGCCTCACTCAATAGTTTCATATCTTCTGGCCCAGCTTCATCAACATCTTTCTCCAACTTATCCAAATAGTCTTTGGCCCTGCCTGCCATTACATTGGCATGACATATTCTATTGTCGAATGATACAAGTTTTTTATCGTCCGAACCAATTTTAGATCCAATCAATGATAAAGTTTCCACATCTCCATTGCTTGCTAGCTTGTTTAATAAAAACCTGAATACCCTGTTCACTGGGAAGTTGCCTCTATTTAAGATGTCTAAGCAAACCTGCGAGGCTTCCTTCAGACGGTCACTTTGGAGCAATTTTTCGATGAGTTGGGATAGATCATTAGTAGAAATTGGGTCCTTTGTGCTGTTTTTGATTTTCAAGGCTTCATCAGTTCTTCCTGCTCTCAGGTTTTGTCTAAATATGGCTTGTGGGCTGATCTGAATGACAAGAATGTTGATTATCAAAAAGCTGGGTAAAGAGTGATTTTACACATCCAGAATATTCTTTCTTTACGGCTACCGTATTGATTACATATTGGATATTGATTGAAGGATGAAGATGATTCCAAGACATCGTGGATCCTAGCTCAATATTCAATAGCAATCGACCAATCACAGATTCAGAATTTTCAGGATCCACGGGAACTGGAAGGTTTAGACTAATGACAAAACAGTAAATCTACCAAAGAAATTTCTCAAATTTACTTTGCTTCATTCGTCGTGTCAAGTACAAAATAAGAAATTAATAGTTGTGGATGGGAAAGCAGTGATAGTGAGAATAATGAGATCTGTACACGACCGGATTTTTCGAAAAAATATTCAAAGGTATATGCGGAGTTCATGGATTGGCGAAACTTGAACAAGCACCTTCATTCTCGGAAAATGTCCTTCTCGACCATTTTACAAAACTCTCTGAGAATAATAAGTCATCATCGTTGAGCAAGATAATATTTATTCTGTTTCACAGCACACAGCACACAGCACACTCAATGTTAACAACGATATCAACATTGGGAGGTACTTAAAATTGCGTGCATAGTTGATACGAAAATCTGAACGAAAGCCCTTAATAAGTGAATAGATTTATCAATAAAGCTCATGATGAAATATATTTTGCAGCAAAGGTGTATCTGAGGGTATATCTATTATTTCCATAAATAATATTTAGATTGCATTGAATTTCTTGACTATATTGTATACCTAGCCGTAGAAAAAGTATGGTCTTCAACTAGCGTATAATAGCTATGATACGCTCGTTGAAGAATATACTATTTAACTTCAACGAGAGTATACCATTCGTCTCAAATGAGCAGGCCAGAAACTGGAGGATTAAAAAATATATTCTCGTTTTTCAAATTGCCACAACTTTTTTGAAAATTAACCGATATTCAACAGGCATGCAGCATTCAAAAGATTATATTTTTCTCTGTTTATGGTCCATGTTCAAAGTTTTCTAGTTATGAGATGAGATATTGAGTGTTCATAAAGTGTTGAAAAATCGAAGTTCAGAAGCTCTCCTACAATATCGAACAAAGCAAGTGTTGGTCGAATTAATAGGTGTTTGCCCTAGCTATGCACTTCAGCTAATTTGAATAATTCGTAGAAATATGCATTGCTATAGCTGAAACAACGAAAACGTCACAAGTGAAGAATTTTCGTGATGAGTCTGTCGATTCAATTCCAAACGAAACTGAATTTATTACGATCCCACAGGACAATTACTGTTTTCTCCAAGCAGTTCTATTATTTCTCACATTTGCAATTAGTTTTTCATGATGCTGTTCACCAAGTTGGATGTAATCTGCTAAATGCTTGCAGAGCGTTATGACTTATATTCGACATTTTACTGCCACATACACATTGAAAACACCGAACTTGACAGGCCAATCAGAGTCAAGAGTCAAGTTGAGTGTTATCAATCAGCCGAACTTGACTTGAGCTTCTGATTGGTTCATTTGATAACTGCGTGAAATAGTCAACGTAATAATTTAGGGAAAATAGTTGCAGGTTGCAGTCAAGTTGGTTATATATTATTTACTAACCTGTAACGTTGGTGATTCCGTAGTCTTAGTCGCATCCTCTGGTATGACAAAAGGAACTTCTAGACCTCTTTTTTGCAAAAATTCACCAAGAGTCGACAAAAAACTATCTGTTGGTGCTAAATCTTCTTCCTGCATTTGCATCCAAAGTCCTAAAGCTTTGTCTGCATCTTCTTGCTTCATATAGCTGAGCAGGAGTTGTTGGTAAATATCGCTACGGTCAATATGATTCAGATCTTTTGTGGCATCTTTGAGGCCTTCTAGAGATTTAACATGACCTTCTTGCCGATATCTAAAAATAAATGAACTTTTCTGATGAAATTGTCAATGGGGAAGAGAGAGAGAATATGCTTTATTGTCGAAAATGTATACGGGTGTTCAGATTTAGATATACATATGATACCTCAAGATAGAAGACACTTTGATGGTTCCAAATCACCCACCTTTGATGAGACTACCGTCTTTAATAACTGAGATACAGGACACTATCTTTTTTATGGCAAAATCTCCATCTGATCATCATTTTTCAACTACTTTATATATCCTATTCATACTTGGTAGATGAATTACACTTATATTACCCATGAAAACTGAATGGAAAAACGAGATCGGAATCCAGGCCCCTCTTTAGGAAAAACTTTTTCTATTTCAGGTATTTCTATTCAACTCTTGATTCCAAATCCAATCTCAATACAAAAAAGGTCAAGTTAGGTGTATTCTCGATAGATTTGTTTGACAGAATAACTTATCAATGATTGCAGACATTTCCGAGGGCCAATTGTATTCATCACTATTTAGTATTTATTCATTCAGGCTTTGCAAAATATACTAAATTTTGACAATTTATAATTTATAGTGATATTATTGGTGAACTCTTAACGTACTATGGATTTCCATCAAATAAAGGCCGAGTCAATTTGAAACTGCTAGTTATTGAATTGTGTTGAGGCATATTTATATACTTAGAAATGTAACAACATACTACAAACAGCAAAAATTACCTCGACGTTACTAGTAATTTCACACTCTAGTGATTATTCAGTCAAACAAACAAATTTACCGAGAGCTCACATAATTTTACTCTTATTAAGTAGAAATTTGAATGGTATTTTTTATATTAGAATTGAATTTTCGATGATGAATTCGTTAAAAATTCCTAAAAATCGAGCTGAATACTTCAAAAAATGATAATAAAACGTCTGTCAAATTGGATGTGCGATCGTAAGAAGTAGATCATTTTATTCATTTTATTCCAGCTTTACTCAGATATCAAAACAGATAAGAAAAAATGCCATACATAGGTTGTTTTTGAAATAGAAGTTTTTTGGTTTCCCTAGAGACGGTTCTGGATTCCGATATCATTTTCCATTTAGTTCTCATTGTTGATGAAACTGAAATTTATCTACCAAGTATGAATAGATTATACAAAGTGGTTCAAAAATTATGACAAGGTAGATAATTTTCCAAAATCATAATAATTTCCTGTATCTCCGTTATAGAAGACGGTAGTCACATCAAAGGTGATTTGGAACCATTAGTGTCCTCTATTTACAGGTATCGTATGTACATCCACATCTAAAACACCCTGTATAATAATCTTATTGATAGAATAACAGATTAGAAAAATATACCTAAAATAAAAACAAAAAATAGAACTAGAGGAAATCGCTACTAACACCACAACATTTTAGAATCGATTCAAGATTTCAACACTCTCAGAAGCTAGTTCATAAGGCACCAGTGGCGGCTCCTCAGAGGAGGCAACGGAGGCTGAACCTCCTCAGAGATTTTCCTTAAAATGACATTATCTATACTTTCTCATTAAAAAGACACCATAAAACATGGATTTTGATTTTATTTCCTGTTTTTAGGTAAATATTTTTGAATTGGCAACAGTGCTTGCCCACCCAGCACACGTTGAAGACTGCAAATCACGCGTACAATATTCAACTTGGCAACATCTATAGGAGGCTAGACTCCTTCACAAATCGCAACCCACGGGCAATGCAAATGCCCGAATAGCACGTGTTACTGGGCGTCGCCCTAGCTTCTCAGGTAAGGCTCTAGCCGTTCGATATCTGAAGTTAAGCAGTGTCGAGCGCGGTTAGTACTTGGATGGGTGACCATTCGAAGAAACGCCGCGTAAGCCCGTACATCTGTAGCGGAATAGCATATCATAGCTACAGCTACCATATCAATGAGCACAAGATATGGTACGGATATGCCGTCCTTCGGAGGGGACGTTAAGCCGGCGGTCCCGAGGCCATGGATGTTGGACTCGTTAAAGAGCCCTACCTCTGGTCGGAACATCAGAGGATTCGGCAAAATTTCCGGTTGGGGGTATAGTGTTCTCACCGGCGTCGGTGATTAGCCTCAGTAGCAGAAAAAGGCCGACGTTAAAGAAACAAGTGAAAAAAAAATTGCGGACAATCGAGCGCGAATGCAGTGTTCATGTTTATGTTAGGTTGTAACGTTTTTGTCTGCGGGATTAGATCAGCACAGAGAACGTCCAGGAATCAGGTTTTCTTTAATTTACTGTCAGATTTGGTGAAATCAAAAGACTAGATGTTAACGATAGATGACTGAATTTATTTCCTATTCCTAAAATGTTAAGGTGTACTCTATTTATTCCATTTATCCCATTAGCGGTCTTTCGGGATACTCTTCCTCCCGATGGCTTCGTAGGCTGCAACAACTCCAAAAGAGAATCTCCAGGGCACTCGGCGATGATGACTAGATTCGTGTGGTGTAGTTAGACCTAACTGCTAGCGTTCGAACACTCAGAGAATAATCTCAGTCTAATGTCTACTGGGGATAATACTGAGATCAGTAAGGGGGCGGTGGAGGCGGAGTGATTCTAGTTTCGTACTGAAACGTATCTAGAATCACGAGGAGTAGTATGGCATCGTAGAGAATACCGAAATATTCGAAACAGGACTAGAGATGATTTCGGGATCAGTAGAGGGGCGGTGGAGGCGGCGTGGTTCTAATTTCGTAGTGAAACGTATCTAGAACCACAGGGAATAATATAGCCTCTTAGAGAGAATCGAAATACCCGATGCAATACCAAGGATAATTCGGGACCAATATAGGGGCGGCGGAGGCGGTGTGCCGTATCGTAGTGAAACGTGTCTAGAATCACAGGCACGAGTTACGGCCTAGTTAAAATACCGAGATATCCTACACAGGACTAAGGATAATCCGGGAATCAATAAAGAGGCGGCGTGGGCGGTGTGATCCTAGTAGCGTAGTAAAATTATCTAGAATCACAGGTACGAGCACGACCTAGCCGAAAACACCAAAATACCTCACACAGGACCGAAGATAATTCTGGATTCGATAGAGAGGCGGCGGGGGCGGGGTGATTCTAGTATCGTAGTGAAACGTGTCAAGAATCACAGGGAATAATAGGGCCTCGTAGAGTGAATCGAAATATCCGACGCAGGACCAAGGATAATTCTAGAAACAATAGAGAGGCGGCGGTGACTGGGTGATTCTAGTATCGTAGTGAAACGTGTCTAAAATCACAGACACGAGTACGGCCTAGCCGAAAATACCAAAATATCCCACACAAGACTGAAGATGATTCGAGAATGAGTAGAGGCGGCGGGGACGGGGTGATCCTAGTATCGTAGTGAAACGTGTCTAGAATCACGAGTACGGCCTAGCCGAAAATACCAAAATATCCCACACAAGACTGAAGATGATTCGAGAATGAGTAGAGGCGGCGGGGACGGGGTGATCCTAGTATCGTAGTGAAACGTGTCTAGAATCACGAGTACGGCCTAGCCGAAAATACCAAAATACTCCACACAGGACTGAAGATAATTCGGAAATCAATAGAGAGGCGGCGGGGGCGATGTGATTCTAGTACCGTAGTGAAACGTGTCTAAAATCACAGGTACTAGTACGACCTAGCTGAAAATACCAAAATACTCCACACAAAATCAAGGATAAATCGGGAGTCACTAAAGAGGCGGCGGGGGCGATGTGATTCTAGTAGCGTAGTCAAACGTGTCTAAAACCACAGGGAATAATATATCCTCGTAGAATAAGTCGAAATATCCTACGCAGGACCAAGGATAATTCTGGATACAATAGAGACGGCGGGGGCGGTGTGATTCTAGTATCGTAGTGAAACGTGTCTAGAAACACAGGCACGAGTCCAGCCTTGTTGAAAATACCGAGATATTCTACTCAGAAACAAGGACGATTCGGGAATCGATAAAGAGGCGGCGGGGGCGGCGTGATTCTAGTAGCGTAGTGAAACGTATCTAAAATCACAGGTACGAGTTGGATGAAACTGGAATAATCTCATATGGTCGGGAGATACGGAACCGGGGTGAATTCAGGTTGATACGGGGACGGGGGCGGTGTGAAACTAGTCTAGAATCACAGACAGAAATTTGATATCACTGGAAAATATGTCTGTCAGTCAGAATATAACGAAATCTTGATGAAAACAGATCGATACGGGGACGGGGGCGTTGTTATTCTAGTGGCGTAGTGAAACGTATCTAAAATCACATACCGTGAGCTGTTATTATTTGGTAATCATCAGTCTGATTTCCTCAGTGCAGTTTGCGTACAACTACTACTTTCCAATGACCCAACCGATCATTTCAGGCACCGCATATCGACTGACTGTCGTCGTCCTCTCAGCGAGCCACGTCGCTCTCTCGCTGCGACTGCCGATTGAACGGCCAGGAGAGGGACCTGCGCGCGATGTATCCGTACAGCGGTACCCACGACTAGTCGACTAACCACCTCGAGTGCTGTAAATCAACCGCCTTTCACCGATATTTTCGTTTCTCGTCTCGCCTGATCGAAACGATGCTTCGTTGGTTTCCGCCTCTGTCTCCCCATGAGATAATCAATTCAAATGATCGCTGGAATCTCGCGGTGGAGTCTTTTAGAATTCAATCGGGATGAGCAATTTCAATTAGCCCAGTACGAATTTTCCAGGAATTCGTTACAAGGTTATTGGTTACAAACAAAATCGTTTGTTCAATCCTGATAATTATGAAAAATATATCTGGCTGGCGGGATCTGAGGTAAGAAATAAGCTATTTTGTTGGTACTGCGTATTATTTTCAACCGATAAGTCATCATGTTGGGGGCGATTAGGACATAATGATTTGAAAAATTTGCTTCGCGGATTGGATAGACACTGCAAATCACAGGAACACATCTCTTCAAGTATCTAGTTCAGGTTAACGTTATTGATTCTGCTCGCGTACGAGAAATTGAGAACCATAACAATGCAGTTGAAGAAAATCGCGAAACTTTGACAAAACTGATTGATTTCCTATTATTTTTTTCATCTCAAGAATTAGCTTTAAGAGGGCATGACGAAACTGCAGAGTCCTTTAATAAGGGGAATTTTAAAGAAATAATAGAATTGTTTTGCAAATATGATAGTAACCTTAGAGATTTCATGTGCAACGCCTCCGTATTTTCAGGAACATCCAAGACAATCCAAAACGAACTTCTAGATTCAATTAATTCCTGCAAAAGTATATAGAAAATGAAATATTGAATGTTCCTATTTTTTTATGGCAGGTAGATGAAACAACAGATATCACGTGTAAATCACAATTATCTATAATTTTTAGATTTGTAAAGAATGTACAAATCATTGAGAGATTTTTAGGGTTCCACGATGTGAGTACAGGAAGAACTGCAATAGACTTATTAAATTTCCTTACAGAAAAATTTCAACGATTTGATATCGCAAATAAATTGATTGCTCAGACATATGACGGTGCATCTGTAATGGCAGGACATTTGAACGGACTTCAGACAAAAATAAAATCAGTTTCACCTCAGGCTATATTCACCCACTGTTATGCTCTTAATATGAATTTGGTCTTGAGTTCTGCTTGTAGTAGTATTAGGGAAGTCAGTATTTTTTTTTGCAAACTTAACAGCATTTTTATATTATCCAAATCAACCAAGCGCACTGAAGTTCTTAATAAAATAGTCGGGAACAGCATTCCCAGTAACGCCCCAACAAGATGGAATTCCACATCGCGTGCTGTTTTTACCATTCATAGTAATAAAAAAACATTAATAAAAGTGTTTGATTTCATTTGGTACAGAGATGAAATTTTGAAAGATCAGGTTGGTTTGAATGCAGCAGTCATTTAGAAAATCCAGAAGTTTTATTTCTCCTAGATACATTCAAATTGATTTTTGAACAAACAGATATTATCTTCCAGATTTTACAACACAAAATCACATAGTTTATTCAAGAAATCGATTGAAAACTCATAGATAAAATAACATATTTTCGCAATGATGAATCCTATTTGAATATTTGTATCAAACTTTTTCTACAGAAGGCACACCCGTGAAAAGAAAGACAACACATACATTTCAAGATCAAAAACTTCATTACAAGCAACTTCTCTACCAAATTCTAGATTCAATCAAAGGTCAAATTGACAGCAGATTCTCAGATTTACATGAATTGCGGTGTTTCGACTTAACCAACAAAAATACTCTCGAAGTTGTTTCTAAAGAGTTTCCAGACCATATTTTGAAAAATTTAACAAAAAACTTAAATTTTTTTGATGAAATAGCCCTGAAAAATTAATTATGCGTTGTATACTCTGATAAACATATTTTAGGTGAGAGCGAGAGTCATACTGATATGATAAAATATTCAATTAATAATGATTTACAGGAAGTATTACCACAATTTCATAAACTACTTTGTTTAACAGTTACTATTCCAGTTACATCAGCTTCAGTGGAAAGGTCATTTTCAACTCTAAAAAGAATCAAAACCTATATGCGGAATACTATGTCTGAAAATCGTTTAAATAATAAGAGTTCAATATCTATTGAGAAGGGATTAGTTAAGAGTTTGACGCAAGATAACGCATTTTATGATGAGATAATTGATCACTTTTCTCAAATTAAAGATCGAAGAATTCCATTGATGTATAAAAAAGTTTAAATAAATGAATATGATATTATTTTTGGAGAAATATATTTTCAGTTATTTTTATACAAATTCTCTAAGTGGGAATAGAATAGACATTTGAGTTGATTGCTCATATAATTTTATTTTTATTTTTGGCAAGAGATACTCTACACCTCCCCGTTGATTCTTGCCGGGCAACAATTAGTTGTACTGATCATGTAGGCCAACTGCAGATTGGTAAATTAATTGGCTGAGTAGAGAGTTGTTTTTCACAATGAATCTCATATCATTCACAGCCTCATCTGTCATGAAAGTCACGAGCTGCCACTGTAAGGCATTCATTACAACATTTCAAAACATCAAAATCATTTTAAAATTGAAATGTATCATTAGAAAACTTTTGGAAACTACAATAGGGATTATCCGAGGAGTGCTTCGATTAGAATCTGTTTGAATTCCCAGCAAGCATGTATCGTGCGGGCCACAATCATATGATCCATCGTCGGCCCGGCTAGCCCGTGTCGCACTAGGCCGCCGAATCATCTGATCAATGTCCCGTCACTTCATTTTTTATACCTGTTCGTGAATCTAGTTCAACACATGCATTTATTTGTTAGTCGAATTAGGTATATTAACAATTCTAAGGAATCAATTTAACATGAATATTCTGGTCATCTTATCGACTGCTTCAGTATGTCGATATGGGAATTTTCAATAAGGTTTGGCCAATGTTGCAACACCGCTTCTTGCTATTTCACAGTCGACAGCGATACATACTCTGTGTTGTTTACGTTTCGTTTGAAAGATTTTTCTGAGGATTTTTCTCATTTTCTGAGGTTGTGTTCTGTTTTGTGTGGATATTGTGAGTTAATAACACAATATTGTTGACTTTTGACAATGGTGAGACGTTGTGAGATGTCTGAAAGACAATTTAAACCCAGTGGTCAAAACACGTCATTTCATAGAAATTTCGATATCGTTTTCCCGATGACGGAGCCGTAAAGGTGAATTCCAAGAATAAAAAGATAAAAGCACTAAAAGCAGGAGGAATAATGAAAACAGTTGATGTTGACGCAATCCTGAACAAGGAGAATCCATCAGTGAGAGAACTCTTATTAGTGATAAATAAAAAATTTGACGCAGTGGAGACGTCAATGAACTTTCACAGTGAAATGGTAGATGATATGCACAAAACACTTCAGGATATGAGGGACGAGAATGCAAAATTGAATGAAGAAAACGAAAACATGAAAAAAATTGTAAAATAACTCCAAAACGACATTCTTGATCTCCAACTCAAAAACAGAAGTCATGAGGTTTCAGAGAGGAATAAAAATCTGGTGTTCTTTGGTGCAAATGGGGGAGAAGACGTAAAGAAAATTTTGGACAAATTGAATGTACCGACTCAACCTGGAGACTATACTGTCAAAATCATTCCAAGCAGTTCCACAAATAAACCTGTTCTGGTCGCCTTCAAACAATTAGAGCTGAGAAATAAGGTCATAGAAAGAAGAAAAGAGAAAAAGATGATAGACACAACGGAATGTAATATAGAAGGCACGAAGAGAAAGATATATATAAATGAAGATGTGCCGAGAGACACGAGAGCACTGTTCAACAAAGCAAAGAAACTCAAAACGGAGAAAAACTATAAATTTGTATGGATAAAAAATGGACAGGTCTATTGCTGTGAATCAGAAAATACAAGAGCTATCAGAATAGTTAATCCCCATCAAATCGAAGAACTTCTTGGAAGCAACTAGGAACCAGATTAATTTCATGAAAATCACCTATACTATGGATACTACATCTCTGACTTCTGCAATGGCCGTAAAAACCTACAGTGAACTTTGCACTTATAACTGCGATAATAAAAGAAAAAAATATTCTAATGCCCAAAGTGTGAATATCATGTACATGAATGCTAGATCTAAAGAAAGACTTGAAATCATGCTTGACGAAATTGAAAACGTAACCGCTCTTGTCATTTCTGAAACGTGGCTGATGAAGGAGGAGGAAAAATACTTCAATATTCCGGGATATAAAGCAGTATTTGCAAGTCGGGAAAAACGAGGAGGGGGAGCTGCCATATTCGTGGAAGAGTGCATAGAATTCAATGTAATCGAGATTGTCAGCCGAGGAAATTGGTCATATATTCTGCTATACCTGGAAAACTGTAATAGATATATTGGAGCCATTTATAACCCACCATCAAGTGACAACAAACATTTTTTGGACTTTCTGGATGAGGAACTGGCGAATCTAACGAATAAAGAAGTGATCATTATAGGTGACATCAATATAAATATAATTGACAATTCAAGAATAGTATCCAATTACAAAGATGTCTGTGTGACAAATGGGTTTCAAATAGTCAATGAAACTATTCCCACAAAACCACTGGCTATTCACAAACACTTATTGACCATTCATTAATCAGTTCAAAAGTCACTGCATCTATAGAACTAGCAATAATAAGCAACAGTATTAGTGATCATGAACTACAAATTCTGAAAATAAATACTGAGATCTCCAAACAACAACCTGAAAAGTTCTACACGAAAAAAAAATTGATCTGGAGAGATTAAAGCAAGATCTCTTAGAGGTTGATAGAAATACCCCAATAAACTTAGCAGAACCACTTCTATATTTCGGATTTACAATAGTACTATAATTTGTTACTAATTTAGTACTAATTTATTATCATATTCGCTAATTTATTACTCTTCATTAAACAGAAAAAACCAACGGCTCTGCTAGCTTTATGTCAACCTAGCAGAACCATAGCTGAAAATGTAATATTTTGAAAATTTTAAATATACCATAATTTATAACTATTTTATTACTAACTTATGACTATAATCACGAATTTTTTACTCATCATTTCAAGGAAAAACACGACGATTTGACTATCTCGATCTCAACCTAGCAGAACCAAAACTCAAATCACATGTTTTTTTAAATTCTGTTGTATCATCGATAAGTTACTAATTTATTACTAGTTTATTACTAATTTATTACCACATTCGCAAATTTCTAACACTTCATTCAACAGGGAAAACCAACGGCTCTCCTATCTTAATGTCATCCTAGCAGAACCATAGCAAAGAATTTACTATTTCGATCGAAAACACTAGATACACCATTACTAACTTATGACTATATTCACAAATCTTTACTAATCATTTCTAGAAAAAAAACGTTTATTTGACTATATCGATCTCAACCTAGCAGAACCAAAACCCAAATCACATGTTCTTTGAAATTCTATTGAATTATCAATTAGCTGTTAATTCATTACTAATTTATTACCAAATTCGTGATTATGTTAATAAGTTAGTAATAAAATAGTAATAAATTATGGTATATTTGAAGTTTTCAAAATATTATTGTTTAGCTATGGCTCTGCTAGGTTGACAGAAAGCTAGCAGAGCCGTTGGGTTTCCTTGTTGAATGAAGTGTTAGAAATTTGCGAATGTGGTAATAAATTAGTAATAAATTAGTAACTTATATCGATATTACAACAGAATTTCAAAAAACATGTGATTTGAGTTTTGGTTCTGCTAGGTTGAGATCGAGATAGACAATCGTCGTTTTTTTTCCTCGAAATGATGAGTAATAAATTCGTGATTATAGTTATAAGTTAGTAATAAAATAGTTATAAATTATGGTATATTTAAAATTTTCAAAATATTAAATTCTCAGCTATGGTTCTGCTAGGTTGACATAAAGCTAGCGGAGCCGTTGATTTTTTCTGTTTAATGAAGAGTAATAAATTTGCGAATATGATAATAAATTAGTAATAAATTAGTAACAAATTATAGTACTATTGCAAATCCGAAATATTGAAGTGGTTCTGCTAAGTTTATTGGGGTGATAGAAATTACCTGGACACCCTTGACATAGATGTAAACTATGGAAAAATAGCTAATTGTTTTGAAAAAAACACTTCTTATCAAAGATGTAAAAACAAATTCAGGAAAGACTCCAAACCCTGGTTCACCTCAAAAGTGCTACAAGCGATAAAACATCAAGAGTATCTATACGAAAAGAAAAAAGATTTCCAAGTAATGAATATTTCTTCGACCAACACAAAATCGCTCAAAAATCTGTAAAAACGGAAGTCAAAGCTGCGAAGAAGAAATATTATGAAGATTTGAAGAAAAATTCAATAGAACTAATGGGGATCAAGAAAAACATGGAAAATCAACAACATCATTAGAAACGAGTCAACAACCTATACAAACCATATTTCTTCTATAAAAACAGATAACAATGACACCATCACAAGTCCGGAAGAAGTCTGCAACTATATGAACAACTATTTTGTTGGAATTGGGGAAAAACTGGCCGCAAACATCACATCCCAAAATATAGACCCTGCCAAGGAAACAACTTGTGATGCCAGATTCTCATTCACCCCGGTAACACAGGAGGATATAGGTAAAATTATAGATGACCTGGATACATCCAAGGCACCAGGATGGGATCAGATTGAAGCAAAGACTGTGAAAGAGTGTAAACTTCAACTACAAAGTGTTTTGTATAAACTTATAAACCAGTCCTTATCATGTGGTAAAGTACCAGAAGTCTTCAAACTAGCGAAAGTGTCACCTATGTATAAGTCCGGTGATAAGGAAGACCCAAATAACTATCGCCCTTTATCAGTGCTTCCAATACTATCGAAAATAATTGAGAAAATCGTGAACAAGCAACTGCTGGAATATCTTGAAGAAAATAGTATATTGACCAAATCACAGTATGGCTTTCGCAAGTCAAGTGACACCACCAGCGCTGCTGTTGATCTGATATCTGAAGTACAAATGAAAATTGATAAAAAAAAAAAGTGTGCTCTTGTTTCACTTGACTTGTGTAAAGCCTTTGACACAGTCAACCATGATATCTTACTGGAAAAAATCAAATAGAAAGCAATTCATCCAATACGGTTCATATTCTAGTGAAAAGAAAAAAAATTACCTGTGGTGTACCACAGGGATCGATTTTAGGTCCCACCCTATTCCTCATTTACATCAACTCTTTAACGAACATAACTATTAGAGGGGAAGTCCTACTGTATGCAGATGATACAACAATTGTATACTTTGGAGAAACATGTGATGTCATCTCTCAGAACATCGAACAAGACCTCCAGTGCTTGACCAAATGGTTATCTTGCCATAAGTTGACACTCAATTTGAATAAATCTTCTTTCATGTGGATTGATAAATGTAAGGTGCCTGATTACACCAAAAAAGAAATATCATTTGAAAATAGTACTATGAAATACTATAGTAAAATTAAATTTCTTGGCCTGATCATTGATGAAAAGCTTTCATGGCATGAGCACATTGAATATGTACGCAAAAAAATTATAGGACCAGTAGGTGTTCTTCGGAGATTAAGTTATACTGTGCCAAAATATCTATTGAGGTCAGTTTACTTCTCCCTAGTTCATTCCCATCTGGAATACCTAATCATCATATGGAGCTCAACTTTTGAGTTATATAACACCACTGAAAACACTACAGAACAAAGCCATCAAAAACCTGTATCAATTAGCAATGAGCTCTACAACATCAAATCTGTTCGGCAAATACAATATCCAAGGGATAGAGGCAAATAGAGGCTATCCAGGGATCTACCTGGATAGCCTCAATGTGGTGAAAGTTAATGAATTTATTCATCAAGCACTGAATCAGGTGAGACACACTCAAATGGAGTTCCCTATGAGATATGAAATTCATCCATATGAAACTAGACAATGCAAAGATATATCTTTACCACGAATATGCTCACGTCATGGCCTGAATTCACTGTTATATAAAGGAGCAGCAGAATATAACAAACTCCCCTCCAACATAAAAAAATTGAATGTAAACAAATTTAAAATTGTCATGAAGAGACACGTTCCCTTGTATACCCATTGAAAGCACTATTTCATTATATCAGTCATTAACCTACTACTGTGATATATCTAACCAAATATTTTATTATCTCAACTATTTCACTGTGATACATCTTAACTTGTTTATTGTGTTATTCTACCGTAATTTTTATATTTAGAATTCAACTTTATACATTTCTTATATGTTTACCTGTAGATATAGTGATTGATTATTGACATGCCCACAAAGGGCAGAAGTGTGTGATATCAAATTATTTTTGTACCTATTATTAGAGGTATCCCTATGTAACACTCTGTGTATTTTGGGATGAAATAAACGCTAAAAAAAAATAGAGATGAAAGCAATAGATATCCAATAAATCAAGATTGGATATAAGTTGTCTGCGACACTAAAGTGTCTAATGGTGAGTTGAAAAATATCTCCAAGTCTCTGTAAGATGTAGAATTGCTGAAAACATAAAGCTCCTTGGAAAAGATAACATTTCCAAACAAGCTAGGATATATTCCAATCATTTCGATATCAGTGATATAGGCTCTAATGAGGCATATCCATTGAATGATTCAACGGAAGTTGCACTAAGGTCTTTGCTGATGAAAACAGTGCTGTTTAAAAAACAATGAATTATTCTCATGTTGTTCTTTCATTTCGGTCCTGTTGTCGAGAAGCACTTATAGGTGCTATTTGCTATATATAACTTATCGTAACTATTGATAATTGTGCTTGCTCTGTATGAGGATAGGTTTGAATTTTGGATATATTGAGTTTTTTTTTCAATTGGTTCAATTGCAATAATTGATTTAAATAATCATTCATCAATCCACTCTCATTGAATGTATCTTAAAGATACAAATTTTATCTGGAACATTATCTGAGACACTTGGCTGTAGAAGTTTTGATCGTTTGTATACCATTTTTTTGTGATATAAATAGTAAATTATTTCTTATAGAGTTCAGTGACACTTCCTCGCTGTATGCCCTTGATTTTTCCGAGAATAAAAATCATTTCGAAAATCTTAATTTTTTTAGAACATTTTGACCTCTCAATTTTTTTTCGTCCGACGAACCGTAAAAAATAAAAACAATTTTCATGCATTTGTGGCATAACGAAATTATTTTGAAATAGTAGGCTAATGTCCCATACTGTATTTGATATAATGACATATGATCGACTACATTGCGGTCCTATTTTGACAAGTATTCATTAAAGAGACAGTTATTTATATTATGAAAATTTCTTTAATCAATAAAAATAAAATAAAATGTTGATACCCGTTAATAGTTCGAAAGTAGAGAGGTTTTTAAGGAATATGTTCATATGAACTTTTCTTCTTGAAATGAGCTTATGAACCATATATTATATTCCCAATCATCAATTAAATTAAACCCTATATATAAAGATGAACAATGATAACTCACCTATTATCAATATCTGCAAGAAACACAGACGAAAAACTAATGTACTGAAGCCAATTTTCACTTCATTGATAGCATCTCTTCACATACTGACAGCAAGATTTTAATAATCTTTCACTGAGTCTTTCACTAACACTGGCAGGTGATCATTGCTGAAATGAAGGAGCCGCATAGCTCTTTTTCTGGCTATTATTATTATAATTTATCATTATTTACGAAAGAATAACGCTATTTGCAAACAGAATCGTAAAATCGACTTCAATAAAACAAAACCTATAGCTTATGAGTCCTCATGCCATGTTGGTAGCAGTGCGCACTCTTACCTCACCTCACCCCTGTACCCCGCGCAGTCATAAAACTGGTTTAAGCCGTAACTCTGTATTAGATCTTACTTCTTTGATGGAGGAAAGTGATATTAGCTATCAAACTATGAATTATGTTTCATGTGAGTTAGCGCAAAGTTGAAAATTATGGAATCAAACAAAATATAATATTTGCAAGGAGTATGTTTCTCTCTGATTTTATGAGCTGAGACATATTTTGAATGTAGAATCTTTGAAAATGGTCTATTGTGCACAATTTGAGTCAATTATTTATTATGGGTTGCAGTACCATGTCATCTCTTGTAGCACAAAAGAATGTTCCGAAAATTTTGTTATACATGACTAGGCTGTTCTCAACTGATATGTTATTTCAAGAAAGCAAATTGTTAAACGTTGATCAGCTCTATATTAAATCTACTATTAGATTCATGATTATGAAAAAATATAGAAGTGGACTAAAACACAAACTGAACAAAAGAGCAGCAGTCAGACTGAATATCCTAGTTCCGCATGTGGCGGCGTTCAGCGACACAAGCGTTTGTTTATATCGGGCAGAAAATTCATGTCTTACCATTGCAGTTTAGAGATAAGCCCTACATACGAGTTAAATTTCATGTCAATAAACTGATCGAAAAAACCTAAGGAAATTTTTTAACGCAAACGACCAAATTTCATTTGTGTGAATTTTTTTAAACTTGTATTTTGCTGCTAGTAGTCGTAACTTTGGCGGTGTTGGGGAGATCGCGGACTACAACTTATAGTGGAATCCGATTTTCGTTTCATAGCAAAAACAAATTATCCTTGACATTTTTCGATCAGTTGAGATGGATAGTTGAAAGTGGGTTGACTATAAATGATTTATAAAACATCTCATCTTACACATCACATGCATCATAGTTGTAATATTATTATCTGCATTGTCTTCTTATTTATTGTGGTTTTCACTCTACAGGGACCTCATTATCGATAACCAAATTATTGGTAAGTTTAAGCTGGGTAGCCTGCACACACAGATTTTTATAAATCCATTGTGCATTCAACCTAATGTATTAATGTAACTGATAATCATTGTTCAATAAATTATTATTTTCTAATTTTCAATTAATGCTAGTTGTACATACCTCTCACATACAGAGCTGATTCTTTGTGGCCTATTTTGCAATCCTGGAGTTTCCAATATTTTCCTTGCTTGTCTAATTCTACCACATTCAACAAATGCAAATACCAAATCATAGAGACTATTGACTTCTCCATGTACTTTGGTGCTGAGATCCGTCAATTTCTGTAGTTTTTCGGCATCTTCAAGTTGTATAAGGTGACAAGCCAAGTCGTTTTTCCATGGAGTAACTTTGTATTGGTTTACGCACCATTCAAATTTCTCCAGCGCTTTATCCAGTTCTTTTCTGAAAATACATGAAAAAAGGCTGCAATAATATAAGCGATATATCGGATATTTCAGGAGTTATACCACCTCATATTTTCAAATTTTCATCACATTTTTCAAACCTGAATAATTTTCTATATCCAATCCACTGAAGTGGTTGTATCAAATTGGGTACCCAATAAAACTGTTAATATTTGTGAAATTATTTACGTTTTCTCATATACCACAAGTGATGGAAATATTCGGCGATTGTCACGACAGCTCAATATTTTAGCGAATGACATTGTTTATGAAAACTTTCGAACCGTAGGTATACTGCAGTGTGTCAATCGACGGATATTTCTACGAAAAATAGTATCACGAGTTGTATTCGTATGACTATTCCATGTTTGAGATAATCCATTATTCTGGCTTCCAACATAATTGACATTACGTGTAGGTCAATTCGGCTTCTGTATTGGTAGAGCAAGTCGGATAATTTTTTTTAGTAAACAAATAATATCGCTCTCATTGCAGAAGTGTTTAGAAGTGCTATCACCGTCCATGTGGGACATTTTATTTGCATCTGACTGTACATAAAGTAAGTGTATATACATACAAATACATATATGTACATATATGACATCCCGCTATTAATGCAACGTTCTATTTGCCATTAATCTGACGTTAGAGTCCAATAGAGCGTCCGAATACGGACGCCGGATTGAACTCTTAATAAAAAGAAATTTCAGCGATCGTAACACAATATAGTCAACTGTTTGCCGAAAATCGGTGTGGACGCTGGAAAGATGTAATTTTGTAAAATTCGTATATTTTTCTTATATCTTCATATTCGAGGCGTATTTGCTTCTCAGTGCTCATGTTTTTTTATGGAAATGAATTCAACTAAACCTGCTGAATACGCTGTATAGGGTGAAATGATTTGTGAACAAAAAACTACCACTTACTATACATAACAGAAGAATTTTGTTGATATAAATGTATTATTCAAGATCTTCTGGATACGCCATAGGGTGAAACAATTTGTGAACCAGAAAAAAACCCTCAACAACCCTCCGATACAGAGAAATCTTGAATCAGTTGAAATGTTCGTTCCAATTTTTTTGATAAAACTGTATTATTCCAGGCCTGCTGAATATACTATATAGGGTGAAATAATCAGTGATGCAAAAACTATCCCTGAACAACGTTCCGAAGTAGAATAATCTTAAAAAGTTTAAATTCTCGTTCGCGTTGCTCGGAAGTTTTTTGATGGAAATGAAATATCCTAGACCTGCTGAATATGTCCTTTGGTGAAATAACTTGTGAACCAGAAACTACCCTTCAGCAACCCTCCGAGAGAGAAAAATTCTATATCAGTTGAATCTCCATCAAAATACTTTGAGCAACGGATATAACACTTGTATCAATATTCGTCGACTTCTGAGGGTTGTTAAGGGATAGTTTTTGGTTCACCAATTATTCCACCCTATAAAGCAGGTCTAGAATAATTCACTTCCATCGAATAACCTTGAGCTACAGGTATATAAACTATTTCATAATTCAACTACTTTTGGGGTAGTTTTTGATTCACAAATTATTTAACCCTATAGAACGTGTCCGTCTGGAATGATTCATTCCAATCGAAACTCTTTAGAGATTCGTCTACTTCTGAGGGTTGTTTCTAGTTCACCAACCATTTCACCCCATAGAGCATATTCAGTAGGTCGAGAATAATTAATTTACAAACAAATGACCTTGTGCACTGGATATATCAACTCTTTCATGATTCGACTAATTCTAACGGTTGTTGAGGGGTAGTTTTTGGTTCACAAATTTAACCCCATATATCTATCCAGCAGGTATAGAATAGATTTTCATCAAAAAACTTCCAGCAACAGATATACAGTCTGTCCAAGATAAGGTTGAACAGCATGGGGATCTCGGAAACAGTAGGAGATACGAAGTCGTTTAAATGGGGAAAAAGTTGCGCATTCGGAGGCTCATATCAAGAGCCTTCGAAAATTTTCAAAATTATTTCTAGTTTTTTAGTTATATCGAAAAAAGTGAATTTTTGGAATATCTATTTTATTTTTTTTCTCCGTTATTATTAGAGATACAGAAGAACTGAAAATACTTTTAAGTTGCAACTTTTGATGAAGTTCAACGTGGTGATGCCGATTTTTTTATGCGACGTTTCGTATCCGTAAAACCATCATCAAGTTTTGTTTTTAAATACGGTCCTGATGATTTTGATGATTTTTTCACAGATTCTGAAAGGTTTTTTAACTCTGGAAAAACCATGTATTATACAAGGTGATTCGAATGTGTTTCGACCTATTTCTATGCATCATCAATGTTTTTTCGAACTTTTAAAGGAAAAGTGCCATCAGTTCCACTTATTTCTGATCATTAAGTGTCAAACATTGATGGATTAGTTATTCAATACTGAGAAGTGAATAAAAAATATTTCACTACATCATTCAATGCAGCGCTTGAAATTGTTGATGAATTCTTACACGAATTACTTCAACAACTTAACTTTGACAAAACCTACAGAAACATTCATAACAAATGTTCAAAATGATAACCATTATTTTCTGAACAACGATATCCTCTTCTCACAGTTGCTTCTAAGTTCTAAGACATTAACTAAGCATTTCTGGGGTTATTTTATTGAATGCTTCGGTGACACTGTCCCTTAGTTCTTCTTCATCATCAAAGTTATTTGCGTATACAAAGTTTTTGATATATCCCCTAAGAAGAAATCCAGCTGTGTTAAATCAGGCGACCGCGCCGGCCAAGGGACTGTAGAATGAGTACCAATCCATTTTTCTGGATAAAAACGAACGGACTTCTCTGGAATTATGTACCGGATCTTGTTGAAACCAACAGTTCTGAACTTCCGCAATCGGTAAATCATCCAGAGCTTCCTCAAGATGATTCTCAAGCAAATTTCTATAACGTTCGGAAGTCTGTGTTTCATGGTAAATTATTGGACCAATAATTCGTGTACCAAATATTGCAACCCACATATTAATGCCGAAACGGTGTTGTTGTCTCGCTGTAATGTATAAATGTTCATTTTCTCGTGAACAATAATGTGTATTTTTTCTATCGAAGATACCATGATTAGTAACCATGCTTTCATCAGTCCAGATGATTGTTCGAGGGAAATATGCAAAATTTTGACATTTCCTGGTATACCACTCACAGAATGTCCTGCGCCTTTCGTCATCGCCTGGTTTTAGCGCTTGACATATTCTGAATTTGTATGGATGGAATTTTTGTTTCCGCAAAATGAAATGGGTTTTTGATTGAAAACAGTTGATGAGGTATTAGTGTGTTGACTAATTTTCCTTCAAAATAAGTGGAACTGATGGCATTTTTCCTTTGGAATTTCGAAAAAACATTGATGATGGCTAAAAATAGGTCGAAACACACATAAACCACCTTGTATAATACATGATTGAATTCAGAATAGAAAAACCTTCAAAATCTGTGAAAAAATTATCAGGACCGTATTTGAAAAACAAAAGTTGGTGATGGTTCTACGAATACGAAACGTCGCATAAAAAAATCGGTATCACCACGTTTAACGTCATCAAAAGTTGCTATGAAAAAGTATTTTCAGTTTTTCTGTATCTAATAATGACGGAGACAAAAAATAAAATAGATATTCCAAAAATTCACTTTTTTCGATATCTCGAAAACTAAAAATAATTTTCAAAATTTTCGAAGGCTCTTGATATGAGCCTCCGAATGCGCAACTTTTTCCCCATTTAACCGACTTCGTATCTCCTACCGTTTTCGAGATCCCCATGCTGTTCAACCTTATCTTGGACAGACTGTATATACAGGGTGTTTCAGTTTTTTGTAGCAGGACTTTAACAGCTTGAAGGAGACATTTTTTCAAGATGAAAATCTCATACAAACATATATGCGTGGGAGCTCCGTTTCCGATTCACAGGGTGTCAAAGTTTCAGATTTTTTTTATGTTTTTTGAATTTTCTCCTACAATTTTCAGAATAATTGATTGAAATTTGGTACACCTAATACATTTCAAAAATTCAATATTTTAGGCTATTGACAATTTTTGAATACCTACAGGGTGATAGACTTTCAGGGGTCGTACCCAATTTAACCCTGTAGAACTTTTTTACGTGCCGTCTCTTCTTTCAATGGGACAGTGATTCAGGTTGTCCTTTCAATTCGGAAACTTTTTGCCCCCATGTAAATTTTTCTAAAACTGTATGGATCTCGAGATAAATGCTAAAAATAAATTACTTGTAATAAAACCGTTATTTCTCACACACTTATTTGACATTTCTTAAAAATTTTATTGGAAAATAGAATGACCGAAAGCTTCCATACCAAATGAAATTCAATAATTGCAAGATCAAATTGATTTTTTTGAACACCATTATAACTAAAACTGGAAAAAACAAAACATAAAAAAAAATCTCAAACTTTGACACCCTGTAAATCGGAAACGAAGCTCCCACGCATATACACTATCGGACAAAAGTAAAGCAACACTTTCGAAAAATGAAAGAAATCTCGATTTTATAATAGTGAATGCATGATATTGTATTTAAATACATTGTGTTTTAAATATCAAAGTAGGCTGCTGTTATCGACGTCAACAGCTTTTTCCAACATTCAAAACAAATGAACTGATATTGACGTAAACTTTCAAATACAGAATTGTAATGCGTCAAAAGTAAAGCAACATTTCAATATATTACTAAAAAACAAAGGTTTTACTGAAAGGAAAAGTAAAAAAAAATTGCCGACTTTATTTTATGATTAACAAATATTTCTGTGCTGGATTAATCATGCCAAGAGGTATTCCAATTGCGAAAGAATTGAAGCACTTGGAAGGTGCAATACAAGCCACAATTTCAAGACGGTTTGTTTTACCCAGATACAGCGTATCCAAAATAATTTCAAGTTACCATGAAAGGGGACATTTTGAGATTCTACCTAAATCGGGAAGACCGAGAAAAACAACAATTTGGACAGACAGACGTATCAAAAGAATTTCTCAGAACGATCCTTGGTTGTCTGCACCCAGAATTATTGCTGAAATTCCCGGAATTATGGTTAGTCCACGAACAGTGCAAAGGTTGGTAGACGCAAAGCTATTTAGTAGACGCCCCGCTAAAAAACCGCTTATTTCGGCAAGAAATAGAGTGGCTAGGCTTGAATTTGCACGTCGACATTTGAATTGGACAGTAGACGAGTGGAAAAAAGTTCTATTTAGCGATGAAACGCGTTATAAGATTTTCAATTCTGATGGAATGAAGCGTGTGAGACGGCCAATCAACACAATGTTCAATCCCAAATACGTTACACCCACAGTTAAATATGGTAAAGGCAGTGTTTTTCTATGGGGTTGTTTCTCATGAAATGGGGTAGGCCCTTCAAGCTTTATTAATGACACCATGGATCGATTTGTCTATAGAGATATAATGCAAAATGTAATGTTGCCTTATGCAGAGTGGAAAATGCCGTTGAGTTTCATTTTCCAACAGGATAACGATCCAAAACACTCTTCACGAATTGTTCAAGAGTGGTCTCAAGAAAATAATGTTCGGGTTTTGCAGTGGCCGGCACAATCCCCAGACCTTAACCCCATTCGTACACAAATATTTCCAAATAAACAATCATTGGTAAATAAAATCAATGAAGTTTGGACAAATCTTCCCGAAAATACTTTCCTATAATTAATTGATTCAATGCCGCGACGTTGTCGGCAAGTAATGAATAATAATGGATATTCTATTAACTATTAATATAATACTTCCGGCTATTGTAATTATTAAATGTGTTTAATGTTCTTTCATCGTAATCATCACGTTCAAACGTATTCTTCTTCATCCCCCAGGACAATCTGGACATATTTTTCATCGCACCTTGTATATCCACCGTCAAGAATAAATATGAATTTCATATTTCTGGAACTACAATCGTAATTTTTCAAATTTTATAATGTATCTTAACGAAAATGCACCATTTCGATTAAAAATGCGTACTTTCATTATATGACCTTCGATCCAAGAAATTACAAAACCATTTCGAGGTCAGACACCAGACATCCTCATGACGAAGTAACACTCCATTATTCCACTAGTAACACAGAGAAAATTATGTTTCATCTACTGTAGACTACGTTATTCTCCATTCCATCATTCAGTATTTCTTGTATCACTTTGTATACTTTTTCAGAATTTTCTGTGTTAGAACACGATCACATATTCGACGACTACACATACAACGTTGATTCTTCGGAGAAGAATTCCAACTTTCAATTTCATTCAATTAATCGTCGAAAGAGATGCATCATTCTGAATGAATATTCATAACACGATTATCAAAGCTCTGAATTTTAAAATTCCGAAAACGTTTCGAGAGAAAGCATCAATCAAGAGGATACAGGTGAGAAGAAAAATTTAAAAAATTATCTGTTCAAACGGTAAGGTGACGACCACGATGCAATTTTACACCCATTCAATTATCACCCTGTAACAATATTATCTGAAATTACAGAACTTTCATATTGCCAAAAAAAACTGTCAAGAGATTAGGCTAATCATCGGTGAAAACCGATTTCAAATTGGTGAGGAATTTCGTGAGTTATTCTACTTTGAATTCAGGCTATATTTTGGAGCACGACGTTATCAATGTTGACCAGTTTATACAGTGTGTCCATTTAATGCGTAATTCTTCGATATCTCGAATTCAATTATCACAAGAGAAAAACTTTAGAGAAAAAACTTCTTTAGTTACTAAAGTTGCTCATTTCAAAAATATTTCCAACAATACTGGGTGTTTTATAAAAGCGGGGCAACTCGAAGACGAGGAAACGAAACACCCAGTATTGTTCATTCGAAATTCATTCCGCTAGGTTCAGCTCTACATCGCTGTGAAAAAAATTGAATTTGGTCGCGGCGTTGCCAAATTATAATTGATAAACCCAATTTTACTACTATTTAAGGGTCATTTTCAATTGGGTATGGTATATTTATTTATTGAAATTTCGAAAATATTTTTGGCATACAGTAGTAGCAAGGTCTCACGTATACCAATTCAGTTTTCTTGCGAGATAATCCTTTACAGGGTGCTAAAATTTACATTCTGAATATTGTAAGATTCAGACGACGATCATAAGAATTTTTCAATTGGAACATCCTGTATTTTTCATCACAGATTTATTTCGACATCATTCGCCTTTTCATCGCTGAAGAAAAAATCAAAATCGGTTGCGGCGTTTTCAAGTTATGAGTAATTTCCTTATTTTTACTACTATTTCGGGGTAATTTGTACGTCATGATTGTTCCTTTATTTGATTTGAGTGTGGGAATATTGCTTGCCACATGACATTCGAGGTTCTACATAGATCATTCAGGTATTTTTGCGATATGTGCATCGTCCAAATTTGAAATATTCCGTATTCTTGTTACTTATGATTTAAACAATATGTGAAACAAACAAACATGGCAAAAGCAACGCCTGTCTTTGAAACAACTTCTTCAATACAAACAATGAAGATGCGGATTGCGGAGATTAGGACAATTTTTTTAAATTTGGGCCGTTTTTATTGCCGTTATTCCCACAATCCAAATCTCCATTCAACTTGAAGGAGGTAAACATAATGATACAAACAATATATATGTCTCTACTATAAGCGGCTTTTGGGAGGGAATTCAGCAAAACTCCGAATTAATCCAAGATATATTTAATTGTGGCGATGTTTGACAGGTCATTACACAAATATAAGTGTATTTCGAAAAAAATTCAAACTTGGAGAGCCTGTTAATGTTCCTATTGAAAAAAAATATATGAATGGTCAATGAACAAATTTGATTATACCGTAGCAACGCAATATTTCCACAATACAAATAAATGAAAGAACTATGACGTATACAAATTACCCCGAAATAGTAGTAAAAATAAGGAAATTATCCATAACTTGACAACGCCGCAATCGATTTCGATTTTTTTCTTCAGCGATAAAAAGGCGCAAGATGTCGGAATGAATTTTTGAATTAAAATACAGGGTGTTCCATTTGAAAAATTCTGATGAATGTCATCTGAATCTTGCAAAATTTTAAATGCAAAATTGAGCACCCTGTTGAAGAACATGTCGCAAAATTACTGGATTGGTATACGAGGGACCTTGCTTTTACCGCATGCCAAAAATATTCTCAAGATTTGAATAAATGAATATACCATGCCCAATTCAACATGACTCTTCAATAATGGTAAAAATAGATTTATCCATTATAACTTGGCAACGCCGTAACCGATTTCAATTTTTTATGAAGCGATGTAAAGGTGAACCTCGGCGGAATTCATTCCGAATAAACAATACTGCGTGTTCCATTTAAAAAAACTCTTCTTTGTGTTGCCCTGCTTTTATAAAACACCCAGTAATGTTGAAAATATTCTTGAAATGAGCAAATTCGGTAACTGAAAAAGTTTTTTCCCAAAGTTTTTCTCTATAGGTTATGGCTTTCGAGATATCGAAGAATTACGCACTAAATGGACCACACTGTATACATCCGTACATTTACTAATTACCGTCAATCTGGCGTCCGAGTCCAATAGAGCGTCTGTATATGGACGCCCTATTGAACCTTCATAAAAAATTTGTCAGCAATCGTAACACACTATAGTCAACTTTTTGCCGAAAATCGGTGTTGACGCCTCCAGCAAAAGATATATCAACTCTTCAATATTCATCTACTTCTGATGATTGTTGAGGGGTAGTTTTTTGTTCACAAATCATTTCACGCTATAGTGTATTCAGCGGGTCAAGAATAACTTCATTCCATCGAATAGCCTTGAGCAACGGATACTTCAATTCTTTAATGATTCAACTTCTGAGGGTCAATGAGAGGTATCTTTTGGTTCACAAATTATTTCACCCTATAGAGCGCATCCAGCTGGTCAAAAATAATTAATTCTTATCAAAAAACCTCGTCCAACGGATATACAGGGTGTTTCATTGGGAAAGGTGAATAATTCAACTGTGGATAGGGGTCACTGAGGTGAATTCAAAAAACCCATGGTTGATGGGTCTTCGACTTTCACAAATTCTTTCTGCCAGAAAACAACGCTCTATACATTCGAATTTCTCATTTTTTTGCCATATCTGAAAAGAACATCAAAATTTCTATTCAACGATGTGCTTTTTATTCGTGCACAGACGATTTTAACTATTCATATTATGTGCTCAAAATATTAGTTTTGCTCATTTTGGGGTACAAAATTGGAATCAGACGAGATTTATTAATTTTATTACTTCCTATTCAGTATACGTGAGTATTACATTTAGGAGGAGTATTTCATATTGTTCTTTGTTCCAGACTTAGTTGCAGGTCCGTCATCAAAACTATACAGGGCTTTTCACGATAAGCGTTAATTAGATGTTTCTGGCAAACCAGGCAACGGATAAATCTAAAAATTCGAAGGTACGTATAAATTAACATGATCTACACGTCTGAAAAATTTGAAACAATCCGGCGTTGCCGCTTCTACTCGAAAGTAGCAGTAACTTCGATTTTTCAAATGGGACACCCTGGATGCCTCCTGAAGAGCTGATTCAATCGATTCACAAAGTTCGGGGTCTAGTGGGACTAATAACTGAGATATTTAGAGTGAGAAAAATCGAGATGTTTCAACTTTAGAATTATTTTGCGAAAATATTTATTATTGATCAAGACGGCTTTTATGTCCCTATCTTAACTTTGTATCTATTGACATTTAATCGAAACAAATACAAGATGGTTCATAATTCAGATTCCTGCACCACCTTGTATCTGTTTCAATTGAATATCGAATGAAAAGAGATAGGGACATTGAAGCCGTTTCGACCATGCAATAATAAATAATTTCTCGATCTCGATTTTCCACATCCTATATCTCAGTTATCAGTCCCGCTAGACCTTGAATGTTTTGAATCGATGAATTCTGCTGGTCAGCAAGAATCCAAGAATGTAATGGATTACAGGGTGTCCCATTTGAAAAATCGAAGTTGCTGCTACTTTCTAGTAGAAGCGGCAAGGCCGGATCGTTTCAAATATTTCAGTAGTGTAGATTATGTTAATTTATACATACCATCGAAATTTCAGATTTATCCGTTGCCTGGTTTGCCGAAAACGTCAAATTAATGCTCATCGTGAAAAGCCCTGTATAGTTTTGATGATGGACCTGCAACTGAGTCTGGAACAAAGAACGATATGAAATACTCCCTCTAAATGTAATACTCACGTGTACTGAATAGGAAGTAATAAAATTAATAAATCTCGTCTGATTCCAATTTTGTACCCCAAAATGAGCAAAAATAATATTTTGAGCACATAATATGAATAGTTAAAATCGTCTGTGCACCAATAAAAAGCACATCGTTGAATAGAAATTTCGATGTTCTTTTCAGATATGGCAAAAAAAATGAGAAATTCGAATGTATAGGGTTTTGTTTTCTGGCAGAAAAAATTTGGGAATTTTAAGTGAAGCCGGACCTGGATTTTATCTTTCGTTGTTGCCTCAATCAATTCCACAGGGTAGATTGAGCAAGTGTACCAATTTTTAAAAATATATACAGGTTGGTTGGAAAGTTATGAGACAATGAAGATATGGACAAAATTGATGAAACATCCTGTATCTCGGTTATAAGAAGTCGAAGACTCATTAACCATGGGTTTTTTTAAATCACCCCAGTGACCCCTATCCACAGTTGAATTATTTACCTTTCCCAATGAAACACCCTGTATATCTTTTAGCGAATTCCTTTGGCAGGAACTGGTAGAGTGTTTCTGCTCTCAATGTATATGTTTCCTTCTTATTCGCATGTGTTAAACAGAGGTGACTATATACTTAGTGGAGACACAGTCCACCAGTTCCTGCTAACGAAGTTCGGTATATATTACATCCCGCTATCCGTACATTTACTATTTACAATAAATCTGGCGTTCGAGTCCAATAGAGCGTTCGTATACGCCCAATTGAACCTCCATTGAATAATGTTCAGCGATCTCAACACACGATAGTCAACAGTTTGTCTAAAATCGGTGTGTACGCCTGGAGCAACGGATATATCAACTCTTTCAAGATTTGTCTACTTCTGTGGGTTGTTTGGGGGTAGGTTTTTTGTTCACAAATCATTTCACCCTATAGAGCGATTGAGCAGTTAAATAATAATTCTGTTTCATCAAATAACCTTGAGCATCAGATATTTTAAGGGGTAGTTTTTGGTTCACAAATTATTTCATTCTATAAAGCGTATCCAGCAGGTCTAGAATCATTATTCTCATCAGGAAACCTTGAGCAACGGATATACTGGGTGAGTCAAAAATGTGTACCGAGCTTTCTGGAGGTGATATTACATTGAAAAATAAGTATAGTTTGAATAATAAATTAATGGCACAGAATGTATAAAAAGCCACCAGATTGAAATTTGCTGCATAAATGTTTGTTGAAAAAAATTCATTTGATACATTTCTATATTTCTGGTATTATTATAAGCGGTGTTTTCAGAGTGGGTCATAATTTTTTGAAGACAACATTTTTTCTCGCATTTTATTTGGTGAAAAAATTGGAGCATTTGATAGAAAGGAGAAAATTACATAAAAACGGTACTTATCGAAACACAAAAGTTGTAACAGGCTTCGAGATATTTGAAGTGTCATGATATCAGCAGATAAAATCATCATCAGAAATAATATTTCAAGAGACCTCGAACTGGCCGGACATCATCTTCATTTTTCGTTTTGAAACATTCATTTTCACGCAATTTTTGCACCATCCTTAAAATAGTTCTAGAATTTGGATCGCGTCGAGTAGGAGACATCTCGGCTTAACGATTAACATGCAATTTCTTGAAATCTCAGTTGAAAATCACAGTAATAATATTACTAAGCAAAAAACTAAACAATAACAATGTTCATGTCAAAAAAGTCAGAATTAGGAACAAAATTGATCATGACCTCCTGAAATATTGTTACCGATGAATTAATCTTCTGATATCATCAGAGAACTGTATTTTAAAAACATACATTCATGCAGGAAATAACAATCTGGTAGCTTTCACCGTTTAGAAGTTATGCAGAAAAATTATAACAATTTTATCAATTTTATGCTCTTTTTCAAGAGGTTTCAGCATCAAGCCGTTTGAGGATCAGATTCACAAGAATGAAATCCCAGGATTCCGTGGAAAATTTCATATTCTCAAGACCGGCTAAATTTTCATTGAAAGTATCAATCAAGTTGCGCAGATTATGCGGATTATCAGAAGTTATGTGGGCACAATTTTCAATTTCAGACCAATAGGAATTGGCTGCAAGCGTCTGTTTGAATATCGTGTCACTAGCGAATCATAGGCATTGCACCAAATGAAGCGGAGAGCCTTTCAAAGCGGAAATTAAATAGTTGAATCCTTCAATTCCTTGCAAGGAATCATTATTATGTACCGGTCACCGTGTGGTGGTCGGTCACAGTGTGGTGGTCGGTCAACGTGTGGTGGTCGGATTAGAATAACCCCACGGTAAGTCCTGCCTGTCGTATAAGGCGACTAAAAGGACGCCAATAGATGGAAGATGGTTAACGCCATCGCCCGGTGCGATACCACCACATCAACCATAGGCACTGTGAAATGGGTATACTTACCCGTGTTTCAGTAGCTGGTTGATGTTCCGGCCAACCCAACACAACCCAATTTCCTTTTCCTTCCACGCCAACCTCCCTTCTTTATTCAGAATACCCGATGATGAGTTCTCCTCAAGTAAAATTATACGGAAGTAAAATACCTCTCCATTCGGATTTCCGGGCGAGAGGTGCTAGAGGGGGTTCACCATCGGCTGAAAAAGTCCTCAAGATAGACCTATGTAACATCCGAGGTCTAAGTAAGAGCATCAACGATGTCCATTCAAGGGAGGTCTCTGCCTCTACTCTAAAACGAATCTCTCATGTCAACGAGAAAAAACTTTGGAACCAAATAAGTTTGATGTCATGTGGTTCAAACTCGATAGCCAGAAACAGACCAAATACCTTTGTTGTCTCTACTTATCACCAAATGATCCATCCTATGAAGAGCTCTTCGAATTCTTGTCTCTGAAGCTTGACCAAATTCAACAGAACCATCCAGCAGCAGAAATCATCATCATGGGCGATTTCAATGTACACAACACTGCTTGGCTCGTACACTCTAACAGAACGGATGAAGCAGGGCGACAAGCCGAAGCTTTCGCCATCACTCACGGCTTAGAGCAGCTTATCAAAGAACCCACACGAATTCCCGATGCCAATAACCATTCAGCTAACATACTTGACTTATTCCTCACTAATAATTCAGCACCCTACACCATAGATGTACGAGCTCCACTTGGCAATTCTGACCACACACTCATCTCCACAACCTGCCCATTTTTCATTCCATCAACTGCTCCTGCACCCCCACGTCTTATATGGCATTACAATTCAGGAGATTGGGACGGTCTCCGCATGTTTTTCTCCGAGTTTCCTTGGCATAGAGTATGCTTTGATTCTGAGGACCCTTCACAGTGTGCTGCGGAAATATCCGAGATCATCATGCTCGGAATGGACACATACATACCTCATTTTTCGAAAAGATCATCACCTTCGAAACCCTGGTTCAATAAAAACTGTTCTAGAACTGTTGCCTTGAAACAAACAGCCTACCATCGCTGGCGCAAAAACCCTAACCTCGCGACTAGAGCAGAATACGTTGATGCCAGGAACAACTGCAGCCAAACAATAGATGCTTCGAAAGAAACATACAATGCCAAGATAAGATCAAAACTCAATGGCTCCCGTTCGTTTTGGTCCCTTGCTAAAGCGGTCGGAAGAAATTTCACTAATAGTTCATTTCCACCACTATCCAAATCCGACGGCACATTAGCAAGAACATCGTAGGAGAAAGCAAATATTTTTGCAGAGATGTTCGCAGCAAACTCTACTTTAGATTCCCAAGGAAAACTGCCGCCAGACATTCCACCCGTTCCATCATGCTGGAAGACAGCTAGAGTCCAACCAATTCCCAAAAAAGGGAACAAGAACCTACCCAACAACTACAGGCCCATTGCCCTGTTATCAGTAATCTCCAAAGTGATGGACGCGTTGGACATATCGAAAGCATTCGACCGTGTTTGGCACGAAGGACTCCTCCACAAACTACCATCATACGGCTTACCACCTCAGCTATGCCATCTCTTATCGACTTTTCTTTCAGGCAGATCGCTTCACGTGGTGGTGGACGGGTGTCTCGTCTGATACCATTGGCATCAATTCCGGCGTTCCACAAGGATCAATTTTGGCACCAACATTATTCCTTCATATCAATGATCTGTTGGGAGTAACAACTTGCCCCATTCACAGCTTTGCAGATGATAGTACCCTCCATACTGCGTTCTCTTCCAGAATTCCCATTTCTTCCCAGGAAACTAAGAACTCACGGCGCAGGCAGGTCAATGCTGTCAATGAAGATCTTGCTGAAATCACAGCCTGGGGAACAAACAACCTAGTTGAATTCAACGCCACCAAAACTCAAGCCTGCATTTTCTCTAGAAAGGCGGAACTCAGTATGCCCGATATTGTAATGTCTGGCTCCACCATCCCGACCAAGCCCACCATATCTATGCTCGGTATTTCCATCAGCAACACTCTTTCATGGGATAATCATGTCAGATCCATCGCAAAAGCTGCTTCACAAAAACTCCGATTCTTGTTCCGTGCGAAAAGCTACTTTACACCTCGACAGCTTCTCATGATCTACAAAGCGCAGATACGGCCTGTTCTAGAATACTGTTCCCACATATGGGGTTCAGCACCAAAACATACGCTGATGCTCTTAGATTCCATCCAGAGAAGAGCCATTCGCCTAGTGGGTGACGCTACACTCACTCACTCTTTGACATCATTGGAACACCGTAGAAAGGTCGGCGACCTTTCACTTTTCTATCGATACTTCCACGGGAAATGTTCTTCGGAAATCTCTGCTATCATCCCTTCACTAGCAATACCAATCAGACGAACTAGACATTCCCAGTCAGCACATCCTTTCGTTGTCAACCTCGAAAGATGTCGAACAGCACTTTATCAAGACTCCTTCATCCATAGAACGGCTAGGCTCTGGAATTCATTGCCTGTGGAAGTATTCCCAACAACATATAATATAATCTCCAAAAGTTCAAAAAAAAATCCAATACCTACCTCCTGTCCCTATCCTCCCTAGGTACGCACGATGTTCTTTGAACATTATAGGGATTCTCTTTCGTGCGCTCCAAGCGATAAAAAAAAACTAAGGCCTCATACATGTCTCGAAAGGTAGGCAAATCTCTATTTCTCGCAAAACTCGATTAATTCGATTTTAGGGAGTCTAACATGAGGGTTTGCCGGAGATGAACCAGATATTAGAACAATTCAGCGTAAATAGGGTTAACGAAATAATATGATTCATTGAAGGTTTCCTTGATGTCGTCTGCATGTTGTGTCTGAAATTCGGTTTTTATTTTGTCGGCATTTACTGACCGTATTTTGAAAATTACTCTCTTAGATTTATCAGCTTTAGCGACATTAGCAGAATTTGTTAAAAACCGCGATTTCATTGATACAGCTAGTGCGAATCGCTTTGTAGCAGCGTAATTTTCCAGATTTATCGGCCATGTTGGGCATAAAAACTATCGAAATACGTTGAGGAGAAAGATGATTATTATCAGCTCCACCACTCCAAGCAAGAGACATGGTGGGGAGCTCAGCTCCGCCACTCCAAGCAAGCGATGCGCGGGCCGGTAAAAGGAAACGTAACTAAGATGGCGTTTTGAAACAATGTGAATGTATAATATTCGCAATTTCCCGGCCAAGACCTTGGGAGAAATAAATGGTCAGATTTGGACCAAATTTCCAAAATAATGTATGAAAAATGACCAGTTTCTTCTGAATCTTATTGTGAAATGAGCAACTCCTGGAATTTGAGTAACGAGTCAAAGAAATTTCAATTTTAAATTGTTTCTTGAAATTTTCGAAAGAGACTTTAGGGGCCTTATCCGGCTCGGAGGACCATAAATATGTGCGAAAAGCCCAACTCAAGAGAAAAATTGACTTTTTTCCAAGGGCGCGTAATGTACGAAATATAGACAATTGAGACGATAGGTTCAATTCAAATGCAATCCGAAGTATTGGAAACGGTTATAAACAATATCGAGCCCAGAAACAGCTTACCGAAATTCCTGGAAGTCTGGAAGCAGGCTGGTAGGATCGGGATGTTGATGTGCGTAGGGGGGGGGGGCTTCAATTCCCGATAGTTGGCTTAAGATGGCAATCCAACAAAGTAGACACCCACGAAGTGTAGAAAATGTCGGAACACTGATTTTAACTCAATATTGGGGTAAAATATAATACAGGAAGAGCGTCGCGAAAAGTTGATCATCAGGTGACAATCACCAGCGGAGTTGAGTACATACTGTCTTCGAAATTCATAGTTTTTAGGTAGGCAAGTTCTGCGACGCGACCTCCGATGATAAAAACAACATGTTTTTGTTCGTATTGATAGGCGAACTGTATTTGGGCAATAGCACGATTCATGAAAATATATTGAATTAGTTCAACAGATCGGTATTGCATTTTGAATTATTTTATTATGAAGAAGAATTAATAATTTAATAAGGAAAATCATATATGATTCCAGATTCAGTGAATACTCAACAGTCCGGTGTCACCGGAAATTGACTCAGGTCAAGAATTTTAAATGGAACCGTGTATATATCTTTACGCTATTCGATAGAGGAAAAAAATCCCTCTTCAGTGATATCAAGTGATATATCACAAGTGGACATGTTTTTGAAATGATTTTGTCTAAAATCAATATGGTGACACTGACGTCATCGATCGAAATTTTTTCAAGAAACCTGATGATATACACATTCTTATCAAGATGTAATCTGTTACAACCAGATGGTTAGTATTCTTGGAAGTATCAGTTCCAATGAACTCAAATTTAAACTATTCAACTACTTCAGTGCTAGGCTTATTACTTTTATTTTTTGAATTTTGGTATTAATTATTATTAATGTTGTAATATTAGACTGTCCGAATTGTGAATGTATTTCTTAAATTTGTGAAATTTTTTTGTCTTGCGCAGTCTGATTTCCCGTTTGACTAGTATGATTAGTTTCTGTACTACTTTGTGTAAAAACCATAATGATGAATACAATTATCTATCTATCTAGTTATGGGAAGCCACGTGTGCCCTTTACCAGCATTAATGATGCAAGTTATGGGAAGCCACGTGGTCCCTCTAAGAGCTTCAACGATGCATCCGACTCAGCAGATTTATTCAATGAAACCATCTCTTGAATAAAGTTCACCGTAGTTACATGGTGTATTTAAAAAATTCGCTTTCCGCTATGGAATTCAAAATTATCTATCTATCTATCTAAAATGTGAGTGTACGTCATAGCTGCTTACCTAACAATATGCACTTTTATGAGTGGCCCCAACAACACGTTATTAGCAACAATATACTCCTTCTTCAACAAAGTATCAAATACCCTGTTCAATTCATCAACTTGTCCCTTTTCAGCCATGCTATTCAAAAATCTCCAAATCAATGCATTATAAGCAAATATTCTTTCTTCCGGTATCTTGTCTCTTGGAGTATTTTCCAAAATTGTCACAGCTTCTTCCAACCTATCATTTTTGGCTAGAATATGTGCCAATCGGATGGTTTTCATGTCATCTAAGGCAAAATTGTCTTTTTCACATTCTTTAATTTTTCTATAATATTCAACAGCCTTTTCTACATTATCATGATAAGCATACAAGTCCAATAGTTGGGCATAAATACCACTGGTAAAGAGAAATTGGCTTTGTCGCATATCTTCAATCAGTTTCTCAGTTTTTTCCAGATCTTTCGCACGATAATAAAGAGTTAGAAGTTGTCGTTTCAATCCCTTTGTATCCTGATTTTTCAGTGTCAAATTCTCAATGAGCCTTTCAAGTTGTGATACATTCATTTGATGTGAAGGAACATATGATGGAGGTTTTCTTTGCAATGGAGTAGGTGTCAATTCTCCAGAAGTCAGTTTACCAAGTAAATCAGAAATTTCATCAGTCATCTTCTCACCAAGTTTTTCTTCTATTTTCTCAGCTGCTCTGCCTGAAATACTCAAACCATGGTTGACTAATTCCTCTAAAACTTCATTTATGGAATCCGCAAATTTTCTTTGGTTTGTTGCCAAATCAAGTACAAAACTTCCAACCAACTCAGATTTATCAGTTGTATCAGAAAATTCGTCAGCTTCTTGATCAGCTTCAGTAGATAGTGTTGATACTTTTCGATCGATGTTTTCATACACAGTTCTCAATATGGAAATATAGGACTTGATATCTCCAGTCTTGTAGAATGCGCTAGTCAAGGGTCTACGAATCAAATCTGGTTTATAATAAGCTTGCACCCTTGTTGCAATGGCTTCAGCTTCTCCAAGTTCATTCTTATATAACAGTGATACAACTAAACTTGAAGCTGCATTCCCCACTGAAATATTACCTTCCCTCAGCAACGCTAGTATTTCACTGCTATTTCCATTCAGATTAGGAATAACATATTCTCGTAAAGTTTCGCTGTTGGGTACTATGTGGTATTCTTGCATCTTTCTCAATACTGCTATGATTTCTTGTCCTGTAGGATCATCAGCTTTAGCAATGATCAAGGGCCAAAAGAAATGTTGCCTGATCTTGATTCCCCAATCCCTCAAGTTTTCCAAGAGTGGGTATACTAGATGTTCATTTCCGATCTGCAAACTGGTTTCTGTTGCTAATAAAAGAGGATTTTCATACATGCCCTCTTTCTCTATCTTAGCGCAGAATTCTAGAATTTTTTCTAATGGTCTATTAGCTCTAACCAGTTGTCTGATAAAAAAATTACCAGTTGGAACAGGTGTACCATCATCCCTAGTAGCACGTGGCATTGATTTCAAGATAAGAAATGCAGCATCTTCATATCCTTTGTTGATTAACCTCAAAATAACGTTGATGGCATCTTGGTTGTAGCCTACAGCTTTGCGTACTTTATTTAGGACAGCAGGAATATGACCAGTGTGTCCATTGATGGCGAGGGAAAATATGATATCAAGATAATCCTTATCAAGAAGAAATATTTCTTGTGTTTCACATTCTCCAATGATTTTCATCATAGTTTCAATATCTCCTTTATTTGCATAGCCGCAAAGAAGAGTAGTATAAGTATCAGCACTTGGCTCCAAACCAGCTTGGGTCATCACATTTATTATGCCTTGGGCCGAATCCATGTCACTAGAACATAAAATAATAAAAACATTGCATGAAGAATAAATTTAAGAATCTCGGAAAACAATTGACTGTAGTGTTACATATTCAAGTGGATGCATGGGTATCCCAAAAACCGTATGAGATACAGCAGATATTGAATTGGGGTAAAGTGGTGAAAGGTTAAGAGAGGTAGTTCGATTATTTCCGATATCTCAGAAAAAATAAGCATTTTTTCTTGAAAATAAGTCGATTCCTATAAAAATGATATTGCATAATGTCATTTTTATTTTGGGCACTCCTATTTGACAAACAGTACGTCAAAGTTCGAATTTTTCTTCATTTGTTCTTAAACGTCAAAGACAACCATAGAATAGTAACTAAAACTGTTTCATTGCCAGCAATTGGCAAATTATCAAGAAAATGAGAATCAAGTAGCCGCTGGCACACTTGTTTCTCAGTAACTGTGATACTGATTTTCCAACTATTTTTGTGGTAATTTTTGATTTTGATTATTATTATATTGTACATGATTTGAACAATATTGGCCCGTAAGTCAACCAATCAAGGAATAATCAAAAATGGCATTAGAAGAGCTTTTTTTTTCAAGAAGCATATGGTTCATTTGTTCTTAAACGTCAAAGACAACCATAGAATAGTAACTAAAACTGTTTCATTGCCAGCAATTGGCAAATTATCAAGAAAATGAGAATCAAGTAGCCGCTGGCACACTTGTTTCTCAGTAACTGTGATACTGATTTTCCAACTATTTTTGTGGTAATTTTTGATTTTGATTATTATTATATTGTACATGATTTGAACAATATTGGCCCGTAAGTCAAAAATGGCATTAGAAGAGCTTTTTTTTTCAAGAAGCATATGGTTAACGGAATGATAATATAAACATCCTTATCACAGATGCCCTATACACTGTGTCCAAGATAAGGATGCCAGTATGGGTATCTTGGAAACTACAAGATATACAGATTTTATTGAATGGGATGAAAGTTGCCCAATTGAAGGAACAATAAGATTACTTTTAAAATATTTTGGTTGATTTTTCGTTTTTCAGTTAGTTTTAAAAAACTCAACTTTTGGAAATTTGATTTCTCTTTTCTGGCGTTGATAATGAAGTTGTGACTAAACTGAACAAACATTTTTATGGCAACTTTTGATATTTAACATTATCGATTTTCTGATTCAACGTTTCGGATTTTCTGGTTTTGATGCGTTAGGAGCGTATTTTAGCCATCATCAAGTAATTTTTGGAATGCGTAACTAATTTTTTTATGATCATGAGCGAATAACTTTGCTGTTGATTCCATCAATACCAGCTGATGGTTTATTAGTGGTTTTATTCATTATATCTTCGATCTCATACGGCGTTATTGGAGTAATAAATAGTGTGTGCTCATTTATGGGTGACATTGTTAATCTATGGCCTGGCTTGATATTCGTTGAATTGACGAAAAAGTCACTCAGCATATTGCATAACTTATTCTTGTCAGTTATTGTCTCGTTATTAACAACTAACTGATTTATTGTGTGTCTGTTAGTCATTCCTCTTTTTTCATTGATTATTTTCCAGCTTTCTTTCGTTATGTTCGAAGAATTCTCTACTCTGGCGTTAATAAATGTATACTTTGCTTGTTTCACTCTCCATTCATAAATATTTTTCAGCTATGTATCAATTATACTTAGTAAATTGATCGTTAAATGCAAGGAAGCATTGAAAATTGAAAACTTGAAAACCTACCTCTGGACAGATTCAACTATCGTCTTATATTGGATAGCCAGCGAACCTAAAGACTTGAGAACCTTGTTAGCAAATCGGGTCGCGAAAATATAAAATAACACTCAAATTCAAAATTTGAATTATATTGCGACTGAGCTGAATCCAGACGATATTGTTTCACGCGGTATGTCTTCAAAGGATTTGATCAACTCCGATTTGTTGTTACACGGACCTAGGTTTTTCATTGATCAACATGAGTGGCCTCAAAATGCAAATATGTCACTTTGCTAAGCGGAAACTCAATGAAATTCCAGAAAGTCGTACCCTTATTGCAGAAAACGAAGAAAATGTCATCGTTAGCATTTTTGAAAGGTACCCAAGTTTTACAAAATTGATTCGTGTTGTAGCTTATTTCTTGAGATTTCTTCAGATTCCAAGGGTAGAAATCCAGCAACGCGAGACAGATAAATTAACAATCGCGGAATTAGAAAACACTGAATTGGTTCTTGCAAAACTAGCTCAAAAGGAACATTTTTCTTCCGAAATTCGTAGATTGGAAAAGAAAAAATGTGTTCATCATGAAAGTAAATTAAAATCTTATTCTCCTTTTCTCGATGATCAAGGGATTATTACATAAGAAGGCAGAATAAAAAACGCAATGTATAGTTTTGATGTTGAGCATCCATAAGTGCTACATCCCAAACATATTTATACAAAATTAGTAATAGATTTTCATCACAAACGTACCCTTCATTCAGGAATTCAATGCACTTTATCTCATGTTAGACAAAAATATTGGTCGATTCTTGGCAAACAGACAGTAAGAAGTCAAAATCACAAATGTATATAATGTTTTAGGCAAATCCCTATCAAGTCATCCATCCAAAAATGGGAGACCTACCCAAGGCTCGTTTAACACCATCACGTCCGTTTCTTTCAAGTGTAGTCGATTATGCGGGACCTTCTGAGTTGAAGCCTATTAAACTTAGAACAAATAAATTAATCAAGGGTTAAATTTGTATATTCGTCTGTATGGTAACGAAGGCGGTTCATATGGAACTAATTACAGATTTAACCAGTGATGGCTTCTTGAGCCTACTTAAGAGATTCGTGTCAAGACGAGGCTTTTGTACAGACATCTACTCAGACAACGCATCTAATTTTGTAGGCAGCAAAATCTGATTGAAACAAGCGGGTTCCAAAGTTATTTGACTCATTCAAAGGTTAAATGACACTTCATTCCAGCGCGATTACCTCATTTCGGTGGTTTACATGAGGCAGCTGTAAAATCGTGCAAACACCACTTGAAACGTGTAATGAATAATATACATTTGCATTACGAGGAATTCTACACTTTAATCACGCAAATTGAGGCAATCTTAAATTCGAGACCGTTAGTACCGATTTCATCCGATCCCAACGACCTTGAGCCCATAACACCAGCTCACTTCTCAATTGGCGAACAATTAACTGCAGTACCAGAAAGAGATTTAATGGAATCTAAAGTGACATTCGCAATACGCTACCAGCATCTTCAGCAAATCGGACAACACTTCTGGAGTCGATGGCGAAAGGAGTATGTGACTCAGCTTCAATAGAGAAATAAATGGCAGTTTGACATGGATGACAAATTCCATGTTGGTTCCATGGTGCTTCTAAAGGAAGACAATGTTCCTCCAATGTGTTGGCTATTAGGACGTGTTGTGGCGGTGCATCCCGGCAAAGAAAATGTAACTTCAGTAGTCAGCATTAAAACTAAAAGCTCAATAGTGAAACGTGCAGTTAATCGAGTGGCATTATTACCTGAAGACCAAGCGAAATAATTGAATAGAACTTTATTAACGGCTATTTCTCATTTGATTTGGTTGAATTATTAATTTATTATTATGTTCTGTTTAATGTTATCAAATATTGAAAGTCAAAGCCTAGCCTTTCATGGGGGCGATTATGTTAAGTATTAGAACAATCTCTGTAGATTATATGATTTAGAATAAGTCTTGCAACAGTGCCTGGCGCGATAAGGCAAACCGCGTCCCTAGCGACAGCGTTCGTGAGGTATTCGACTGAGATAATTCTAACGATCAACACTGTTATTTACGGAAACTACTGTTGCTTTCCTATGTTGTTTCTTACATTTTATAAATATGTCTCTGCAACGAAATAGCGCGTAACAAAACAGCGCGTGACAAATCAGCGCGAACAAAACAGCGCGTTACAAAACAGGGCTGTACAAAATAGCGCGTTACTCATACTCATACTCATACTCATAATTTATTGGTGCTAATACACAAAAAGCGTTTACACAAGTCAAGATTACAAATTGAAAATTTCATACAAGAAAATACTTATAGATATTCAGAAACAACAGTTGAATATAAAATTCAAATTAAGACCTGGTACATCAAGTGACAATACAATACAAGTTAAAATATTAAGTAAAAAAAAGGTTTTGAGGATTTAGCAACATAAAAACAGTTAGTTCCAAGTAAAATTGAGAAATTCTTCTTTGTCGTAGAAGGGATTCCTAAGCAATACTTCGTGTACCGTTCCCCTAAACATTTTATCAGGAAGTGCTCTCACACTTTCTGGTAATTTATTGAAAAATTTCACAGCCCAATAATTTGTTCCACTCCGACACCTTTCCAGCCTCCACAAAGGTACCGAGAGCTGCTCCCTGCCTCGAGTGCCGTGCTGATGCATTTCGCCAGCCTCCGAGTACCGGTCTAAGTTGCATTTGATGTATAAAAGGTTTTCAAATATGTACATATTTGGAAATGTTAATATTTTATTATCAATGAAAGCATCTCTGCAATCATCCTGATACCCAAGGCAGCTCAAAATCCGCACGGCTCTGCGCTGCAAGGAGAACACTCTGCGCCACTGTGGGGCATGGCCCCAAGCAACAATGGCATAGGACACCAGTGAGTGAAATAACGCAAAGTATGCAGTTCGCAACACCCCATCTGAAACTATGCCTGATAAATTTCGCAACACAAAAATGCCACTTTTTAAACGCTTTGAAAGAGACTCTATATGGGTGTCCCACCGAAGACCAGTGTCAAGATGCACCCCCAAGAATTTTGTTGCCTCACGGGAGAGTGTGTAGTCCGTAGGTACTTCTCTCAAGGAGAATATCATACGGCTCGTCTTCGAGTTGTTCAGTATAAGACTATTGTTCCGAAACCAGTTTTCAGCCCTCGACTGCGCCCCACAGACCTCATCCATTAAACTTGCCAAGTCAGAATCCCTAACGGAAATTGTGGTGTCATCAGCGAACAGGACATATCGTTCTGTATTGCCTATACAAGGTAAGTTGTTAATGTAAATTAAGAAAAGAAGTGGTCCCAGTATGGACCCCTGGGGAACTCCTATATCGACTACTCCTGTCACTGACGACACCCCATCAACCACTACTCTTTGGACTCTATTTTTCAAATATGAATTTATGAGTTCAATGCTATTTACATTGAACCCATAGTACTTTAGCTTTCTGATGAGCAGTTCATATGAATATGAAAGACTTAGGACAATTGAAGAGAACAGTGTGGAAGGTCATATTGAGTGTGCGGGAGTGAGAATGGAAAATAAAGAAGGCAAAATTATAATAATTACCATATACAGAACAGGACTAGGAAGTATGGAAATATTTATCGAGAAGTTAGATGAGATTTTAAGGCAGGTAACAGATAAATTTAAGAAATTTAAAATCATAGTGTGTGGAGATTTCAATATAAATCTTTTAGAAAAAAATACACAATCTGAAATATTCTTAGAAATAATGCAATGCAACAACTTACATCAATCAATCTTTGAGCCTACTAGAGTAACAACAAACACCAAAACATTAGTGGATAATATATTCACTAATTTTGAAGAATACCAAAAAGCAAAAGTTGCTCAGTTAGCAATATCAGACCACCATGCACAAATTCTAGAATTGAAAATTGGTAAAGAAAGCCAAGCTGAAAATGTTTTAATGAAACGTATCTTCTCCAAAAGTAAACTAAAAAGTTTCACCCAAGAACTAGCTAAAGAGAATTGGCATGATGTACTTGATCTTGTTAATGTTAATGAAGCTTACAATCTATTCTACTGCAAAATCAAAAACTTGTTGAACTTAATATTCCCTGTAAAAAAGAGTAAACTAGCTGAACAGTCAAAAACATGGATTACAATGGGCATAAAAATATCATCAACAAAAAAACGATCACTGCACAAACAAATGCTAGCAGGGGAAATTGGGGAAGACATATACAAAAGTTATGCACAAATCTTGAAAAAAGTTATAAAAAAAGCAAAATATCTCTCAAATCAAGAATATATTACAAAATCTGAAAATAAAGCAAAAGCAACATGGTCACTAGTGAAAAAAGTTACTCAAAATAAAAACACAAAAACAAAAAGCATTATAGAAAATATGAAAGATGAAGCATCCTTAACAACAACAACAGAGATTCTGAACCAAGCTAATGCATATTTCATTGATGCATGCCCGGACATTAGGAAAGGGGAACTTAAATATGAAAAAATTAGGGAGAATAAAAATAACTGCTATTTGACATTGACAAATCCACATGAAATAAAAAAAATAATTAAAGAGTTGAAAAATAAAAAATCAGTAGGAGAGGATGAAATACCAGTAGTAATACTTAAAGAAACAGCTCACCTGATAACTGTTCCAATATCACACATTATAAACCTAGCTTATTGCACAGGAGTATATCCAGAGAGTCTCAAAGTAGGATGTGTACGAGCCATACATAAAAAAGGAATGAAAAATGATTTCAAAAATTACAGGCCAATTACATTACTATCAAATATAAACAAAATTTTTGAAAAAAGTATTTACAACAGAATTATAACATTCCTAGAGGAAAATGATATTCTAACAAAATGTCAAAATGGTTTTAGAAGGAACAAGAACACAGTGAGAGCAGTATATCAAGCGCTTACATCAGTGCTCAAAGAACTAAACAACAAACAAAAACCATCAGCTCTGTTCTTGGACCTTTCAAAAGCATTTGACAGTGTTGATCACACAATCCTGTGCAAGAAACTAGAACTGCAAGGCATAAGAGGAACAGTGCAAAACCTAATTAAGTCATACTTACAAAACAGGGAACAATGTGTAAAAGAATATGGAGAGAATGGTAAAGTATTCAAATCAGATAAATTATTAATTAAAAAGGGAGTTCCACAAGGGTCAATACTGGGGCCGTTACTATATATTCTTTACACTAACGATCTGCCAAAAATAATGGACCAAACCATGACCATGATAATGTATGCAGATGATACTGCCATAGTATTTAGCGAAAAAACGAATGAATTATGTAAACTCAAAATGGAAAGCACAATAACTAAACTTGATGAATGGTTCCAAGACAATAATCTTCTTCTAAATTTAGGAAAAACACAAGTTATCAATTTTGGAAAGCAATTTGAACATAAGTCAATATGTTACAATAAGATTGATATTGTGGCAGAACCATTTGTATCATTTTTAGGGATTGTAGTTGATCATAGGTTAGATTGGGAAAACCATATAGAAAAGCTATCACAATGTTTGGCAAAGTTTAGCTATGCACTAAGAACAGTATCACAATCATTGAGTCCGGAGGTATCACTAACAACATACTATGCATATGTACAATCAAAAATTAGCTATGGGATAATATTCTGGGGAAACTCAATACATGCACAAAGGATATTCATATTGCAGAAACGATGCATAAGAAACATATTTCAAATAAAACGCCGTGAAAGTTGTAAAAACATATTTATTCAGCAAAAAATTTTAACAGTGGTAAGTTTGTATATTCTAGAATCTGTACTCTTTGTAAAAAAGAATTTTGATTTATTTGAAGACTGTCTGACAGAACACCAATACTCTACCAGAAATAAGAGTAACCTAGGAACAGACCTCACCCAATATACATATATACAAAAAAATGTTGACTACTCAATTAAAAAAATATGGAACAAACTGCCTGCAAACTTGAGAAATTTAGAGTACCAACAATTAAAAAATAAAATTAAAATCTTCCTTCTCGATAAAGCATACTATGAACTGATTGATTTCATGAATGATAGCCTATATGAAATATTGTAATGCACAAAGATATCAAACAAACAACATTCCATGCTCAACTACCGATATGTGAATTATTGTCTTGCACAGAATATAATATGTAACCATTTGTAAAAAACTGCAGATATGTATAAAATAATAATATGTGTATATATTTTTTTATCAATATGTTTTGAATAATTGTAAGTAAGCAAATTTTTTTTTTGACGTGTTCTACACCCGAAAGGGTATTATATGGAACAAATAAACTACTATTCTATTCTATTCTATTCATACAGTCAAATGCCTTACTTAGATCACAGAAAACAGTGCCAGTATGCTCTCTGTTTTCAAAACCATCCATTATGAAGGCAACCAAGTTTAATATGCCGAGCACGGTACTGCGACCGCCGCGGAACCCAAACTGTTGTTCGCTAAGCATTAAATTTCTCTCCAGATACTCAGTCATCTGCACAGCCATACATTTTTCTATTATTTTTGAAAATATTGGAAGTAAGGTAATTGGCCTGTAATTTGAAACTTCCTCCCTATCACCCTTTTTGAAAATCGGAATGACAATGGCCTCTTTAAGGCAATCTGGAAAACAATTTTCTTTTAGACACATGTTGATTATTTTTGTCAAGGGGATAACAATTTGCGTTCTGAAGTAGCGCTCATTTCCGTTTGTTATTTCAAATGTTTAAATGTTTTCGCATCTCAAAACATATCTCATCAGCCATCATACCTATCTATCAGTGATTGATTATCCAATAACTTACCATGCATGAGTTAGTCGTTCTGTCGTTGCTGTGAAAAAGAAATTACCGAAAATTACCATAGATATACGTCATTCGATGTTTCAATTTGACAACAATCACCTATTGTCTATCATCAGTGTCAGAACAATGGAGATATTGAAAACTCAGGAAGGAAGAGATTTACTAATAATATGATGATTATAGATATAGACGTGATGAAGTGCACAGTCATTCGGAATCCTGGAGATGTGTTAAAGTTGCCTGCAAGGGAAGAATGGTTGTAACTCCCGGAAAACATAGAGCAACAACTAGTCATAATCACGGCCCTGATTTGGGAGAAAATGAAGTTCATATGGTGAAGAAAAGAATTCGGGATATTGCCAGAAATACCAAAGAGAAGCCAAGAAATATCATTCACGCATCTACAAGCGGTGTTACGAGAGAACCTTCGGTCCTTTAACCTGCATTATGATGCTGCCAGGACACTCATACATCGCCAACGTTGCAGCAAGGATTCGATACAACCAACCTTTAGTTTCGTGAAGGAAATCACTATCGGTGAAAACTACAAATTGACCGAAAGAGGAGACAATTTTCTACTGTGGGATTCTGGCATAGAAGACGCTGATAGAATATTTATCTTTGGAACAACCAGCAATCTTTCGATTATCCCATTAGTGCATGAAGTTACTTTTTTTCATATCTCTATATTCTGAAGATGTTTACTCATTCAAATATACCCAAAGAATGATAACTCATGACGAATAACTTTTTTTTACAACAGATTTTTTTATATGACACGTCCATTTTAATGGACTCTATGCAAATTGGTTCATTGATGAAAGTAATCAGTAGGGAATTTCAGTATTCATTTTTATTCAAGTACATATCCAGAACATGAAAAACTCAATAACATCAATCACTATATTATCAATAATGATAATAATGATAATGATAATGAAAATTATACATCATGATGACTTGATACATTTTGAAGCATCTCTCAGATGCAGGCCTATTTCACATATAAAATTGCAATTTTCTCTCTACTGAATGGAATTCAGCTGATAGGTATATGGAAATGCATCATATCAAGAAAATATTTTGGATGATACTTCCAGAGCTTTTTTCGGTGCTCCTCACACGATCCAGTGGAAGGAAATGTGAACCCGCTGAAGAAAAAGTGGAGTCGAACGAGTGGATGGAGTCGTGTCTATAGTTGACGTGCTGCAGTATAACGTAAAATCATTTGATACTATGATATTCCTTTTTATAATGCAAAGATGTATATTATTTTCAATTTCATCAAAATCAGGATCAGAATAACGAAAGTCGCACGGCTGTTTGATAATTCCTTTAGAAATATGATTTATCATGGATTCGCAGTTTCTAAATTCGAATAACTGCATTTCTGCCAACTTTTCTTCTGGAGGCAATATAATATATGATCATCTGTTGGTTGATTGATATCTGAGCCTTTTTCCATATGTCTGAGAGGTCTTGCAAGAATGATCTACAAAAAAATCTTGATGACCGATATGCATAGAGTCCATTATAATGGACACAACACAAAAGCAATATTTTGAGTGTCTTACAAAAAAAATAATTATTCGAATTACCTTATAGGTTCATAAACACATGCATATAATGAGATCTTGAGGGATAGGAAATTCTGAAACTTATTATACTTCGTTATAATAAATACTTACCCTCCTTGTCGGGTGCAATACAAATTGTTATCCATTTGATCACGTGCAGAATATTGTGGAGATACAAATTCATGAAATAGAAGCGATAGCTGTTTGTTGTTAAACTACACTTATAGTTCTGGCGCATGAAACATTCAATTCCTGCATGATTGACGTCACAAAAAATTAGACAAGGAGCGTCCATTATAAGACACATTATGCACTAATGGGTTATGGTTGAATTTAAGCACTGGTGTATCGATGGCACATTGAAAGTTGCGCCGACTTTATTCTTGTATTCACAGTTCATGTACTGATCGATAACAAAGCTGTTCCAGTAATTTATTGCCTCATGCGTAATAAAAAAGAAGAGAACTATAAGAGGATATTCTCGATCAGTTTATTTCGAGGGGTAAACCGCGGTCGAAAATTTGTACACCAAACTTCATTTTCGCAAGGAATTCCATGGAATTCCAAGGAACTCCATGGAAATCCAAGGAATTCCAAGGAAATCCAAGGAATTCCAAGGAAATCCAAGGAATTTTAAGGAATTCCAAGGAATTCCAAGGAAATCCAAGGAATTCCAAGGAAATCCAAGGAATTCCAAGAAAATCCAAGGAATTCCAAAGAATGTCAAGGAATTCCAAAGAATGTCAAGGAATTCCAAAGAACTTCAAGAAAATTCAAGATTTTCTAGGGCATTCTAATGAATAATAATTAATTAAGGAAATTTACAATCACACTTGAAAAAAACTGAAATACTGGAATAAAAAATCGAACATTTAATAATAAAAACAAGGCCTAGTTCTTCTGTCTATGAGGTAACTAAAAATAATTCTTCTATCACAACTAATTCAGGTAACCTAGCAGCATTTCTACCAAAATAAAATAAGGATGAATATAGGAATCTGAAACTATAGGTTTTTCTTGAAATCTCTATATTTTTTCTCTCTGTTTGCCCGATCTTCTCGAGAAATTCGCAGTGATGGTTCACATCCAATCATAGTTATTGGACCGAGTATTGGACCATAAAATATTTGTGATCTCAAAACCATGTCTACATCTTGGGTCTTTGGCCAAAAAAAATCTTGTAGGTTTTGACGAGGGTTTTGATGTAGAAATTTCAGCCGGTAGTAACAATTTCTGCTATTTCCTGTTTCCATCTCATTCTCGACTTTGTCTATCAGCCTTCCAATATACCACTGAGAGTCATAATATGTGGCATAATATTTTTCACTCTCAATTTCATCTTCATTTGAGTCCTCATTGTTCAGTGAATCAGTTTTTGTTTGTTCTACGGAAAAGTCTTCCATATCTGTCGAATCATCAAGAGAAAAATGTTCATTAGAATTGTACGAGGAATTTGAAGTAACATCGGAATCATATTTGGTAATCATATCCGGAAGATTATCTCGGGCAAATGATTCTATATCAGCGATATCATCATCAGTAATTTCTCCAATCAATCGCAAGGAATTATACCCGTTAATAATCAAAATGTTCTTCAACTCGTTTGGAATTTTGATGTTGAGCAAACACTCTGCCTCATGTAGATCTTCGTCGAGAGAAGTCGATGACATGACGTCCACCCGAGCTTACCCTTTACCTCGCCCTTTACAGACCTACGAAACATGATGGATGTTGAACATTCTAGGGTTGATAATCAATTCAATGGAAAGGAATAGATAAGGATCATATCCATCCTGAAGCACTTGAAGCAGTGCTATTTGCATTTGAAACAGACTTACCGTCACTAAATACTTCCACTCTTTTAGTCAACTGATGAATAAGTTCTAGATTAAATGCACCCAACTAACCCTACGAAAACTGCAGGCGAAACGAACCTGTGCCCGAATGCCCGTTGATGACATCATTCTTCATGTCTACCACAAGATCTCGCGCGAGGTCCAATAGTGTTCTACAAAAATAGCGGGCGCTGCTATCACATACATTCTTTTCTAAAAGAGGATGCAGTTTTCGAAGGAATTCCAAGGAATTCCAAAGAATTCCAAGGAATTCCAAGGAAATCCAAGGAATTCCAAGGAATTCCAAGGAAATCCAAGGAATTCCAAGGAATTCCAAGGAAATCCAAAGAATTCCAAGGAAATCCAAGGAAATCCAAGAAAATCCAGGGAATGCCTGAGCATGCGTTGAGATGAAGATATGGATGGATTCCAAGGAATTCACAGGAAATCCAAGGAATTCCAAGGAATTCCAAAGAAATCCAAGGAATTCCAAGGAATTCCAAGGAAATCCAAGGAATTCCAAGGAAATCCAAGGAATTCCGAGGAATTCCAGTTGCTTGTACACTAGAATTCCACCGCGGTTTACCCCTCGGTTTATTTGGAGCCGCTTTTGAGCCCTTCTTCTGTATCATCAGATTTTGAATTAGCATCAATGAATGCAGTAAAAAGTACATTTCCGAACGCTGAAGTTGTTGGTTGTTAGTTTCATCTTTCCCAAAATTTGTGGAGAATAATAAATACAACAATAAAAACTCACCACAACATACAGATCAGATGAGAGTTTTAGAGCTCGCTCCAAGATGCTTCTAGCATTGAGTTTTGTTCCTGAAGATGAAGTCCAACTAGCATTTGATGCAATCGCACATGATCAGGATTCCTCATCCTCTGAAGAATTCGCTCCATTGTTGCAATATTGGGAGACAAATCACGTAGGAAGAAAACTAATAAAATTGAAAGCTCGTTTTCCTGTTCCTACTTGGAATTTATTTCAACGCATAGCAAAAAATTTGCCCAGAACAAAGCAAACAATGAAGAAGCTTGGCACAATTCGTTCCAACATTCATTGGATTGCCATCATCCATCGCTTCATGAATTGATTAATCATCTGACGAAAGAACAGAATCAGGCTGAAATTTTCATAACACGCTTCAAATGCGGCTTCAGACATGGAATGGGAAATAATAGCAAATATGTGCAGCTCAACAAAAGACTTGAAAGATTAGTGAGAAATTATAGCTTCCAAATTGAAGATTACTTACTATTACCTACAACTTGAGTATTTGATTTTCATGATTTCTAATCATTATGGAATAAGCGCTTTTTAGTTGCAGCGGTATTTTGTTACAGCGCTGTTTTGTTACAGCGCTATTTTGTTACGCGCTGTTTTGTTACAGCGCTGTTTTGTTACAGCGCTGTTTTGTAACGCGCTGTTTTGTAAAGCGCTGTTTTGTTCGCGCTGATTTGTCACGCACTGTTTTGTTACGCGCTATTTCGTTGCAGAGCCAATAAATACAGTCCACAAATAAATAAGTGACGTTCTCATTCCAACTATTAGTCGTAAGACATTCAGAAGGAAGACGTCCCGATTCAAGGCTAAAGGGTCTGGAATTGGTCATATATTTTTTGAATACCAAAGAAGCTAGCAAACCCACTCTCGAATTTGAACATGAGGCACATCTCATGATTTTAGGTTCATTTTTGGCTAATTTATTGCCCCATTCCCGAATTTTTCGCTCCTTTCTATCATAGAAAAATCTGTGGCTTTGCTAACTTCTGTCAAACTCAACAAAGCCATTTTCGAAAACATTGCTTTTTCACCGATTTGAAATATTGAGATTGAATGGCTAATTTAAGGCTAATTAATTTCCCCTATTTTCCAATATTTTGCTCAGGGGCGTCCGGAGGGGAAGGCAAGGGGGAGGGAAGGGGGGCGCTCGCCCCTCCCCCCTTGCGCCTGGTCTTTACTCATCAGATACTTTCTAAGCAAGATACATTTGCATTATTCAATTCCTATTTTGATTAGCGCTTATTATAGTGACTTTCTGAGACTTTGTTTCATCAACGAAGTTATTGATAAATTTGCTCAAGACTATAAGAATGCCATTTTTGTTTGAACAAGATTATAATTATCATCACGTGCAATTTTTTATTGTAATTTTGGCTGAAAACAGAATACCTACGTGATGTCAATTCAATTAATATTCTTTTTTTTTTCATTCCATGTTTTATGTAGAATGATAGTAGATTATATATCGAGAGAGTAAAGTGCATGATTTTTCCAGAGGTGGTTTTGTAGCCAGAGGGTGCTACAATGCACTGAGGGAAGGAAGAGGAAATAACTCACTTCCGAGGTTTATATTTGCAGGACTCGACGATATTAATTGAAAGAATCTTATGATGAAATCAATCATTGTCAATATGATAATGAAAATCTGAACACAATAATCACAAGATGAAGTTTGATTATCATGACTACCGATAAAGAAGAGTAGCCATATTGCTTTTTGTGAACATGGAAAAAGTGTGGTAGCATATTTTCTCAATTGCTTTCCAAAGTTTTTTCAATAAATATTGCAGGAATTTGTGGAAAAACTATTGAAGAAGCTGCTGCAAACATAGTGATAGATTTATTGCCAGAAAAATCCCGGAAAATTTTTTAGCCTATAGAGAGTGCCCACTCTGTAAACCATGTATTCCCGCTTTTGTCGGTGTAAAATCGCTTATAGGTCGTGCAAAAACAGTTTTTTCTTACATGTTCTGAATAATGTACATTTTTTATTGTGACTTGCCCCTCCCTGAGATTATTTCTGCGGACGCCTCTGATTTTGATCAACGTTTCCAGCAAAAAAACGAAACGATTCGTCAATATATGCATTATTCACTATACATCTTGCATTTGTATCAAACGCATATTTAATGACGATTTTATAAGGCAAAGTGTTAGTATAATTTGTAAGCTCAATAACTATCCCATTATGGAATTGTTTGCTCCATATTTTTCAAAAGAAACCTGTTGCTTTGCTAGCTTTCGGCGAACTCAGCAGAGCCATTTTTGAAAAGGTTGTATTTTTTTACCATTTAATACATTGGGCTTTCTATGCTAATTTTAGGCTAATTAATTACCTTTTTTTTAATTTCTTGCTCTAAGATTTTGGAAACAAAAAACGAATTGATTTGTTCCTATCAAAAGCATATTTTTGACGATTCTATGAGGCACAGCAATAGTGATTGTAGGCTCAAATACTATCCCATTTTGTAATTTTTTGCTGCATATTTTTTAAAAGAAACCTGTAGCTTTGCTGGCTTCCGGCAAACTCAGCGGAGCCTTCTTTGAAAATTATATATTTTTCATTGATTTGATAAATAGATATTGGAAGGCTAAAGGCTAATTTTAGGCTAATTAATTACCCTATTTTCGAAATTATTCGCTCAACGTTTCGGAAAAAAAAAAAACAGGAACCGATATGTGGATATATGCATTATTCAGTTTACATCATGCATTTCAATCAAAAGCGTATTTATGGCAAAGTGTTAGTATTGATTGTAAGCTCAATAACCATCCCATTTTGGATTTATTGGCTGCATATTTTTTAAAAGCAACCTGAGGCTTTGCTAGCTTCCGGCGAACTCAGCAGAGCCATTTTTGAAAATAATATATGTTTTTCTGATTTGATACATTGGGATTTCTAGGCTAATTTGCTCAACGTTTGAAAAAACAAAACAAAACGATTCGTCGATATATGCGTTATTCACTATACATCATGCATTTCTATCAAAAGCATATTTTATGAGAAATAACTATCCCATTTTGGAATTTTTGCTGCATATTTTTCAAAAGAAACGTGTGGCTTTGCTGGCTTCGGGTGAATCTCAATGTTCTGAATCAGCAGAAAAAATATTTTTTTCGAAAATGTTTCTGCTGAGTTTGCCTGAAGCTAGCAAATATTTATTGAGCTTACAATCAATACTAACACTTAGCCTTATTAAATCGTCATAAAATATGCGTTTGATAGATAAAAATATGCATAGTGAACAAACGTGTATTTCAATGAATTGGTTTGTTTTTTTGCTTTAAACGTTGAGCAAAAAATTCGAAAATGAGGTAATTAGCCATTTAATCTCAATACTTCAAATCAGTGAAAAAGCAATATTTTGAAAAATGAAAAAATTGGGAATAGGGTAATAAATTAACCTAAAATGAGCACTATATTCTCACTATATCAGATCAAAAAAGATTTTTTTTCAAAAATGGCTTTGCTGAGTTTGGCCAAAGCTAGCAAAGCCACAGATTTTTCTATGATAGAGAGGAGCAAAAACTTTGAGAATGGCCTAAAATTATCTTTTTTGGACCTTTTTTAAAGATTGGAGTTACTATTGAAGTTTTAAATTCTTCTGGTATCTTACCAGTTTCAAAAATTAGATTCATTATATGAATGAGGGGTTCAAGTATGTGTTCATGAGTTTCTTTAATCATTTTTGAATTTATTTCATCAATTCCTGGTGAGCTGTTATTCTTTGAAGATTTCATGTGTTCTATTATTTCATTTCTATTTGTTGGGTATAGTGCCATGGAGTTTGTGTGCAGTGTAGTTTATCTTTCATTTCAGGGTTGGTTATTTTGCTTGCCATTCCTTTACTATATATGTGAAAAGTATTCATTGCAATAATTTGCCATTTCTTCATCATTTTCGAAGTCTTTGTCATTGGTGTTATTGATCTTTATGTCTCTGTTTGATTTTTTGTAATTTCTTTCATTAGATACATCACCAATTATTTCATAGATTTTTTCATGTAACTATTACAGCCTCTTGATTTGATCTGTGTAATAATCATTTTTCACTTGGCATATTGATTTATTAAGCTGGTTTTGCTATTTTTTATACTGTCTGTAGGTTTATCAAGGAGGTGGTAAATTCATTATTACAGATTTGTTGAGATTTTCTCTACTCATTTCTATAGAAAAAAAATATGAATATCATTTCAATATACAGGGTGTTACATAATTCAATACAAATATTTTAATGACATATTCCTGGGGTCAAAATAAGACTTTTTTTTCCTATAAACATGTGTCCTAAAATCCACCCTCCAAGCTACAGACATCGCAAGATGCGCAAAAAAAAACTTAAATTTTGAATTGTGGCTACAATTATGCATCAAATATTTTGAAAATTCACAGGCACTTGTATTTTTAGACGATCTATTCATTTCTTTCATTTGCTACATGTGCCATTAATATACATATAATAACAATAATTTTTTGTACAAAAATGTTTGGGTGATTCATTTAAGACTTCATAAAACTCCATAAAAATTATTTTCAACTCTACTTACCCATTTAAAGAAACAGAAATATGAATACTCACCCAGATTTTGAGTGACCAATTATCAATGCATTAAATACATTTTCATTAACAGCAATCTGTTTTTCTCTCATGTATTCTAAAATCTTTGTTGCTCCTTCAATATCTCCATCCTGGCAATATTTTGCTATGAGTCTCTGGTAGGTAACCCGGTTAGGTTCAATTCCTTTACTTTCAAGTTCACTGAGGAACTCTACAGGCAAAAAAGAATATTCATTTTCTAAATACACTCGAAGAAGGGCATTGTAGTGAGATATATCCATAGAAACATTAAGTCTATTTAAAGTATTCCATATTTCTTGTACGAGTTTGGTTCTTGTTTCTGGTAACTCTTCTGGAACCAGATTTCCACAACATCTGATTACTAAAAGACTTTGAGAGCTTGTTGCTGATCTAGCATTTCGAATTTCTTCTAAAACATCTTCAATGTCTCTGCGAGATATTCTACCAGATTTCCTCACATCTTGATCTATCCTTCTCAAACTACTCTCCAGATTCTGATCAGTTAGAGTAGAGGATTGTGTTGCAAAATTGCTAAAACTTTGTGAAATGTATTCTATTGCATCACACTCTTCAATTATATTACTTACCGTGGAAGAACTCCACATATACATGGTGTTGTGTTAGCAATAACAAAGCTTCCATCGAATTCTCTAGGTGTGTTAACCACAATATTTTTAGCGAATCCTGCTATATATCTCACAAATTTAGAAGATCTTAAAATCGAAGCCATGCCTACATGCGAGGAAATAGAGAAGTACCGACTATTTGACTATTTAAGTAATATGAGTTCCGTCCTGTGGACTATTTATGACTAATCGACTGGAACAGTGGAACAGGCAGAGAATCAGAGATGTCTTTAGTGTTGTTCCTGGGTCTATTTTTTTCGTACCAGATTTTCTTGGAAAAAAGTACCAGATTTGAATCAAAAGGTGGTAGTTTTGAATCAAAAGGTAATAGATTGGAAACGTCTGACATTTGATATTCTAAATGTCATTCTTGACAAGACAACCCCTATCCCACGAATTGAACATTTTTGACAAAAGAGAGCGAGAAGTCATAGTTCATAAATCAGAAAATATTCATTCTCTGAACACAGAAATAGATCAAACATCATATTTTGGAGCAGTGACGGCTCGTCAGGGACGGCAGGGTCGGCCAAGCCGTACCATATTTGACGAATACAATTATTTTCCGAAACTGTTTTCATAATTCATCGTTCATTATCCTACTGTTATGCCACTATTATTTCAATTTCATTCACTGGAACCTTTGAGTATGCCATCCGCATATACTCCGAAAATCACGAACTAAAATTCAGGACCTACCACATCTGGTAATGGCCGGCCGATCGGTGTTTCTTGTCTCGACGCATCGCCTACAGATTCCCCGCTTCAAGTTTGAATTCTCGCGTATACGCGAACGATAAACGTCATACCTTGGGTGCGGCCAAGCTCCTGGCCGTCCGTACGACGTACGTAATCAGTAGTTTGCAGGGCGCTCGCAGTGCACCGTATCCGACCATTCCGACCTAATTTTTAATATACGGATTGGCATGATTGACATTCTATTTTCATTTCACATTGTAGGTATTTATAATTTTTATTCCTATACTCATTTGTGAGTTGATGTTGAAATTTGAAATGTACAAACTGAAGAAAAAAAATTCGATGTTTTTGTTCACGCTTGCAGTAGATGCAGTAAAAATGACTGGTGATTCTTGAATTTGCAATTTTTCAGTGATTCATAATTCAACATATCCATCTAATATTTACGAAAGCGTAGAAGCGCAACATGATATATTTTTTTAATAATTGACAGATATAACTGTCAACTAGCCTAATTGACAGATACTAAGTCGTAAGTAGTATACTTGACAGATACTAAGTCGTAAGTAGCATACTTGACAGATACTAAGTGGTAAGTAGTATACTTGACAGATACTAAGTCGTAAGTAGCATACTTGACAGATACTAAGTGGTAAGTAGTATACTTGACAGATACTAAGTCGTAAGTAGCATACTTAACAGATACTAAGTAGTAAGTAGTATACTTGACAGATACTAAGTCGTAAGTAGCATACTTGACAGATACTAAGTGGTAAGTAGTATACTTGACAGATACTAAGTCGTAAGTAGCATACTTGACAGATACTAAGTGGTAAGTAGTATACTTGACAGATAGGCCAAGAAACTCGCCATCGCCAAGAAACAAAGAAGATTAAGAAGAAGAAGAATACAATGCCGACATAACCCTAACCCTAACCAACAACAATGGATTAGGGAGACAAGATAGGTCCAATTTTTGCAAGACAATGTTTAAATTTATATATTAAATAACAATTTGCTCAATTCCCAAAAATTTACTTCAGAATCAAAATCTGCACCATGTACACGGCCATTTCTGTACACAGGGAGTTTCTTAAGTACGTGTACAAAATTCAGGAGCATATGTTGCTGACGTCAACATAAGAATAAGAAAAGTTTTTATAAACATATGTCCACAAGTTATTCGTTTCTGAGATACAGAGTGTCAAAGTTTCATTGTCATTCCGGTTTTTGTTGAATTCGAGTGAGATACCAAATTTATTCCCAAAAAACAGGAATACGAATCCTTTGACACTCTGTATCTCAATAATGAATAACTTGCGGACATATTATATTATGTTCATACGAACTTTTCTTCTTATTTTGACGCCAGCAACATGCTCCTGATTTTTTTACACATACTCAAGAAACACCCTGAATATTTAAAGAGCTTCTACAGGGTTTATCATTGAAGATAGAAACAAACTTCATATACAAAAGTTGTAGGGTGTGTTCTCAACATCCAGAAAATTGTAAGAGGTGGAATATAAAGACCCAAAAATACCATAATATTTAGAGAAACCTAAATACGCGTATTTCAGCAACTAAATTGCCAACCTGTAAAGTAAAAATGATTAGCTAACTCCTTCGATTTATCTTTCGGATATTGTCCAGAGGTCAACCTGCAATATCCGATACTAAGGAGTCAGCCACTATGCGAGTCAGCTAATCATTTTTACTTTACAGGTCTACTGAGGATGGCAACTTTTAGTTGCCAAAATACGTATTGTGGTATTTTTTGGTCTTTTTATTTTGTATTTTAGTACTTATAACCAGTCTCCAAATCTTCACTGTACGAGGTGCTGATATAAGAAATGGGTACCAACTTCGTTATTTTAAATGGAACACCCTATACATATTTTTCGAATGAATTGAGAATCCTCCTTTTCTGATTTCACAAATATATAGGTTGTTGAGCTGGTTCAGCCGTTAATGAGGCTTTACGAGGTCGAACACTAAGAATTAGAATAAAAATGTCATACAAGCTTATGCAGTATTTTGTTGTATTGATATGTTACAGTTGAATCATCATTGATAAGTCGACTAGCTCTGAGCCAGTATCTGTCATATATGCTACTTACGACTTAGTATCTGTCAAGTATACTACTTACCACTTAGTATCTGTCAAGTATGCTACTTACGACTTAGTATCTGTCAAGTATGCTACTTACCACTTAGTATCTGTCAAGTATGCTACTTACGACTTAGTGTCTGTCAAGTATACTACTTACCACTTAGTATCTGTCAAGTATGCTACTTACGACTTAGTATCTGTCAAGTATACTACTTACCACTTAGTATCTGTCAAGTATGCTACTTACGACTTAGTATCTGTCAAGGATACTATACTTACCACTTAGTATCTGTCAAGTATGCTACTTACGACTTAGTATCTGTCAAGTATACTACTTACGACTTAGTATCTGTCAATTAGGCTAGTTGACAGTTATATCTGTCAATTATTAAAAGAAATATATCATGTGGCGCTCCTACGCTTTCGTAAATATTGGTATCAGAATTTTCCTTCAGTGCCTCTGAGCGTCAATAAGTTATAATTCAATTTGAATATTGTAATGTAACCTACTGTGCCTCTGCCTATGTAGGTAATATGGCAAGAAAAATGTCAGCATTCCAAGAGCTGAGTAGGTATTGAAACATCGTAAAAAAGCTCTGGTGACGAAAATGTAATAAATGTATAACTTCCAGAATATCATTTATTTTCAAAGACGCATGTAGCGGTTATAAATAATATTTTTCTGATTTCGACATATAATTTGACACTTTTCAAAACTGACGGAAGTTTTGAAACGTCTTACTTCACGTAACCAGTTGCGTAAAGTAAAATTTTACATAACTGGTGATGTAATGTTCATTTCAACACCATGCAGTTACGAAATAAGAATATGGATGGACGAAGAGAAATTGATTCAAATCTGTAGCTATACAAATAAACAAACAAGAATTCAATTAGAATAAACATTTATAACACAATTAGTACAATTAGAAATATTAATTCCCGATGTAAGAGAAGTTGAACTCGTGGAACTGGTTGTGATTTGATTATTAGTTTGGCCAAGAATATCCGTGGCTGTCTTTTTCTTGTTTTGTAAGGAATTTTCCACATATCGTTCAGCTACTGAACTGGACTTCCAACCTCCGTGTCTTTTAATTCTCGTCAAATCGGCACCTGAATCTGCAAGCAAAGTTGCCGAAGATCTTCGAAAGCAGTGACCAGTGAATAAGACAGAATTTGGCAACCCAATAAATCGAGCAATCGTCTTAGGAAGATTACCGAAAGTGTTGATCCCAACCGGCTGAACACCACATTTTCCACTATTATATTTGACAAAAAATCTGTTATGTTTTACATTTTGTGGACGTAACTTCATATATTTTCTCAATATCTCGACCAAATTCAATCCATCAATGTCGCCCATTGTGATGATAAACTCTCGTACAACTTTGGTCTTGGTCATCGGAATATTGACTCGAAAATATGAATGTTCATCTACAACATCTTCAATTCTCAAAAAGGTCAATTCAGACTTCCTACATGCACCATATATTCCGATTATCATTGCAACCTTGAAAGAGAAAATTATGTATAAAAGAACATAATATTATATAAAGACTATAGCTACAAACGCTCACCTTTGCCATCAAAAATGTTTCATCATCAGCTTTCATCAAAAACTGAGAGATATGCTCTTTCGACAAGACATTTGACTTCTTTGCTTGGTATCCATCGGACTGCCTCTTCAGAAATGCCAATAAATTGGTGTATTTTTTTATGTCGATGTTTTTTTTCAACGAAATTTCACATCGCAACATTGAGTAACGTGACCAGAGAGTGGAAGCTTTCAGACTTTTATGTCCTTCAAAATATGCCAGCATAACTATTTCATTGATATGCTTAACCTTTTTTTCTTCACACCAATTTTCAAATTTTCTATAAGCAATATCATATCGTTCTTTTTATTTTTCCGGAATCATGGTTAATAGTGCATTTTGTGCTGCTTCCTCAATATCACTTGGTAAATCAGAACTTGAATCGGACATTTTTCACCTATAAAAACATCAAACGATTCTATTTCGTCGCTAGTTTGTGAACGTATCGTTGTTTGACAGATACTTCAAAGTGGCAGGCGAAGTCAACTAGCCTACTAAATTTTGTGAAGAGTCGGCAGAACTGGACCTTGGGCAGAACTCATGTAAAACTGGTCATTATTTTTGTTCATGCGAAATGTTTCGTCAAAATTAGAAAAAATATTGTACGTGGCACGTTAGGAAACGCCATTTTGTGTAACTCTGTGATGTTGCGGGATCTCGCTTCGCTCGTCCCGCAAAATCCCATTGTTACACAAAACAACGCGACAGTGACATTATAAGCTTATATCGTCATAGTTACGATATCTATTATGAGGGTCATAACTCCCTTGGGATGTTATAGATGCTATAATTCCCTCTAACTAAAATTAGGGTCCCTTGATGGAAGATTTTAGTTTTGTCTACTGGCATCCCTGACATTGCTGTCACGTCATATCCATGGGCGCTACAGAAAATTATTCAAAATTTTAATGATGTGTATGTACAGGGTATTTAGTTGTTGGGGAAGATCATATGGCGAACGAGTTTTATAATTATGATCAAAATTGGAAGGTATATGGGGTTTCCCGGGGTTGGAGATGATGATTGTTTCGTCAAACTTGAAAAATTCAAGATGACGGATCCAATATATAGAAAAGAAATTTCTAATTACGATCTGATTCTATTTAAGATTGGTATCTGAGGGTTTTCGGGGTGGAACTTTATGATTTTTTGCCAAAATTGGGAAATTCTTGATGGCGGACCCAATATTGCGAACGAACTAGACAAGCCCAGTCAGCACATCCTTTCGTTGTCAACCTCGAAAGATGTCGAACAGCACTTTATCAAAACTCCTTCATCCATAGAACGACTAGGCTCTGGAATTCATTGCCTGTGGAAGTATTTCCAACAACATATCGTGGGCGTACAAGCAGAACCCTGTAAGTCCACTTTTTTCGGAAATGAGGAATTTATCGCACATAAGTCCATATTAGCGTAACGCTCCAGGCAAGTAAACATTCAAGTTCATTTTGCGATTGTTTCCGGAGATATAGGCGATTCATGCTAAGGAGTACTCCCTCTACCGTTGTCTAATATAACGTAACGTTGATTGCTTTATTTACATTAGTTTGCGTGTATTTTGTATGAGAAGTAGTTGTGTTTTAATTGTCTATAATTTTGTTTGAGAACTTCTATAAACGTTTAAAAACATGAGTCATCATTGTTTTGTACCTCATTGTTCATCTTAAGCAAAAAAATCCCGAGTATAGCTTTCATTCCTTTCAAAAATCAGGACAGTCTAAATTTGTATTTGAAACTAATAATTTGGGAAACAAGGAAGTGATCGGTAGGAGAAAGATGTGGATTCATAACTTGAAGATTGGAAAAAGTGTAAAGTGTCTGAACATAATGAGAAATGAGATATTGTTGTTTACACTTCACTGAAAATTTACTCATACCTATAGGTATATTTTCAAATGTATATGTCTATTATGAATATAATACCTACTTCTTGAGGTGGTGGTAAAAGAACAAACAAATTTCGAACTGATTATATCTTTACTCATGAACAGTAGAATTTTTAAACAGTAAAGAATGTTATCAATCAGGGTTTCGATGATTATGTTGCAAAAAGTCAAGTAGAAACTGTTTACCTAAATTCACCTTCCAAAGAACACTTTATTCCCAAAAAGTTTGCTGGATTTTGTTTTAAAAATATCATGCACTATCAGGGGAATATCCCAGCTATATATTCGAATTGGAAATCAACATTCCACACAGGTTTTCATGAGAAGTCTTGTTCAATAATGATAAAAACTTACAGCCTATGCATGTTGGTATATATGAAGTTCAACTAGAGGTAGGGAGATTATCTATGATCTAAGGGTTATCTAATGTTGAACAGAGATACTATAGTCCTCAATCAAAACACAGTAGACCGCTGGAAAATACAAAGTTCGAAAATAGACAAATAACAAAGCTGTACGTTTGAAAACTCAAAACGAAATGAACTTAATACCTTTACCAAACAATGTAAACAATCCGCCAATGGCCCATAGAGTAGTACCGACATTCGCCGTTCTGGCGCTAAGATCTTAATCTCAGTCGCCTATAGTCAATGAAAATCCACTTAAGTCTAAGTTCGTTATAATTTTACAGGTGGATTCGAATATTCAATTGCGTTTTTCTCCTATATTACTTTCTGGACTTACATGATTCTGCTTGTACGCCCACGATATAATCTCCAGAAGTTAAAAAAAAATCCAATACCTACCTCCTATCCCTATCCTCCCTAGGAACGCACGATGTTCTTTGAACATTATAGGGATTCCCTTTCGTGCGCTTCAAGCGAAAAAAAAATGTATGATCCAATTCTAATAAAAAATTCCGGCGTCGGAGATTATAACTATTTCGTCAAAATTGGGATTTTCAAGATGGCGGATCCAATATGGTGGACGAGTTTTGTAATGAAGATTCTTTTCAAAATTGGTATTTGGGGGTTTACGGGGTAGGAGATAATGATTGTTTCGTCAAAATTGAAAAATTCAAGATGACGGATTCAATATGGCGAAAGACATTAGTTTATATAATTATAACTCTACCACAAATAGAAAATATGTAGGATGCAAGAGTGAACATAAAATGCCTATAAGTTATACTGCGTATACTTAGCGTATACCTACTTCTTTATTGTTATTTTCATCAATAAATTATTTGAAAATAACTTTTCATTTAAAAGAGACGGAAAAATCATGTGTATATATAGCATGGGGGTGAAGTATATTCTATTCCTTATTTTCCTGCACATTTTATGTATTAATTCTCATCAGTCTACTTTTCGTCCTAGACGAAGTTTTGTACATAGTGTGATATTAGTAACTCCATAAATTCTTCTCCGAGTTGGATTTCTGAAAATATATTCAGCACACATGACATGAGTACAGTAGTCTAGATACCCACATCGAGGTTTCCACCATTTCTCAATCATAAGGCTCAGCTCATTCAGCTCATAGATAGACTACTGCTCAGCTTGAAATCAGAATTCATTCAGTCAATTCAGTCAATCCTGGTATACAGTCTAAGAACAGTCTCTATTGCTGGAGTATATTAAGCTTTCAGTACAATTTATATGATCCCTGATTCGCAAAGATTATGCTGGAGTAGTACACTCTAAAACTAGAGGATTGTTCATCTATATCTTGGTATAGTTGAATCAGGAATTCCAAATGGAAATTACGTATGATACGCCAGTGACCTCAATATAACCTAAAACACAACGAATGTAAAAAATCTAGTGTTTATCCCCAGAATTGAATAAGGATGGACCTATATAACTGTTTCGCAAACACTTTAGAGTGAGAGGAGACGAGGATCTGTCCGTACCCTGTTAAGAGGAGAGATTCAACCAAATCGACATGCAGGCCTGCACTAGTTGTTGCTATTTGGGCTTATGAAAGATTCAATTGAAAAACTGATTGAATCATCGTAAAGAAGAAGGTTGGGACTAGGGCCTGATTATCATACGGAGTCGAAACTCATTTATTTATAGAAGATACAGATTTTTGAAAAACGTAAACATTGAAATTTTTTTGTCTCAAATTGAAATATTTTCGATCTCAGTACAATTGTTGGAAATTCGGCGAGGTGTCACTGAAATATCAGCTCTTGAAATGGTTCCATTCGAACAGGAAGCAACAAAAACGATTATTCTGTCAACAAAATATCCATTCATCCCAGCTGATCTCGGTAAACTCCATTTCTTGAAAGAATATAATGCAGGAAACTAGGATGTGGTAGTTCAGGCACTACCTGATAGATGCCAGTGTTCGAAATGACAGACTGCGGCAGAGAGGAATGGTGCATTGTATTGCAAGCAGATGGCGCTTAGGAGAGATGATGAATTCAAACGCGTTTACACCGTTGCCAATGTTATACATATTACTCGGACATATTATGAAATCTAGGCGACGTGATAATACAGAGGGTATTATTCAATTATCTGGGCATATTTCAAGGGGAGGTTCTCCGAGTGTTTGTAAGACGAACAAATCTATAAATATAAAACTCTCCTGTCACGGTCACGGTCATAGTGGTCGAACTCCTCCGAAACGGCTCGACCGATTCGTATGAAATTTTTTGTGCGTATTCGGTAGGCATAAGAATCGGTCGTAATCTATTTTTCAAATAGAAAATACAAAATGGCGGATCCAATATGGCGACCGAGTATAGTTATCCGATTTCATTCAAAATTGGTACTCAGGGGTTTTCGGGGTCGGAGATTATGAATATTTAGTCAAATTTTGGAAATTCAAGATGGCGGATCCAATATGGTAGACGAGCTTTGTAATTATGGTCAGATTCCATCCAAAATTGGTATCTGGGGGTTTTCGAGGTCGGAGATTATGATTTCTTCATCGAAATAAGGAAATTCAAAATGGTGGATCCAATATGGCGGACGAGTTTTGTAATTATTTTTTTATCGCTTGGAGCGCACGAAAGGAAATCCCTATAATGTTCAAAGAACATCGTGCGTTCCTAGGGAGGAAAGGGACAGGAGGTAGGTATTGGAGTTTTTTTTTGAACTTCTGGAGATTAATTGTTGTTGGGAATACTTCCTCGGGCACTGAATTCCAGAGCCTAGCCGTTCTATGGATGAAGGAGTGTTGATAAAGTTCTGTTCGACATCTTTCGAGGTGGACAACGAGAGGATGTGCTGACTGGGCTTGTCTACTTCGTCTGACTGGTATTGCTAGTGGAGGGATGATAGCCATTTCCCGTGGAAGTATCGATAGAAAAGTGAAAGGTCGCCGACCTTTCTACGGTGTTCCAATGATGTCAAAGATAGTGAGTGAGTGTGGCGTCACCCACCAGGCGAATGGCTCTTCTCTGGATGAAATCTAAGAGCATCAGCCTATGTTTTGGTGCTGAACAGAACAGATTGGTCAGATATCATTCAAAATTGGTATCTGGGGGTTTTCGAGGTCAGGGATTATGATTTTTTATCAAAATTAGGAAATTTGAAATGGCGGATCCAATATGGCGGACGAGTTTTGTAATTATGGTCAGATTCTATTCAAAATTGGTATCTGGAGGTTTTAGAGGTCGTAGATAATTATGAATCATTTGTCAAAATGGGGAAATTCAAAATGGTGGATCCAATATGGTGGAAGAGGTTTTTAATTATTATGATCAGATTCTATGTAAAATTGGTATCGGGAGGTTTTCGGAGTCGAAAATAATGATCCTTTTATCAAAATTTGGAAATCCAAGATGGCAGATTCAATATGGCTGACGAGTTTTGTAACTTAATCCGATACCATTCCAAATTTGTATATGGGGGATTTTGGGATGGGAGATTATGATTGTTCATCAAAATAAGGAAATTGAAGATGGAGGATGGCAACTGATGAGTTCTGTAGTTATGATCCGATTCTATTCAAAATTTGTATCTGGGTGTTTTCGGGGTCGGAGAAGAATTAGAAAACAGATGAATAAAAGTATGTTGATAAATATTTAACTAAAAAAATATTTTCTGGAAATAATTGTATATAGCAGAACAACGTTTGCCGGGTATCAGCTATTGTAATAAATATTAGTTTGAAAAACTAATGAAACACCTTTTTATAGATAGCCGTACTAAACAGAAGTGAGTAGAAAATAATGAGTAGTTTGAAAAAATGAAGAGGTATAGAGAACCGAACTAAAAAGAACTAGAAAATAAATAGAGTAGTTTGAAACGGCCTAGATTTTGTCACTGAATTATAATTATATAAGTAGCTAGACCTGAAAATTTAAACATACAAATTCAGCAGAATTTCTTCAATTCTATTCATGAGATCGATAATTATGTCAGCATATAGATGGAAATAATAGGAATGGCACAGTTGTGGAACAAACTTCAAAAAGCTTAAAGTTCAGGTTATTTCACTCTAAAACTCATGCAAAAAAATTCGTCTCAGAGTACAGTTATCAGATTTTGGATCCATTGATATGGCGATGTTCACAAAGGATAATACCGCCACGGGCCACGGCAACAAAACAAAACTGAGCGAGAAATCGTTATATGTCTCTCTCCCTCCCGCGGCGAACCGGGGGGATATTCATTGGTCGCGCGGTGATTCCCCGTCTTTCCGCAGTCGCCATGTGCCACTTTGAATTGCATGAACTTCAGATGAACTTCATAACCGGGATATAATCAATAATTGAAAAGCCAGTGTTGCAAGCTGCTGCAAATGATATGTCGCAAAAATTCATAAGAATGGGCAGAAAGGCGAGGCAACGGGAAAGTCAGCCACATACGAAATATTTGAAAATATAGCAGCCGCTTTTTTTTCGAGACATTTGGAGACGTTATCGAACATCCAGTTCATGTTTTAGAGAATTATCGTAGGTAGATACTTCATATTCCACTTACATCTTCTTTGGGGAAGATTTTTGAAATTCAATGAATTCCGTGATATTAAAATTTTCTTTGAAATATATACAGGGTTATTCATTCAAAATGGTCAATGTGTGAGCTAGAAATAAGAACATAAGAATATGAAGAATCAGCCTCACATCTCACATCTCACATAGAAAATGCTGTTAGTTTTGGAGAAACAGGGTGTACAAGGAAAATATTTTGTTTTGAAATTCCTCATACAATAACTTTGTAAGTTTTAAATCAGCATGAACATAATTTTCTTATATTTTTTTCATTATAATTCGATTTTCAAATGATTTAAAAAAAGTTGACCATTAAAACAAAATGGATTGTGAGATATAGAAAGCATATGATGGCAAATCAATTTCTCACCGTTATGTTGAAGACCGAAACCAGGGAATCCTGGAAACTTTGGTACGATATAATCACACTCACACTATACACTGTTTTATCACTATCAAACAGAATTTTTATCAACTCGACAAACTTTATTATTACCTAAAAACATTCGCTGTCTAAGATAGACTAACAAAAACTTTTGAGATGGTGTTCGCTTGAATCTCCTAATTTTGACAAATGATTCAAAATCTCCGACCCCTGAAACACCAGTAAAAATTTTGAATAGAATCGGATAATAAAATTAGAAAACTTATTGTCCGCTATATTATTGGATCTGCAATCCTGAATTTCCCAATTTTGACGATAGAATCATAATCTCCGACCCCAAACACCCCTATATATAAATTTTGAATAGGATAGAATCATCATCACATAACTCGTCCGCCATATTGAATCCGTCATCTTGAATTTTTCATTTCGGGATTCATAATCTCCGACCCCAAAAAACCCCAGATACAAATTTCAAATGGCATAGAATCATAATTACGAAACTCGTGCGCCATGGTGGTGGAGCCATGATGAAAGAATCATAATCTCCGACGCCGAGAACCCCCAGACACCAATTTTGAATAGAATGGGATCATAATTATTATAAAACTCGTCAGCCATCTTCAATATCCTAATTTTCACGAAAGAATCATAATCTCCGACCCCGAAAACTTCCATATACCAATTTAGAATAGAATCTAATCATAATTACAAAATACTACATAATATGAGATGAGATGCGATACTGCACCCTTCAAATTTATTGCTATTCATTGACCTCGCGATAACGGGACACGGGACGGGTCGTGACGATGACGCGAAATCCAATGTTTTTCTCCACCCAAAAAAGTGCTCAACGCGCCTAGAAGTTCTCACTTCGAAAAAATTGTTTTTTTCATAAGTGCAATTATGATCGAAATTTGTATTTCAGCAAGCAGGTCTGAATTAGAGAACATGAAATTTGAATCAAGGATTTCTTTCATTCTACACACTGTATATATCAATATAACCCTTATATCAGTAATAGCAGTGTGAATTCGTAAGAATGAAGATATTTGAAACTAGGCAATCGTCTACGTATATACCCTATACAGAAAACACGAAATTTCTATTTATAGCCATCTGAACTTGATAAAAAATCTTGCACACATTATTTCTGAATTACACAGACTATTTTGCCCTGAACAATGATTTCGATCCCCATCCTTGGAAGTTTTTCTGGTGACGCCAATAATGATAAGTTATATTAGTAGGAAATGAAATTAAAAAGGAAAAGAAATATTCGAAAGACTACTTGTGAAGACAGTTTCAAAAATCACTCATGACATAAATTTTCATTGTAGCGAGTAGCGAGAATTTGCTTGACTTGAATGGAGTGAAAAGTGGAATCATGTTCAGCAGGCCCGTGGAGCAGTAGCTCTGGCAACACTGCACGTACATAATACAATTACCTACGATTGCATTCAATTGTGTGCCTCCTATTGGTGACCTGCTGTAACAGACGAAATCGAAGAACTCTACAATAGCTGTGAAAGCTGTAATTTAATTATTTTATTCCGATTTCGACATCACACTGACACCTGGAAATAGTTGTTGAACTAGTATATATATATAGGCTATATTCGGTCGGAAAGCTGTCGCGAAAGGCCCGCCTTAAGATGACTTTAACGTCAATTTCCATCAAGGGACCCTAACTAAAATTAAATAAGAAATGCATAACAACAACCACGCAGTAACGTAGCAATAAGGAATCTCCTATTCGCGGTAGTCAAGTTCATCATCTGACGTTCTGATGACATTGAAACTATACGGAAAAACATCAGGCAATTGCTGTCCCTCGGGACGCAAACTTTGCCATCGGTAATTAAGGCCCTCATAATTCCCTTGATACATAAATAACTATTATGCATTCATCGCGGGAAACATTATACCAGAGATTATACACTCACACTCCTGATTATACCTACGGTTGCACGGCGGGCTCGGCCAGCCGACTACGAAGGAGTGGGGTGGCTTGTTACAGGAACGGCGTAGACCGATTTAGTCATTGTTGTGCTTCTCGCGTTAGGTCAGTGGTTGTCGGTTATGTTGATTTTTTTGAGTTTACGTTACGTTTTCAACAGAATATAAATATTTTTTGTTCACGAGTTATTTTATTTTTATTTTCTTTCATTTTATTTTTTCGACTCTTTTATTATTTTTTCATACCAACTAACCCTTATCCACCTCCTTTTCCTTTCCCCATTTCCCCTGGCGAGAATGCTCTAACCTCGTGGTTCTTGCTGGACAATTCAATTTTTTGGTTATGTGTACAGGGTGATTCACCATAAATGTCACCCTCTCTAGCTCAGTTATTTTTAAACCGATTTCAAAATTTGAAATATCATCTTGAATGATTTTTGATTGAGTTTTTTTCCGCTAAATCAGGAAATACAGGGTGCTCAGAACAAACGATCTACAGAGTACCATTTGATTTTTTTATATGGAACACCCTATTTTTCATTGTATTTTTAGATTCTCCCTGAAAGGCTGATTTGCTCAATGTATCACACTTGGGGTCTATCGGGAATGATTACAGAGATATAGGGTGTTCAAAATCGAGATTTTTCAACTTTAGGATTTTTTTGAGACGAAACTATTCATCATCGGTCAAAACGGCTTTCATGTCCATAACTCAACTTTTGATTTACTATCTACTGACATTTAATAATTGGAACAAATACAGGGTGATCAGAATTCTGAATCTTGAACCACCCTGTAAATGTTCCAATCAAATCTCAATAGACAGTTAATCAAAAATTAAGATGGAAACATAGGAGCCGTTTCGACCAATAATGAATAGTTTCGAGACAAAAAAATCCTAAACTTGAAAAATCTCGATTTTGAACACCCTATATCTCTGTTATCATTCCCGCTAGACCCCAAGTGTGATGCATTGATGAAATCAGCTCTTCAGGAAGAATCTAAAAATACAATGAAATACAGGGTGTTCCATTTGGAAAAATCGAGTAGTACTCTGTAGATCATTTGTTCCGAGCACCCTGTATTCCCTGATGAAACGGGAAAAAAAATTCTGAGAAATCATTTTAGATCATCCTTCAAATTTTTAAATCGGGTCAAAAATAAGTGAGCTAGAGGGGGGGACAATTATGGTGAATCACCCTGTACATGCTTATTTGCCATCGAACTTCAGTCAAGCCGCTGACCCAACGTGTTACGTTCGCATTTTAGAGCAATATCTATACCCTGGCCGACCCGCAGGTTCTGAGGGCACGAGCCGTCACTGTTTTGGAGCTACTAGCAGATAGTAGTAATGGGATATGGGATAGTAGTAGTAATAGATTCATGGCAAATCGTAATAACGTAACAACCTCCGTGAAATAGTAATAGATCTATTATTACGAAAGCAATATGACGGCTAAATATCGGACTGTCTGACGAGTACTACATGACTGTCCAATCACTCAGTTCAATGTATTCTCCACCAGAGGGGTTTACTTGCCGTCCTTTGCGGAGAAGTCATTTGTTATTTTGAGCTGTTATTCGGTTGTTTTCCAATAACATGGTTTAAGCCAAGGATTATAAACTCTACAAGGATTGCCAGATTCCGCAAAATCTTCTGCCGTGGTCACGTGATAGGGTATCAGAACTACGTCATCACTTTTAACGCTATATGGCCGTCAAATTGGAAAATTATTTTTATTTATTGTATTGGATTCTTGCGGTGAACGTGACAGGGTGCACATCGAGAAGCCAAGAGCGTATTTCCAAAAGAACCTGAACCTAACCTGATTACTAATCCTAATAGTATAACAAGTAAGTGTTCGTATTGTCTCTTTCTCTGGGTGTTTCTATAAAGAATTTACATTCTAAAATATTATAGATTGTAAAATTACATTAATAAATCATACCTATCAATAGATAGATAGAGGTTTTTTCATATTGAAATGGGGGACAACTCCCCCGGAGACCCCGGGGGGACCGGGAAATACTTAGATGATATTTCAATTTATAAAGATTTGATAGATAAATCTCCAACAACCAAGCAAGCGGTTTGTAATTTGCTGTCATTTGCCAATAAGAATGAATATAATCCGAAAAATGTAAAGATATAATTTCTTTTATTAACATTAATGAAAATTTACAAGATGGGTTCTTTTTTGAGTCCGGACACAGCTATACTTCTGTCCTTTTCTGTTTTCAAAAAATGCATTGATGATTGAATAAAGGAATAAGACATATATATCGAGCTCTGTTTTTTCAATTCCCCTAGTATCAATGATTGTCAGAAACAATTTTGAGGGTTAGATTATTTGTCAAACCGTTCATAGCCGTAGGTAGAAGTGAGAAATAGGGCTATTTTAACTAGAATAACTATTAGATTTTCAAATAATGAACAACAGGGTGTTCAAATTTCGAATCGATAATTTTTATAATCAATTGCTGAGATGGCTATTGCAAATTTTCGTCATCATATATTTCTTCACTTCATTAGATATAAGAAAGATAACTTGAGTGTTTTACGTGGTATCACATATAGCCAAGTAAATATAGTTGTCTTCTGTTGGGATATAAAAAAATAGAAGATATATAATTGTTTCAATATAATTTTAATTGTGTCGGTTTCCCACCTCTTCCTGCAGTCTACATTCACCTGTAAATTTTGAATTTGATCTGAATTAAAAACACCGTGGACTGATGACACAGCACATTGCAATTTCTCTAAATCTTCTAGTTTTGATTACAAACTTTCAATTTCTTTCCGCATCATCTCGTTCTTATTTTCTTTCTCTGCGATCGTAGCATTCAGTAATTCCCAATACGATGACGACGGAACTCTTATCTTTTAAAGTCTCTTTTTTATAAATCGACGGCACAGCAGACTCTCTTTCAATTTGAAATCCATCAGCTCGAAAGAATCTCTATCGAAATGGGCCTGAAATTCATCTTTTTTGTACTGTTTTTACAAGTAAATTTGAATATTTACCTCACATATTGCCGATTTCTTGAAATTAATTTTCCATTCTGGACGTTTCATTGCATTCTTCCATGATAGTATCTTCAAAGGATCATTCGGAAAATTGAATAACTTGAATCCCTCTTCCAATGAATTATCGCAATAATGTACGCAGCAGGACATTGAAATAATTTAAAATGCTAAATTTTGGCGGTCATAAAATTTCAAAGTGACAGTGACAGAAATTCGAAATAATTAAAAAAAAAGCGGGCGGGACGACTATGGTGTTCCGTCACATTGTCAGGTGGGCAAACCAAATGAAACAAAATATTAAAAACCCCAACGGCTGTCAGTTTTGTGTCCGGACTCTACTGAAGTCAAGCGAGCTAAAATAGATAGTTTAAATTCCCAAGTAGATGAAACAATGGATGTGAATACTGATAGGAATGTTATTGAAAATAGATATGAAGTTACTGACTTAGGCCCATACAATATCTATATAGAATCTACAGATAAGAATTTAGGTTATCTTTCGAATCGAGGTGTAGGGAAAATATTTCATCAAAACTCTAGGTATAACCCAAGTTCCATTGAAAGAAGGGGAAGAAACAGATTGATGATTTCATTCAAAAAAATGGAAGAAGCAAATAATTTACTAAATGATAACAATTTTCTTTCATCCAACAATTTTAGACCCAGTCAACACACGGACATTCGATGGACATCCATTGGACGTCCATTTAGGATATTTGGGATATCCAGAGAATATCCAGTGATATCCGATGTATATCTTATGGACGTCCAATGGACGTGCCGAGTGGAAGGAGTTGGACTTCTATAGGATATCCTTCAGGGACATCCATAAGACATTTTTCAGGGATATCCATAAGATATTGTTCACAAATATCCATAAGACATTTTTCAGGGATATCCATAAGATATTGTTCACAAATATCCATGAGATATTTTTCAGGGATATTTACTAAATATTCTTAACAATATAGAACACCATGTATATTATTCCATAATGAATTAGGAACTATTATAACGAATTCAACGGTACCGGATTGGATAGGGTTTTTTCAAACGATTATGAAGATATTTGCATTCTAAGTTTTCATATGCTCATTGAGGATATGGAAATGTGAATATCTTCCTAATCGTTTGTAGAAATCCTATCAAACACAGTATCCTTGAATTCGTTATGATAATCCTTAACCGATTATGGAATAAAATACAGGGTGTCCCGTTTGAAAATGCCATCCTCGGTTAAAGTGCCAGTTATGAAGCAAACATGTAGGTACATACAATTGTATGTACCTACATGTGTTAACACAAATAAATAGTTGATATTTGTGACATTTATTTGAAAAGTACAACTACCAAGGACAGGTTTGACATTTCCAGAAAAGAAGTTGCTCGTCCACCCTGTTTGTGATAGGAAAATTGAGAATATTCATTATGTTTCATATAACTGGTCTCTTCATTTTTTTCTTAAAACAGGGCATCTTATCTATAGGAATACTGATTGTATTAGTCCCTCTGTTGATTGCTTTTTGTGTCAACCAAGCATATTTATATCTCTGGAAAATCCCACATTCTTCCTGAAAACAATGATATAGAGTTGAGTTTCAGGAGTTTACCAATATCATTATTAGGGAGAGTTCTTCTTACCTGACACACACAGTGGACTGTAAATATAATGAGGCATAATACTTATTATACTTCAATGCAATCATTTGCATCCATTTGACCAGCCAAAACCAGGTGGCCCGCATTTATGAGCTCAGCTTCATTTTGGAGACACTGAATCACTAAAAAAGGATAGACAGATTGAAATGCACAGGCTAAATGGCCAAATCATAAGAATTCTTGTTCAATAATGATAAAAACTTACAGCTTATGTTGGTATAGGTTTTAGGTTCAACATTCCAACTAGAGGTAGGTAGGTGTTCTACTGTTAAACATCAGAGATATTTTATTGTCCTCAATCAAAACACAATGAACCACTGGAAAACACGGATTTAAAAAATACACAAATATCAAAGCTGAGAATGATTGAGAACTCAAAACGAAATTAACATAAACACACCTCTCAATAAACACCATCACCAAAACCAAACAATGTAAAATATAAACAATCAAATAGTACTGGCTTTCGCCGTTCTGGCTCTGGCGCTACGATCTCTCTTTCGTTTGACATGGCGGTATTTTCAAATCATCCCACCCGATTTATAAAATAACTTACTCTGAACAATCTATATAACCTCTATGTATTACGGTGAAGTTATAAAAATTATGAAATTGAAAATATTCTATTAGCCTGAATCAATATGATCATATACCTATATTTCTTATTAAAAGTTTAACGCATATTATGAGAATAGAACCATAACTAGGTGTGGAATTCAGGAATTCTGAGAGTGGAGAACGTTCAGATATGACACACTAAAAGTCATTATGATTAATACTTATTATAATATACCAAATATCATTATTGCTTATTTGTATTATTACGATGTCTTTAAGACGTATTCAGGACGTGAGAATCAGATATCTTTAAAACGTCTGAATGATGACATCTTGTAGACGTCTTATTCAGGGAGTAAGACGTACAGACTAAGATAGGATATAATTCAGACGTCTTGTGCTATCTGGCTAAGATATCTCTGATGGATATCCGCTATAAATCCATGGATGAATATCTCATGGATGTCCATCTGAAGACCACAAAAAAGATATGAGAGCTATTTTCTAGTGATTGTATATTTTTGAACGAAAACATTGAACAACAGAGAAAAATTCCAAACTGTGGTGTTGTTATTTATATGAATTCATATTTGCATCGGATATCTTAATTGTGGCTATAAACATATTATACCTACATAACAATAGTTATATGATGGAAAACTACCTTCGAATTTCTAATAAACATGTGATTTGCATGTGATATTTGTGATGATTCGTATTGTTTTGAACCATTCTCAATTAACAATTTTTGTTCGCTAAACGAACATCTTATGGACGTCCATAGGTGATCCGCATCAGAATATCCATTTGATATCCTCTGACGGATATCCTATGGATATCCATTTCATGTCCCAGGATATCCCGACCTGAAATGGACTTGAGAAGGATATCCATAGGATATCCTGTGTTATCTGGGGAGCTACCATTCCAAATAATATGATAACATCGAAAGCCATTATAAAAGACATTGATATTACATTATCTGAAGAGGAAATTACACAAAACATGAAAACAATTGGAAATAGGAAAATAGTTCATGTTAGAAGGCTGAAAAAAAAAGTTGTAGGAACGGTTGCAGAATACAAGGACATCCCAGTTATTCTAGTTACTTTTAGGGGAAAAACGATTCCAAATAGAGTATACATGTATTCATGTACTTTTGAAACCTTGAATTATTATGCACCGGTTATTCAATGTCATAATTGCCTCAGATACGGACATACAAAATCTCAGTGCAGAGGGAGGGTGAGATGTCCCAAATGTGCTGAAAATCATGGTTTGGATAGCTGTGGAAAAAATCAATTCTCATGCTTATATTGTGGTGATGAACATTTAACAAATGAAGCAGACAAATCATTCAGAAATAGAACTTGCCCTGAGTTCACCAGACAAAAGAGGATAAAAGAATTAATTGCAGAAAAAATATATCATTTTTTGAAGCTTCGAAACAAATCCCCAAAGTAATTAACCCAAAAATAGCTGAAAAAAGAAGTCAACTCAATTTCAACACAAATAGTTTCCCCGAATTACCCATTCCAAGTCAAAACATTAGTCAATCTCAAAATGAAAGAACCCCCAACATAAATATCCCTCAAGGATATAATAAGATAATTAAAAACAATACCTTTACAAACTATATACAACAATCTTCAAAGAAAAATAATACAGAAAATAGAAACGACGGGAAAAGAGGATTACGAGACAATCATAAAGAATGTTTATTCAACCCAGAGGGCCGTATTAGAGAGACGCCTTTAGTGTCTCGACTGGTCGGTACTTCCTCAGGATCATCAATGTCAATAAGTAATAAACAAAAAGTCAGGATGACATAAAGTAGCATATATTTTGATAACCCTGAACTATTTCTTGAATTAATTAAGGAATTTATTCCAACTAATCGCACTATAACACCTAATTCATTTCTTTTTGACACTTCAGAAGTAAACCAAGAAGTGAGCTCATGGGACAGTTGAAAATTATCAACTGGAATATGAGAAGCTTTCATGCCAACAAATCAAACTTACATGGTCTAATAGAAAATATGGAACCAGACATAGTATGTCTAACAGAAACATGGTTAAAAACAAATCATAGTTGTAGTATGATGGTGTATGGATTCTACTCCAATTGTGGCAAAGGTTTATTGTTTAATTTATCAGAATAAAACATAAAAGTAATTGTTATTGTTCACATAATAATTCCTGGTGTTCATGTGTTAGGTGTCTGCTGTCATTCTCCTGTCGCAACGTCAAACCTGCTCTGCGGTGTTGCCAAGCATCTGTTGAAGCGGTCAGGGAACGAATGTTAGGAACTAATACCACATTCCTCCTTCACCACAGAAATAAGGAAGACATGGGACAGGGGGGTCATGGCTAGTCCTGGAAACGAGCCGGTGGTTTCCGGTTCCGCGTTGGATTCCTTCGTGGTTCCACGGTTTGACTGGAACTGCTGGTTTCTTGATCTGGAAAGGGATCAACCGGTGCTGGTTCAGAAAATGAATGCTTTGAACTAGGACTAAATGGGGTTGGACTATCATTTTGATTTATCTGTTCATTTTCTTGCTTTCCTCCGAGGTCTGGTATCTGGATTACAGTTGGTAAATAATCACCAGTTGGTGGCAGCGCTGTTGACTTCAAAACACCTTCTTGAACTCGAGGTCGTATTTGATCAGCATGTTTTCGCTTGGTCACACCCTGTACATCTACGAGATAGGAGTACGGCCCCGTTTGTTTTATGATTTTCCCGGGTATCGATCCTTTGTGCAGTGGATTGTTGACCCACACATCCTGGTTTTCGGACAACTCTTGTAACTGTGATCCTTTATCATGATACAGTTTTTGGTCCCACTGTGACTTTTCCATGTTACGTTTCAAATCCGGTTTAAGCTGATCGAATAAAGTTCTTGGTTTTCTATAGAACATAAGTTCACTCGGGGTTCTACCAGTTGATCGCTGAATGGTGTTTCTGTAGGAAAACAAAAACTTATTCAATCGCGTTTTCAAGTCCAAAGTTTTGTCACTCGCGTTCATTCGGTCTTTGAATGTACGTACCGCACGCTCTGCTAGTCCATTTGATTTAGGGTGATACGGTGTAACTTTAATGTGAGTTATGTTATTCACTGTACAAAAATGTTCGAAATCCTCCGAAACGAGCTGTGGCCCATTATCAGACACTATAAATTTGGGAAGACCGAATCTGGAAAAAACTTCTCCTAACGCACGGATTGTTGTCTCTGCCGTAATGTTTTTAACCGAAAGCACTTCTAACCATCGCGTATAACTGTCTATAATAATTAGCCACATTTTTCCTTCGTATGGTCCGGCAAAGTCTATGTGTATTCGCGACCATGGCTCGGGTGGCACGCTCCAAGGATATAAAGGAACTTTCCGATCGTTTTGTTTTGACTCTTGGCAGGAAACACAACATTTGATGTGGTCAACCAACTCCAAATCAATGTTAGGCCAATATACATGATATCTGGCCATAGACTGCATAGCACTTATACCGGGGTGGCCATCATGTAAAAGCTTGAGAACCTCCTCTCGTAGTGTTTCGGGTATGCATATTCTCCCCTTCCATAAAAGAATATTCTCCTCAAACGACAGTTCGTTGCGTTTTTCATAGTATGGTAAAATTATTTCTGGGATATTCTTCTTATCAGGCCAATAAGTATTTAGACAATGTAAAACTTTTTGGAACTTTGGGTCCTTACTTGTTTCGTCTCTCAACTTTCGTCTGGTAATTGGCAAGTTTCGTAAACGTAAGTTCAGCAAATGTCCTCTTTTGGGAAGCCCTTCCTCCTCAAGGCTTGATATGGTATCATCATTTATAGGTAATCGGGAGAGTACATCAGCTGCGGCGTTTTCTTTGCCAGCTTGGTGAGCAATGGTGAAATTATAACTATTCAATAGCATTGCCCACCGAAGTAACCTATTACTGGCAACTTTGGGAGTTTCACGATTTTCTCCAAATATTCTTTCAAGCGGTTTATGATCAGTCAATAACATGAAACGACGACCATAAACATATTGGTGGAATTTAGTTACAGCGAATATGAGTGCTAAAGCTTCCTTATCAATGGTGGAATAACGCATTTCCACTTCGGAGAATTTTCTTGAACCGAAAGCTATTGGCCTCATTTGTCCATCGGGATATTTGTGGAACAAGACTGCACCAGCGCCTTTATCACTAGCATCACTGGTAATCACTAGAGGTAGATCATGGCTATAATGTACCAAAGTATCTGATGCTGTCAGTTTCTTTTTCAACTTCGAAAATATTTCATCATCATCTTTATTCCACTCCCACTTTTGACCCTTCTTCAGTAATCTGTATAACGGTACACAATGTACATGGAGGTTTTCTATAAACCGGCCATAATAAGTGATAGAACCAAGAAATGAACGAAGTTGGTTAGTATTTGTTGGGCATGGCATGTTCTGAATTGCCTGAATACGGTCCTGTGTTGGATGCAGGCCCTCGCTGTCAATTCTATGACCTAAAAATGTGATACTATTCTTCAGCCATTGGCATTTTGTTTTTTGTGTTTTAACTCCCGCAGCTAGTAAACATTTCAAAACTGATCTAACTCGTTGATTATGTTGGGCAATAGTGGAGGCAGTTATTAAGATGTCGTCGAGGTAACATACCACACCATCTAGACCTGACAGGATTTGGTCCATGGTGCGCTGAAATAATGCTGGAGCAAATGATACCCCGAAAGGAAGCCGCTTATAGGCAAAATACCCACGATGCGTAATGATTACCAGGTACTTTCTGGAATCAGGATGTACCTTCAATTGCAAATACGCATCCTTCAAATCAATAGTTGAAAAATACTGTCCTCCACTCAATTTCGCAGTGATATCGTCAAATCTCGGAAGTGGGTAATTATCGATCTGGACATGGGGATTGATGGTAACACGAAAATCGCCACATATTCGCAAATTTCCATTCGATTTCATGGCAATGACTATTGGTGATGCCCATTCAATAGGAGTGATCGAAGTATCGATTGGTTCTAATACATCTTCCCTAATGAGTCTATCGATCTCTGCGCTGACCTGTTCCTGTAAAGGTATCGGTACATTCCGGGACCGGAATGTTTTTGGTTTTATTTTCTCATCGATGTGGATCTTGGCTAGGAACCCTTTTATGACCCCTAGTTCACCACTAAAAAGTTCTTCAAATTCCATCAAAATTTTACCAAATTCAGACATTTGTTCCTGGACTATTGGATGATTTTTCTCCTGGACTATAATATTAGATTCAGATGTCAAATTACATATTCTTGATCCAGGTGGCAGTACTAGGTTGAATTTTAAACACCAATCTAATCCAAAAAGTGGGATATCATCAGTTTCAACAACATATAAAGGTAAGGTATGTTTTTGCCCCTTGAAAGCTTGAACATCAACTTCGATTATGCCTAGAGTGGGTATTTCTAAATCAGTATAGGCAATGAGATTCTGAGTTTGTTTCAATTTTGGTTTACCTAATTTTTGCCAAATTTTTCTGCCTATTACCGAATGGGCTGCGCCAGTATCATACAGCATTTCAATTTTTAAACTGTTAATGTGAACTTTGATCATTACTTTGTTTATTGAGTTCATTTTTCGTACATTTGTAACATTTGCAAAACTACTCTCATTGGAGTCGCTACCTGTGTCCTCAGATTCCTCAGAGGATTGATAATCTGACTCAGTAGCATCTCGTACATGGCGAGTACTTCGTTTTTGTTTATTTTTAACTATTTTTGCATTCCCTGCTGAGATACACACACGGGCGGAATGATTTTTTTCAGAACACTCCGAGCATCTTTTTCCAGATGCTGGACAATCACTCTTGTCCTGATGTTTGAGTTTTCCACAAAAAACGCACTGTTTGTTCGGATCTAAAATAACTATATGCTTATCGGTACTGGTAGATGCTTGTTGGGAGTGTTTTTGCCATATTTTTTTATTATTTGGATATTTATTCAAATAATTTGCATGTGCACCAGGTTGTGATTTTGAAATTTCTGTTAGACGCTTTGATTGAATAGCAGCTTGTTCGAAAGCAGTAGCAGAAGCTTGAACCTGTTCCAAAGTTGCTGCATTTGTTGGGTGCATCCGAATAATTTGTTCTTGCCACTCAGGCGAATTTAAACCAATAATCAGCTGATCACGTAATCTTTCCCGTAAACTATCACCAAATTCGCAGTTTCCAGCTAGCCCTCGCAATGCAGTAACAAACTGGGTTATAGATTCATCGTCTTTACGAAATCTGGATGCAAACTGTATTCTTTCAACAAAAATATATGTTTGTTTGCCATAATAGCTATTTAGTACTGTCTTCAGTTCCTGATAGGTCTTGGTATTCACCGGATCTGGCTTGAAATGGTCCACTAAAATTTTGAATGGTTCTGGGCCTACCTTAGATAAAAGCAGATTTCGTCTTTTCTCCTGGGTATCTATTGTTAACAACCCATGTATTAGCAGTTCCATCTCAAACCTCTGGGCATAATATTCCCACTCCTCTTTGGTAGAGTCAAACCTCTCAAAACGAAAGTCTTTGGCATAATCGTTATTGGTACTCATCTTGCACACACACACTAAAAACGTCTGTTCAGGGTGCACCGAGGGGTGGCTCACTATGGTAATATGGTGTACATCGTGCCAGTAATATATTACCAGTAGAGTATTATACTTCCAGTATTACCGGTATTACTGGTATTATCAAGTAATATTTGGTAATATTTCATATGACAGGTATTATTGGTAATATCAGGTAGTAATATTGGAATATTGGTAATATCTGCTTGTAATATAGTAATATAAGTAATATCTTCCAATAATATGGTAATATCAGTAATATCTGTCAATAATATGGTAATATTGGTATTATTTTATAGTAATATAGTATTATTGGTGATATTCCAAGTAATATTAGTATAACGCAACAGGTATTACATTGATAGTATTTCTAGTAATAATATGAAAATGAGTATTACACGGTATTACACGGTATTACACGATTTATGACTCAATTATACCAGATGTCGCGATAGAAAATAAGCGTACGCCAACTATCGAGATTTTTGAAAACTGTCTGTCAGGTGCGGCGACATGTTATTTTCTATCGCGAAGTATCTCATTGTTTGAAGACTGATGGTTGAGTAATCGGCGACTAGGAACACGGAAACAACCACAAAGACATTGAGGAATGTCCTCGGGAATGTCTAACTACATTTCAGCAACTAATTTGACAAATTGAGTAGACCTAAATAGTTATTTGTTTCACATGGCAGAAAACCACAAGATTTAACGCTGCGGCTGTTATTTGTTTTACATGGCAGAAAACCACAAGATTTAACGCTGCGGCTGGTTTTTCAGGCGTAGCCGAGGTTAGGAAACCAGCCAAGGCTTTGGATTTTCTTTTCTGCCATGTGAAACATTTGTGTGTTTACTCAATGTATTTGTCAATTTCAATTACCAATTTGATTATAATTATTACTTGGGACGTTGCACAGTAACAAACTTTTTCTGTCCAGGCAGTAAAAGTGCCTGTTAAGTGACATTAAAAAGCCATGTTCAATGTCATTTGGAGAAAATTACTATTTATTTTATGTTAGCAATACCAATACTTTCTAGATCTATATACTTAAGAATAGTAACCCATCTGAACTCGTCTGAACTGTTCAACAAACTAAACGTCCTATAATAGAAAATGTCGGCAAAATTCAAAATCGAATTATGAATCACAGTTGGCTTGCCCAATCTTTCAGTTACTCGTCATAGCTATGTGAGACTACACAAATTCCAGATGAACGTTCTCTAGGATAATTAGCTAGAGTAGGTCGTATCAGTAATACTCAGGAGATATTACCATAAACTAGGTAATATCTAATAATACCAATAATACTCAAGATATTACTAAATATTAATGATTTTGCGAAATATCACCGAACATTACCAACTAATGCCAAATATTATCAAATATTACCGAATATTACAAAAAATTCCCAAAAATTACCAATTATTTCCAATTATTACCAAATATTACTAAATATTACCAAATATTACCAAATATTACCAAATATTACCAAATATTACCAAATATTACCAAATATTACCAAATACTACCAAATATTCGGGAACGTTTCTAAATATTACTAATATTACCTTCCAAATAATGGGTAGGAACCTGATGAACCACATTGATTACTAATTTATACAGGTTACCTCGCTTATCACTATCATTAATTCAATTATTATCAGTAGAAATGTCTACATATTCCGAGACATATTCCGACAACCAAACTGAGGTCGAATTTTGAATCGATTTACTCATAGATCCAATAATAAATTTCTATTCGGTTTTCACAGTTGGCTAACACTATCTTCCAGTTACTCTTCAGAGCAATGTGACACTGTACACAAAAATTTCTGGTGATGATAATTGAAGTAGTGTAAAATTGCAGCATTGTCGTTATGATACCGTTTGAGCAATTTTATTTTCTTCGACCATGAACAATCATGGTCGAAAAAAAAATTATTGTCATCAATAATTAAAATATTTGAAGTTTATTTTGTTCATCAGTTTAGTTGTCGAAATATATAGACATTTCTGCTGATAATAGTTGAATTGATGATAGTGATGAGCGAGGTTACCTGTAAACATTATTAATTTACGAGGTAATTAATGTCATTTATCACATTCCCATCATTTTTTGGAGGGTAATATTGGTAATATTTGGAAATATTTGGTAATATCTGGTAATATCTGGTGATATCTGGTAATATCTGGTAATGTCTGGTAATATTTGGTAATATTCGGTCTTATTTGGTAATATTTGGTGATATTCCGTATAATCAGTAATATTTAGTAATATCTTGAGTATTATTGGTATTATGGTAATATCCCCTAAATATTACTGATCTTACCTGATTTGATAATTAATATGGTGTACAAAATTTAGGCAAGTGAGCCACCCCTCGGGGTGCACTTATCACCAAAAAAAAAAACTAATTGTTTTAGTTCCTCAACTCAAGTTTGCTAATTTGACAGTGTTTTTAAATCGTTTTTCACCTTCCAATCTTCGTCTGGCATTGTTTACTACCACTTTGTTGACTGGATTCGCGCCGTTCGCGACATTTATTCCGAACTTCACACACACAATGAGTTTCCACTTCCTCGTCGCCAAAATGTAGTATGATGGTGTATGGATTCTACTCCAATTGTGGCAAAGGTTTATTGTTTAATTTATCAGAATAAAACATAAAAGTAATTGTTATTGTTCACATAATAATTCCTGGTGTTCAGCAGTGGGACTCTGTAACTCAAAGCGAAAGCGAAAGCATGCGTAATCGACTGCTTTTGCCGTTTCGGTACTCTGTATCAATATTCGGATGAGGTCGGAGACGCCGAACGTGAGTTCGTAAGCGAAGCAGAAGCGAAGGATTTTGGTTGCCGCTTTCTGCGATTCTCAACGATTGAGGTTATAGGTATTGGTTTTTGTTGTTGTTCCTAGTTCAAACTTTGTGTTGATTTGAGAAAAATAATAGATTGATAAATGACGAATGAACCCAAACATGGATAACAAAGCGAGCAAAAACAGAACTTCAGTCAGTGGGACAGATTCCTCAGTTTTACGAACAAAGTCCTAAAGATATTCCAGAGAGATGGAAGTTCCCTTTGGTAGGATTAAGGTAGGGGATGAAAGAACGTGAGACGTGAGATAAAAAATATGATAGACAGTGTGATGAAAACATACAGTTCATTTGGTAGTTGAAAAATAAACTGAAAACTGTCATTAGTGCTGTTGAATAGGGTCTGGAATAATTCATATTCATTCGAATTATCCTTCTCTTTTAGATTCCTGATACATCAAAACAGGCAGATATAAGTAGCTTCTCCAAAAAATGAAATGTGCCATTACTGAATGTTGTCTCACTGAATCCTTGTTAAGAAAAATATGTCTTTGGTGTGAGTCCATTGAAGAGACAATAATAGGTAATTGAAGAATCCTACTAATATAATATGCCGATACCTACAACAGTGAAACATAACAGAAAGCCTGGAACGTTCAAATTTGAAAAATTTGCATAATAAGTGCATTGGAAGGAGAAATAATTTGGATAGCAAAAACCTTGGAGACACCCAAGAAGAACTGTGTAATATTACTGTGTACCAATAAGGGAGAATCAAGAGTAAATTCCATGAAACAGGATTAACTGAACATTATTTACTATGTTGAACAAGAACAAGAACGGATTCTACTTTCACTACATTAATAATTCCATCCAAGATTCTAAAGTGAACTGTAAGAAAAAGTGCATCTGTATAAATGCACTGTCAACATATAGCTGCCTTGCAGAAGGCAATTCAAGGAATTATATGTGCTTATCATCTTGTTTAATTTGCGACATAGAGAAGCAAGTTCTGATAGGTATTACATTATAGTATGTGAATAATAATATACTGAGTGTTAGATTATAGAATGATATGTCCATTATAAATATAAGCAGTTACATATCTTACAATATTATTGTTATTCTCAGATCATTTGCCTTTTACTAGTTGCATATAAATAGAAAGCTATACCTGAGATATACCTAGTGAGAATATAAATACCAATTTTTTATAAAGTAAGGTACATATTTTCCAATGAGCTGCAAGTGCTTTATTTCTGATTGAAACCAAAAATTGACAATACAATAATTCGTAAATGCCGCTTTTTTGATCCAATGGGATGTTTCCTTTGAATAAATGGGATCCGCAACACTGTTGCTAAATTTAACTCCACCAACTTCGTTCTATTTCGTACGAAATCGTATGACGATAGCGAAAGCATAACGAACTACATATAGAGTACCGGAAAGCGAAGTCGTATACTTCGCTTCGTTTCGCTTTCGCTACGCTTTCGCTATGCGACACAAGTTACAGAGTCCCACTGCAGGTGTTAGGTGTCTGCTGTCATTCTCCTGTCGCAACGTCAAACCTGCTCTGCGGTGTTGCCAAGCATCTGTTGAAGCGGTCAGGGAACGAATGTTAGGAACTAATACCACAATAGTATATCTACCAAAGGATACAAAGCTATAGTACGACATAATAGAGATGACGGTAAAGGGGGGCAGGGATGCTCCTTCCCAGATAACACAGGATATCCTATGGATATCCTTCTCAAGTCCATTTCAGGTCGGGATATCCTGGGACATGAAATGGATATCCATAGGATATCCGTCAGAGGATATCAAATGGATATTCTGATGCGGATCACCTATGGACGTCCATAAGATGTTCGTTTAGCGAACAAAAATTGTTAATTGAGAATGGTTCAAAACAATACGAATCATCACAAATATCACATGCAAATCACATGTTTATTAGAAATTCGAAGGTAGTTTTCCATCATATAACTATTGTTATGTAGGTATAATATGTTTATAGCCACAATTAAGATATCCGATGCAAATATGAATTCATATAAATAACAACACCACAGTTTGGAATTTTTCTCTGTTGTTCAATGTTTTCGTTCAAAAATATACAATCACTAGAAAATAGCTCTCATATATTTACTTTTTTGTGGTCTTCAGATGGACATCCATGAGATATTCATCCATGGATTTATAGCGGATATCCATCAGAGATATCTTAGCCAGATAGCACAAGACGTCTGAATTATATCCTATCTTAGTCTGTACGTCTTACTCCCTGAATAAGACGTCTACAAGATGTCATCATTCAGACGTTTTAAAGATATCTGATTCTCACGTCCTGAATACGTCTTAAAGACATCGTAATAATACAAATAAGCAATAATGATATTTGGTATATTATAATAAGTATTAATCATAATGACTTTTAGTGTGTCATATCTGAACGTTCTCCACTCTCAGAATTCCTGAATTCCACACCTAGTTATGGTTCTATTCTCATAATATGCGTTAAACTTTTAATAAGAAATATAGGTATATGATCATATTGATTCAGGCTAATAGAATATTTTCAATTTCATAATTTTTATAACTTCACCGTAATACATAGAGGTTATATAGATTGTTCAGAGTAAGTTATTTTATAAATCGGGTGGGATGATTTGAAAATACCGCCATGTCAAACGAAAGAGAGATCGTAGCGCCAGAGCCAGAACGGCGAAAGCCAGTACTATTTGATTGTTTATATTTTACATTGTTTGGTTTTGGTGATGGTGTTTATTGAGAGGTGTGTTTATGTTAATTTCGTTTTGAGTTCTCAATCATTCTCAGCTTTGATATTTGTGTATTTTTTAAATCCGTGTTTTCCAGTGGTTCATTGTGTTTTGATTGAGGACAATAAAATATCTCTGATGTTTAACAGTAGAACACCTACCTACCTCTAGTTGGAATGTTGAACCTAAAACCTATACCAACATAAGCTGTAAGTTTTTATCATTATTGAACAAGAATTCTTATGATTTGGCCATTTAGCCTGTGCATTTCAATCTGTCTATCCTTTTTTAGTGATTCAGTGTCTCCAAAATGAAGCTGAGCTCATAAATGCGGGCCACCTGGTTTTGGCTGGTCAAATGGATGCAAATGATTGCATTGAAGTATAATAAGTATTATGCCTCATTATATTTACAGTCCACTGTGTGTGTCAGGTAAGAAGACTCTCCCTAATAATGATATTGGTAAACTCCTGAAACTCAACTCTATATCATTGTTTTCAGGAAGAATGTGGGATTTTCCAGAGATATAAATATGCTGGTTGACACAAAAAGCAATCAACAGAGGGACTAATACAATCAGTATTCCTATAGATAAGATGCCCTGTTTTAAGAAAAAAATGAAGAGACCAGTTATATGAAACATAATGAATATTCTCAATTTTCCTATCACAAACAGGGTGGACGAGCAACTTCTTTTCTGGAAATGTCAAACCTGTCCTTGGTAGTTGTACTTTTCAAATAAATGTCACAAATATCAACTATTTATTTGTGTTAACACATGTAGGTACATACAATTGTATGTACCTACATGTTTGCTTCATAACTGGCACTTTAACCGAGGATGGCATTTTCAAACGGGACACCCTGTATTTTATTCCATAATCGGTTAAGGATTATCATAACGAATTCAAGGATACTGTGTTTGATAGGATTTCTACAAACGATTAGGAAGATATTCACATTTCCATATCCTCAATGAGCATATGAAAACTTAGAATGCAAATATCTTCATAATCGTTTGAAAAAACCCTATCCAATCCGGTACCGTTGAATTCGTTATAATAGTTCCTAATTCATTATGGAATAATATACATGGTGTTCTATATTGTTAAGAATATTTAGTAAATATCCCTGAAAAATATCTCATGGATATTTGTGAACAATATCTTATGGATATCCCTGAAAAATGTCTTATGGATATTTGTGAACAATATCTTATGGATATCCCTGAAAAATGTCTTATGGATGTCCCTGAAGGATATCCTATAGAAGTCCAACTCCTTCCACTCGGCACGTCCATTGGACGTCCATAAGATATACATCGGATATCACTGGATATTCTCTGGATATCCCAAATATCCTAAATGGACGTCCAATGGATGTCCATCGAATGTCCGTGTGTTGACTGGGTTAAGGATACTATTAATTTCAAGATATTGTCTTTCAATTTTAGAATTCCTAACAGAGTGAATATAGTAGGAGTGGAAATTAAGTAGGTACGTGAAAATATACTCTATGTACATCCCTCCGGATGTTACAGTAGAAGAAAACTTCTGGATGAATTTCACAAGGGATGACAAATTCATAATAAATGGGGATTTTAATTGCCACCACAAAAATTGGGGGAACTCAATAAATAATAGAGGAGGATGCGAACTGAATTTAGTAGTGGAAGAGGGCCATATGATCATTATAAATGACCTTCAGCCTACTGTACTTGCCCTACAATCTAAAAGTGTATTAGACCTTATAATCACTTCTCCGAACATCTATAACTGTGTTGTACATTGTGAAACCCTAGAGGACACTTTTGGATCAGATCATTTTCCTATTTTTGCGGAAATATTAGTAGATAACACAAATTTTAACCCCCAAGGTGATAATTTCACGAATAAGTAACACTCATGATTGTATTTATAATTATAAAAAAAACGGACTGGACAATGTATGAACAAATAGTTGATAGTATGGATATAAGAGTATGAGGACCTTATCAACGCAATGAAGGTTGGCATTTCCCAGAGTACCCCTACTATAAATTGTAAAAACAATCGTAGCAATTTACTAAAACCACCATGGTGGGACGAAGAGTGTCTAGAGGCTATCAAAAAACGGAAAGTGATGTTCAGGAATTATAAAGAAAACTCCAACGCAGATAATTTTTATGAATTAAAAAAAGAAATTGCTAGAAATAGGAGTAGACTATTCAAAAGAAAAAAGAAAAAAGCATTCATAAGTTTTACAGAATCTTTGTCTAGGGAGAGTGACATTTCGTCAGTATGGAAAAATGTTAAAAAAATTTCTAAGCCATTTAATCATGAACAAAACAATTTTCAAAACAATATAGATAAGAATACAATGTGCGCATCGTTGTTAGACATCTTCTGTCCAGTTGACATCCAGAGACCCCCGATTGTGCCTGAAAAAACTGAAATTAATAAAGATATTAATTATGTCCCAGATAACACAGGATATCCTATGGATATCCTTCTCAAGTCCATTTTAGGTCGGGATATCCTGGGACATGAAATGGATATCCATAGGATATCCGTCAGAGGATATCAAATGGATATTCTGATGCGGATCACCTATGGACGTCCATAAGATGTTCGTTTAGCGAACAAAAATTGTTAATTGAGAATGGTTCAAAACAATACGAATCATCACAAATATCACATGCAAATCACATGTTTATTAGAAATTCGAAGGTAGTTTTCCATCATATAACTATTGTTATGTAGGTATAATATGTTTATAGCCACAATTAAGATATCCGATGCAAATATGAATTCATATAAATAACAACACCACAGTTTGGAATTTTTCTCTGTTGTTCAATGTTTTCGTTCAAAAATATACAATCACTAGAAAATAGCTCTCATATATTTACTTTTTTGTGGTCTTCAGATGGACATCCATGAGATATTCATCCATGGATTTATAGCGGATATCCATCAGAGATATCTTAGCCAGATAGCACAAGACGTCTGAATTATATCCTATCTTAGTCTGTACGTCTTACTCCCTGAATAAGACGTCTACAAGATGTCATCATTCAGACGTTTTAAAGATATCTGATTCTCACGTCCTGAATACGTCTTAAAGACATCGTAATAATACAAATAAGCAATAATGATATTTGGTATATTATAATAAGTATTAATCATAATGACTTTTAGTGTGTCATATCTGAACGTTCTCCACTCTCAGAATTCCTGAATTCCACACCTAGTTATGGTTCTATTCTCATAATATGCGTTAAACTTTTAATAAGAAATATAGGTATATGATCATATTGATTCAGGCTAATAGAATATTTTCAATTTCATAATTTTTATAACTTCACCGTAATACATAGAGGTTATATAGATTGTTCAGAGTAAGTTATTTTATAAATCGGGTGGGATGATTTGAAAATACCGCCATGTCAAACGAAAGAGAGATCGTAGCGCCAGAGCCAGAACGGCGAAAGCCAGTACTATTTGATTGTTTATATTTTACATTGTTTGGTTTTGGTGATGGTGTTTATTGAGAGGTGTGTTTATGTTAATTTCGTTTTGAGTTCTCAATCATTCTCAGCTTTGATATTTGTGTATTTTTTAAATCCGTGTTTTCCAGTGGTTCATTGTGTTTTGATTGAGGACAATAAAATATCTCTGATGTTTAACAGTAGAACACCTACCTACCTCTAGTTGGAATGTTGAACCTAAAACCTATACCAACATAAGCTGTAAGTTTTTATCATTATTGAACAAGAATTCTTATGATTTGGCCATTTAGCCTGTGCATTTCAATCTGTCTATCCTTTTTTAGTGATTCAGTGTCTCCAAAATGAAGCTGAGCTCATAAATGCGGGCCACCTGGTTTTGGCTGGTCAAATGGATGCAAATGATTGCATTGAAGTATAATAAGTATTATGCCTCATTATATTTACAGTCCACTGTGTGTGTCAGGTAAGAAGAACTCTCCCTAATAATGATATTGGTAAACTCCTGAAACTCAACTCTATATCATTGTTTTCAGGAAGAATGTGGGATTTTCCAGAGATATAAATATGCTTGGTTGACACAAAAAGCAATCAACAGAGGGACTAATACAATCAGTATTCCTATAGATAAGATGCCCTGTTTTAAGAAAAAAATGAAGAGACCAGTTATATGAAACATAATGAATATTCTCAATTTTCCTATCACAAACAGGGTGGACGAGCAACTTCTTTTCTGGAAATGTCAAACCTGTCCTTGGTAGTTGTACTTTTCAAATAAATGTCACAAATATCAACTATTTATTTGTGTTAACACATGTAGGTACATACAATTGTATGTACCTACATGTTTGCTTCATAACTGGCACTTTAACCGAGGATGGCATTTTCAAACGGGACACCCTGTATTTTATTCCATAATCGGTTAAGGATTATCATAACGAATTCAAGGATACTGTGTTTGATAGGATTTCTACAAACGATTAGGAAGATATTCACATTTCCATATCCTCAATGAGCATATGAAAACTTAAAATGCAAATATCTTCATAATCGTTTGAAAAAAACCCTATCCAATCCGGTACCGTTGAATTCGTTATAATAGTTCCTAATTCATTATGGAATAATATACATGGTGTTCTATATTGTTAAGAATATTTAGTAAATATCCCTGAAAATATCTCATGGATATTTGTGAACAATATCTTATGGATATCCCTGAAAAATGTCTTATGGATATTTGTGAACAATATCTTATGGATATCCCTGAAAAATGTCTTATGGATGTCCCTGAAGGATATCCTATAGAAGTCCAACTCCTTCCACTCGGCACGTCCATTGGACGTCCATAAGATATACATCGGATATCACTGGATATTCTCTGGATATCCCAAATATCCTAAATGGACGTCCAATGGATGTCCATCGAATGTCCGTGTGTTGACTGGGGTGTTTACAGAAAGAGAGGCAAAATACATAATTGAGGACTTGAAAGAATCTGCTCCGGGAAAAGATGGAATTACTTATAAAATGATAACATTTTTGCCAAAAAAGCATTCAAATGGCTAATTAACTTTTACAATGATATTTGGTTCAATAAAACTGATACCCAGTCAACACACGGACATTCGATGGACATCCATTGGACGTCCATTTAGGATATTTGGGATATCCAGAGAATATCCAGTGATATCCGATGTATATCTTATGGACGTCCAATGGACGTGCCGAGTGGAAGGAGTTGGACTTCTATAGGATATCCTTCAGGGACATCCATAAGACATTTTTCAGGGATATCCATAAGATATTGTTCACAAATATCCATAAGACATTTTTCAGGGATATCCATAAGATATTGTTCACAAATATCCATGAGATATTTTTCAGGGATATTTACTAAATATTCTTAACAATATAGAACACCATGTATATTATTCCATAATGAATTAGGAACTATTATAACGAATTCAACGGTACCGGATTGGATAGGGTTTTTTCAAACGATTATGAAGATATTTGCATTTTAAGTTTTCATATGCTCATTGAGGATATGGAAATGTGAATATCTTCCTAATCGTTTGTAGAAATCCTATCAAACACAGTATCCTTGAATTCGTTATGATAATCCTTAACCGATTATGGAATAAAATACAGGGTGTCCCGTTTGAAAATGCCATCCTCGGTTAAAGTGCCAGTTATGAAGCAAACATGTAGGTACATACAATTGTATGTACCTACATGTGTTAACACAAATAAATAGTTGATATTTGTGACATTTATTTGAAAAGTACAACTACCAAGGACAGGTTTGACATTTCCAGAAAAGAAGTTGCTCGTCCACCCTGTTTGTGATAGGAAAATTGAGAATATTCATTATGTTTCATATAACTGGTCTCTTCATTTTTTTCTTAAAACAGGGCATCTTATCTATAGGAATACTGATTGTATTAGTCCCTCTGTTGATTGCTTTTTGTGTCAACCAAGCATATTTATATCTCTGGAAAATCCCACATTCTTCCTGAAAACAATGATATAGAGTTGAGTTTCAGGAGTTTACCAATATCATTATTAGGGAGAGTTCTTCTTACCTGACACACACAGTGGACTGTAAATATAATGAGGCATAATACTTATTATACTTCAATGCAATCATTTGCATCCATTTGACCAGCCAAAACCAGGTGGCCCGCATTTATGAGCTCAGCTTCATTTTGGAGACACTGAATCACTAAAAAAGGATAGACAGATTGAAATGCACAGGCTAAATGGCCAAATCATAAGAATTCTTGTTCAATAATGATAAAAACTTACAGCTTATGTTGGTATAGGTTTTAGGTTCAACATTCCAACTAGAGGTAGGTAGGTGTTCTACTGTTAAACATCAGAGATATTTTATTGTCCTCAATCAAAACACAATGAACCACTGGAAAACACGGATTTAAAAAATACACAAATATCAAAGCTGAGAATGATTGAGAACTCAAAACGAAATTAACATAAACACACCTCTCAATAAACACCATCACCAAAACCAAACAATGTAAAATATAAACAATCAAATAGTACTGGCTTTCGCCGTTCTGGCTCTGGCGCTACGATCTCTCTTTCGTTTGACATGGCGGTATTTTCAAATCATCCCACCCGATTTATAAAATAACTTACTCTGAACAATCTATATAACCTCTATGTATTACGGTGAAGTTATAAAAATTATGAAATTGAAAATATTCTATTAGCCTGAATCAATATGATCATATACCTATATTTCTTATTAAAAGTTTAACGCATATTATGAGAATAGAACCATAACTAGGTGTGGAATTCAGGAATTCTGAGAGTGGAGAACGTTCAGATATGACACACTAAAAGTCATTATGATTAATACTTATTATAATATACCAAATATCATTATTGCTTATTTGTATTATTACGATGTCTTTAAGACGTATTGCAGGACGTGAGAATCAGATATCTTTAAAACGTCTGAATGATGACATCTTGTAGACGTCTTATTCAGGGAGTAAGACGTACAGACTAAGATAGGATATAATTCAGACGTCTTGTGCTATCTGGCTAAGATATCTCTGATGGATATCCGCTATAAATCCATGGATGAATATCTCATGGATGTCCATCTGAAGACCACAAAAAAGTAAATATATGAGAGCTATTTTCTAGTGATTGTATATTTTTGAACGAAAACATTGAACAACAGAGAAAAATTCCAAACTGTGGTGTTGTTATTTATATGAATTCATATTTGCATCGGATATCTTAATTGTGGCTATAAACATATTATACCTACATAACAATAGTTATATGATGGAAAACTACCTTCGAATTTCTAATAAACATGTGATTTGCATGTGATATTTGTGATGATTCGTATTGTTTTGAACCATTCTCAATTAACAATTTTTGTTCGCTAAACGAACATCTTATGGACGTCCATAGGTGATCCGCATCAGAATATCCATTTGATATCCTCTGACGGATATCCTATGGATATCCATTTCATGTCCCAGGATATCCCGACCTGAAATGGACTTGAGAAGGATATCCATAGGATATCCTGTGTTATCTGGGTATATACCTGAAGAATGGAATGAAATTGTACTGATTCCTATTATAAAACCAGGAAAAGATCCAAATAACCTCAACAACTATAGACCTATTGCACTTTCATCATGTTTAAAGAAAACTTTTGAACATCTCATTAAACATCGGTTGGAATGGTGGGTAGAACACAATAATATATTACCGGAAAATCAATTTGGTTTTAGAAAGGGAGTCGGTACAACTGAAGCCCTGTTCCATATGTATATAGATCTCATAAAAAGTGAAGTGAAAAAACAGAAAACTGTGGCGATTTTTTTAGACATTCAAGCAGCGTATGATAATGTTATTACAGAAATATTAATTGAAAATCTCAAAGAGTTGGGTATTAACAAAAATGTATTCAATATTATTTATGAACTCATCAAGGAAAAAAGGGTATTCATTAGGGATAAAAATCGTAATATATGGGGACCTAGAACTTGCTTCAAAGGACTGTTACAGGGTGCTGTTCTCAGTCCAATATACTATTTAATCTTTATACAGTAACCATGTGGGACGCACTTTCCCCACATTGTAAGTATATTCAATATGCAGATGATATTACAATATATAGAAGTGACAAAAACCCTATTCTTGCCAAACACCGTATTGAAAGAGCACTGGTGTCGTTAGAAAACTGGTTAGAAGAACATGGGCTCTCCATATCCACAGAAAAATCAAAAAGCATTGTCTTCTCCAAAAGCCACCTTCAAGAGAACATAAATATCAAAATTTCCAACAAAAGAATTACGCAGGTCGAATATCATAAAATACTCGGGCTAACATTTGACAGGAAACTGACATGGAAAAAACATGTTAATGACACAATAAATAAAATCAATCAAACATTAAATATTCTCAAATACTTGGCGAGAGTCAGCTGGGGTGCCGACCCAAAAATAATGCTAAATATTCGTAATGGCCTTATCTCTTCAAGAATCGAATATGGTTTGATAATGTATGGAAATACCAGCAAAAGTAATATTAAAAAAAAATATCTAGTTCCCAATTCGAATCACTAAGAATATGTCTAGGAATGATGCGTTCAACCCCAACTAATGCAATTTTAGTAGAGGCAAACCAACTATACCGATTGACATTAAACAAAATATGATTACAATCAAATTTATAATGAAACACCGGTCTATTAAATCAAACCCTATTATTAAAAAAATGTTTGAAGTTGAAAGAAAAATTACTAATTCAAATATAAACAGGATGAAGGAATGGATAATATATAAATCCATTCGAGAATCTCGTGCCCCCCCTTTCAACCAAATATTATCGTCACCTGAACACATGTTATTCAAAATTTCGGTAGAATGTCACTATGAAAAATTTGAAATTATTGAAAGTATAGGTATAGAGAAAGCTCATAAATCATGTAGGAATAATAACACAAGATTTCTGGATATCGTTAATGAAAAGTGGCCAAATTACAAATGTATTTTCACGGATGGTTCCAAATCTGTAGATAGAGTATCCTTCGGAATATTTATCCCTCATAGAGCATTGGAAAAGGGAGGTATTCGCGAAAATCACGAAGTGTGCGGCCTCTGGTGGCTAACTGTACAAGTCTTGCGAGTATGAACAACATCATGACAACAAATATTTCGACCATTGTTTTGAGTTTCATAATTATTATGTGTTTTATTTGAGAATAATTCATTTGTTGACGTGCATATTCCAGAATCTCATTTTTCCCTGATGAAAAAACTCGAATTATTGCATGAACTTTTATTATTTACAATGAAAAAACCAGTACCTACCTTATAATAATATAATATACATTTTCTGAAGCACAATTAGAATCATTGTATAAATGTTGGTTGCAAAGATTCAATCTTGAGAATAACTTCAAGCTTCAAGTCCTCAATTGCTGGAGATCCTTGTTTATGTTTATGTTTATGATGATATTGTTCATTCTGAGCAGCCTCTCCAGCCATATCTTCTTTTCCAACCCCTTCACTAGAATTCCATCTCCTTCATAAAAGCCAGTGATATTTCTTGATGAATTCAATTATTTCTTCACACCTATACCATATTGTGGTAATAGCTGATTGCTTATATGGTTCCATTTCAGTCCATGCAAGTGTTGAGTTGGACCATTCCGACCATTCCATATGTTTGAAAACTGTGGAATTGTAGTGTGATATCAATGATGAATACCACCATTGTCCACATCAAAATGGCAATTTCTCTGCACAATAAGTAATTTTTTACTTATTATTTACTATTTTGCAAAATGATTTCAAAATAACCAATTTGCAATGAGTACATATACGGCAATGTTTTTGTTGTTCATACTCAGTTTGAAATTTGACGTTGATTTGACGTTTAATTAATTAATTAATTTTCTGTTGATCAACGACGATCCTGATAAGTATATTATATTTACAGACTCTAAAAGCGCTATTTCTGGGTTACAAAATAACCAATTGAAGGTAAACACAAATGATTTTCATTGGAAAATAAAAGAGATTTGGTTTGAACAGCAGAGAAATAACTCCAAAATTAAATTATGTTGGATCCCTGGTCATAGTTACATTGAGGGTAATGATAAAGCTGATAATATAGCAAAAAACGCAACCATTCCGACCTAAATTAACCAAATACAAAACTCAGATTTGACACCATTCCTTAAAGGAGTCATAAAAAATAAATTTCAGACATATTGGAACCAATCTTCGATTCAGAAAGGTACACGATATAGAGAAATACAACCTAAGGTCCAAGAAAGTCCTTGGTTCAGTAAATGTCAATATTTTAACCGGAAAGTATTCACATTTATAATGAGACTAAGAACAGGTCACTGCTGTCTTCCAGAACATCTTTATAGAATTAAAATTAAAGACAATAATCTATGCGAATGCGGGGAAATAGGGGATATAAACCACTTCTTTTTTGGTTGCCAAAATAATAGACAAAATTCTAATACTCTATATGTGAAATTGATAAATATTGGCTTATCTCCTCCCATTTCATATCAAATGTTATTAAAAGACCTAAACCATGAAAAAATCAAAATATTAAGTGATTATATTGAAAAAAGAAATATCATCATTTAAAAATATTAAATATCTAATTCTGATGAAGTATGAAAGTTCTTTATGTAAACATCTGCTTGATCTTATCTATACTGATTGTTTTTTGTAGATGTGTGATGTCTTTTGGGAAACCCTTGAATGGAATAACAAAACCACCCTACTAAATTAACGGGATCTAACATTACCTTTTCACCCTACCTTATACCACAAATACAAACCATACCTGATCTGGTGAAATTGGCACCCTACGGAGTCAGAAAACCAAGAATCACAACAGAAGGAGAGAAGAAGATTTATTGTATTTATAAAATATCTCAAATAATGAAATTCAGGGACATGAACTAGAATAATCAACTCTGGGCGTAATTGGAAGGTAATCATTGAATGGTCTTTAATAAGGCTCACAGGTTAGTGATTCGAATAATTATGTAATGTAATATTTTTGTTGCACAAATTACCAAAATGCATTTATTCATTGAAGTATTCGGTTGTTTTAGATACTCTCAATAATAATGGGAAACCGAAGAATATTACATGGAAAAAATATTGTAATGATATTCCCCTTGGAGGGGCTTTAGAAACATCAGCAGGAAGGCAGGAGTACAACGATCATCCTGTATCACGCATACCAGATTGCTCTCCTACCTCCCAATGCACTAGCATATTTCCGAACACTCAATATATACCGCGGTGACAGATAACGTCACAGAAGATTCTGGAATGTTCTGGAAACAATCGATGGAACAATTAGAGAGAGAGGTTTGTTCTAAGAAGCTTCTAGAACAAAAAGAAGGAGACGGAAGATCATTCGAGAAGGTTCTCTAACCAAAGCCTGTCTAGTTATCTCATATATAAACGGCCGAATAACTGCCGTCGGGGAGTCAAACAGCGAGTGTCAGAGAGACAGTTATATACCGCGTGTTATAAATCGTTTTACATAAATAGTAGTTATAAGTTCGATATAAATTAGTGTTTCTTTAGTTCAAATAAATCAGTTCGAAAATAAATAGTGTCGTGTTCGCTTCTGCACCCGAATAACGTAACAATTGGTGTCAGAAGTGTGGGATATTCCAGTGTGAAGTGAACAGACCGTTGCAATGAAGAAACTACACGAGTTGTAAGTGGTGGACTTGAAACGCGAGTTGGAGGAGAGAGATCTCGACACAACAGGGATCAAGGCTACACTTCAGCATCGTCTCGAAGAGTATATGGTGAGCGTAGGTCAAGATCCAGAGACGTTCACCTTCGAGGAACCAGCTTCAGCAGAATCGATGTTGGCTGGGATCTCGGCACAGATTTCTGCTCAGCAAGATCAGATCGCCTCTCAGATCTCAGCTCAACGGCAGGAGGTATTGGCTCAGATAACAGCTCAAGTCGCGACTCAGATAGAAGACCTGAAGAAAGAACTGCAGCTCGAAATAGATGAACTGAAGTCACAATCTCGCAGGAGAGCTGCGATGGAAGAGTCAGGAAATGGTCAACGACTCGTGATGGAAACAAAAATAGGGCCGGATGCAGTGGTTACTACCAATCGAGTGAAGCCGCCTACATTCGATGGAAAAACATCGTGGCCAAACTAGAAGCGATTCGAAGCAGCTTCCAAAGCCAATGGGTGGACATCAGAAGACAAAGTGGTAGCTCTCACAGTAGCTCTACGGGGTGATGCACTAAACATCTTGCAAGCCATTCCGGAAGATAAATCCGATAACTACGATTATCTCATCGAACGCCTCAACATGCGCTATAGTCAAAAACATCTACAGCAAGTGTTACGATCACAAATGAAGAACCGTCGACAGGGAGACAATGAGAGCCTACAAGAATTTGAAATGGAAGTAGCTCGGTTGGTTCGGTGTGCCTACCCATCAGCTCCTGAGTATCTGATAGACTGTCTTGCTGTCCAAACGTTCCTGGATGGATTGCGAGATATGGAAATGCGGAAAGCGGTTCGGTTGACTCGACCTAAAGACTCTCCCAGTGCTCTGGCAGCTGCGCTAGAAATCGAGGCCGCGGTAGAAGCTACACGAGAAGCAACAAAATTCCAAGCCGTCGATGACAGCACGAACATAGCGGACAGTCCCAGGCAAGATCTAACTGAAGACCTTATAAACGTCATCAAGGGCCTCTTGGATTAGGAGAAGAAACCAGTTCGAGCAGCTGCAGGAAAACTAGAGCGGGATGATCCAAAAAGACCAGTTTACCGAGTGGGGACGAGCCATAAGAATGCAGATGCATTGTCCAGAAGGCCATGTCTACCTGAGTGCTCACATTGTAGTCGTTTGATGGATAAGGAAGCAGCCCTTTACAGAACCACCGTTGTCAATGAAGATTGGTTACCTGCAGCAATCAAGCAAGAGCAAGAAAAGGACCCAGAACTTCGGAAGCTTCGAGAATGGAAGAAAGCGAATCGCCGTCCTTCTTGGCAAGAAGTAGCACCATCTTCATAGACTTTGAAAGCGTACTGGAGTCAGTGGGACTCCTTGGTATTAGAAGATGACAGTGAATAATGCAGAGTTTGTGATATAAGAAGAGGTGAGGATGGTAGGATTCGTGGAATGAACCGCCAGATTTGAGGAACTTTGGGAAGTACTTGAAGTAGAAAAGGAAGGTACAGGTACTTCAGTTACAGGACCTGAATTCCCAAAATGTAAATAGCTATGGTGGTTACCGCCGCAAGTTCTACACAAAGAAGAAGAGCTACAACTGCTCGCGGTGTGACTTGTACCCAAACAGTTAGTACACCATTTATTTTCTATAACCACCCTGTATCTTTCCTGAGGAGATTCAGAAGAGAACATAGGGCATTCATAAATTGAGTGATTCGACTTACATGAAGCACATTAAGTTGGTGCATTATCAGAATTTGCTAAAAGAGCTGAAGAACTAGATGAGTTGAATTTTCGAGGGCGTTAATTGATTTTATTTTGAGGATTAACATTATTTTTCGATGATTTTGCTAGTGCCAAAGAATCTAGAGGAACGCATTGTTTTTCGAGGAATTTGAATAAATCATGATACTGTGGTATATCTGAGGACCCAAATTGGAGTTCAAACCTTTTCAAGGTCTCAGGATCCAGTTTTTTACTGATGAGATTCACCAGTATAAAATCCCAATCACTTGCTGGAAAATTCATTTTATCAAGGGCTTTCAAATTATCTGAAAAAGTATCCAACAAATGTCTGAGATTTTTAGAGGAATCTGAAGTTAGTCTCGGAGTATTTACCTAGTATTCTTCCCAGTAGAAAGTGGCAAGAAGCCGCGTTTGTTTTGGAATCTAGAAATTAAACTATTATAGGCGATTTCGTACATTTGTGATAGGAATTTTTGATAATTTGTTGGCTCACCAGAAGGTGAAGACAGCAAGTATTATGCTCAGGTTCGTTTGACCATGAATGAGTGAGTTATAGAGAGCGATAAATGTATGCCAACTTTTTAAATTGCCATACTAAAAGTAAAAACATTAAGCTTTGGGAGTCTGACATTGACACCTGAACTACTGACAGACTCTGCTTGCGGTAGAGGAGTACTTTCAAATAGATCTCACCCAGTCAACACACGGACATTCGATGGACATCCATTGGACGTCCATTTAGGATATTTGGGATATCCAGAGAATATCCAGTGATATCCGATGTATATCTTATGGACGTCCAATGGACGTGCCGAGTGGAAGGAGTTGGACTTCTATAGGATATCCTTCAGGGACATCCATAAGACATTTTTCAGGGATATCCATAAGATATTGTTCACAAATATCCATAAGACATTTTTCAGGGATATCCATAAGATATTGTTCACAAATATCCATGAGATATTTTTCAGGGATATTTACTAAATATCGTTAACAATATAGAACACCATGTATATTATTCCATAATGAATTAGGAACTATTATAACGAATTCAACGGTACCGGATTGGATAGGGTTATTTCAAACGATTATGAAGATATTTGCATTCGAAGTTTTCATATGCTCATTGAGGATATGGAAATGTGAATATCTTCCTAATCATTTGTAGAAATCCTATCAAACACAGTATCGTTGAATTCGTTATGATAATCCTTAACCGATTATGGAATAAAATACGTGTCCCGTTTGAAAATGCCATCCTCGGTTAAAGTGCCAGTTATGAAGCAAACATGTAGGTACATACAACACAAATAAATAGTTGATCTTTGTGACATTTATTTGAAAAGTACAACTACCAAGGACAGGTTTGACATTTCCAGAAAAGAAGTTGCTCGTCCACCCTGTTTGTGATAGGAAAATTGAGAATATTCATTATGTTTCATATAACTGGTCTCTTCATTTTTTTCTTAAAACAGGGCATCTCATCTATAGGAATACTGATTGTATTAGTCCCTCTGTTGATTGCTTTTTGTGTCAACCAAGCATATTTATATATCTCTGGAAGATCCCACATTCTTCCTGAAAACAATGATATAGAGTTGAGTTTCAGGAGTTTACCAATATCATTATTAGGGAGAGTTCTATTTACCTGACACACACAGTGGACTGTAAACATAATGAGGCATAATACTTATTCTCCTTCAATGCAATCATTTGCATCCATTTGACCAGCCAAAACCAGGTGGCCCGCATTTATGAGCTCAGCTTCATTTTGGAGACACTGAATCACTGAAAAAGGATAGACAGATTGAAATGCACAGGCTAAATGGCCAAATCATAAGAATTCTTGTTCAATAATGATAAAAACTTACAGCTTATGTTGGTATATGTTTTAGGTTCAACATTCCAACTAGAGGTAGGTAGGTGTTCTACTGTTAAACATCAGAGATATTATTGTCCTCAATCAAAACACAATGAACCACTGGAAAACACGGATTTAAAAAATACACATATATCAAAGCTGAGAATGATTGAGAACTCAAAACGAAATTAACATAAACACACCTCTCAATAAACACCATCACCAAAACCAAACAATGTAAAATATAAACAATCAAATAGTACTGGCTTTCGCCGTTCTGGCTCTGGCGCTACGATCTCTCTTTCGTTTGACATGGCGGTATTTTCAAATCATCCCACCCGATTTATAAAATAACTTACTCTGAACAATCTATATAACCTCTATGTATTACGGTGGAGTTATAAAAATTATGAAATTGAAAATATTCTATTAGCCTTAATCAATATGATCATACCTATATTTCTTATTGAAAGTTTAACGCATATTATGAGAATAGAACCATAACTAGGTGTGGAATTCAGGAATTCTGAGAGTGGAGAACGTTCAGATATGACACACTAAAAGTCATTATGATTAATACTAATTATAATATACCAAATATCATTATTGCTTATTTGTATTATTACGATGTCTTTAAGACGTATTCAGGACGTGAGAATTAGATATCTTTAAAACGTCTGAATGATGACATCTTGTAGACGTCTTATTCAGGGAGTAAGACGTACAGACTAAAAGATAGGATATAATTCAGACATCTTAAAGACGTCTTGTGCTATCTGGGATAAGATATCTTCTGATGGATATCCGCTATAAATCCATGGATGAATATCTCATGGATGTCCATCTGAAGACCACAAAAAAGTAAATACTTATATGAGAGCTATTTTCGAGTGATTGTATATTTTTGTACGAAAACATTGAACAACAGAGAAAAATTCCAAACTGTGGTGTTGTTATTTATATGAATTCATATTTGCATCGGATATCTTAATTGTGGCTATAAACATATTATACCTACATAACAATAATAGTTATATGATGGAAAACTACCTTTGAATTTCTAATAAACATGTGATTTGCATGTGATATTTGTGATGATTCGTATTGTTTTGAACCATTCTCAATTAACAATTTTTGTTCGCTAAACGAACATCTTATGGACGTCCATAGGTGATCCGCATCAGAATATCCATTTGATATCCTCTGACGGATATCCTATGGATATCCATTTCATGTCCCAGGATATCCCGACCTGAAATGGACTTGAGAAGGATATCCATAGGATATCCTGTGTTATCTGGGCAGTGTACAGTTTTTGCATTATAATATTTTTTATCAACTTCTTGTCTAAGACGCTTTTCAACCTCTAACTCTTTATTTTCTGAAGTTGAAAGAATTTGTATCAAGGCATTGTGATGTGAATTGAATGCATTATAAACCTCTGCTAATTCGAGATATCACATTCGAAAGTAAGAACGCTCTGTCGGTTCCACTTTTGCTTGCTGGGCTATATCATGAACAACTGATATTCTATCGATTGCGGTATCCCTAATTGCACGTAATTGTTTTATTTTTGCAACATTAGCCATATTGAATGGGATAACAATGAAGAAAGAAGCAAAATATAATAATCATTGATGATATTTCAATGTCGAAAAATTAATTTATAAAGAGTACCTACTACTTTTGAGTACGACTGTAATAGCATCGATAAAAGTCTGATAAAGCAACCAGCAGGTTTAGGATGAATATACAATTCAACCTTGTTTGTTGTCCTGGAGTAGAGAAACAATATACAGGGTGTTGCGAAATTTGACCGACAACGCTTGACAGGTCGTGATAGCCCTCGTGATTTCATGATCATTGAGATAAAGACATATGGTCTTCAAGTGCTCAGTTCTCGAGATACAGGGCGTTGCAGTTAAGAAATAAAAATAGTTGTTTCGCAATATCTCAAGAATAATTTAATATAATGCATTCAAATTCAGTATATGGTTTCACCTTTGAATGGGTCATTTTTTGACGAGGGAGCCATTCCGGACATTTCATCCAATGGTGCCCTACAGGGGGTTGTGGTAACTTTTTCTCCCATATACTCTACGCCACTGATTAAATTTCGATTATTTCCAATTCCTCAAATTCATTGTTCAATTTTGTTCAGAAAATGTATCACCTTCAGCTGAGCTGAGATAAACAGTTTTCGAGATATTCGACCCGAAATAGAAGATTGCATAGTAATATTTCATCATTTTCAGTAGTAGAAAATTGCAAAAATATTTTTCTGGTGTTGAGTAGATTAGATACTATTCAGATCTCATCCTGTAGCTGAACAGAAATAGTTATTCCACGAATAAAGAGAAAACAAACATTTTTGTAATTTTCCACTACTGAGGAAGATGAAAAATTACTATGCAAACTTCTATTTTGGGTCAAATATCTCGATAACTGTTAATTTTAGCTTAGTTGAAGGTAATGCATTTTTTCAACATAATTGAACAATCAATTCGAGAAATTGGAAATAATCAAAATTTCGTCAGTGGCGTAGAAAATATGGGAGGAAAAGTTATCACAACCCCCTGTAGCGTACCTATGGATATAGACTTCTCGGAATGTCTTCCTGGTCAAGAAATGAACCATTGAAAAATGAAACCATATACCGAATTTGAATGCATTATATACAATTTTTCTTGAGATATTGCGAAAAAACTATTTCAATTTCTCAACTTCCACGCCCTGTATCTCGAGAACTGAACACTTGGAGACCATATGTTCCTATCTCAGTGATTATGAAATCACGAGGGCTCTCACCTGTCAAGCGTTGTCGGTCGAATTTCGCAACACCCTGTATGCTTGTGAGATATATCGAATAGGAGAATAAAACGATTATGAAATTTTACACTTATTATTTGATAGGTGTTCTAATTTGAATGGATTATGAAAATCACCGGTTTTTGTTGAAAGGAAATGAATCGATTAAATTCCGATACACTAACAATCTACGAGTGAGTGCGCACAAAAAATGTGAGCAAAAACTTTGCGATAAGCGGCGAATGAAACCTTATATTAAAACAAGTTTTTCAATTCCTGTGTGAATCAATATGATATGTATAACAAGTATATATCTAATACTATCAATGATGATGACACAAACGATACAGATCAAATGATCTGGCTCGAAGGCAACCAAAAATGTCTGTGTTTGAACGAAGTGTAATGTCATCCATCCAGTTAAGGATAATCAAATTCTCACCTGGTATATTCTTGGTATATTCCTGTCGATTTCCAGGTCCTCTGCTTAAGGCCGGCCTTCATTACCCGTTCATAGGGTGGAAAGTGGACTGTATACTCTTTGAGATCTTTGACAAAATATCGATATTTTGTTTTTTTTTTTGAGTAATTATATTATTTGAAGAATTGCGGTCGATCGTACCAATCCCCAATATCGAACCGAGATTTCCTATTCTGGACAGTTTTGTAGTAAATTCGGCGACATAAGTAATGCGCCGTTATTAGAATTTAATGAATATTTGAAGATATGGAGAAACTTGTTTTAATATAAGTGATGCAATTGATTCATGAATATAAATGTTGAATATGAAACTAAATCTAAACTTAACCTGAATTTCGGTGCGCGAACAATGATTACCTATCTTCCTGACCCAAAAGCAGCTAAGCAGTTTTTTGCAAAAGTATGGAAAAAAAATATGTTCGAAAAATCTGCTTTTTTCGTGTAAAGTCTACCATACCATTTGGCAAGGAATTATTTCATGAAAGCATGATCATACACATGAATACCTATCTCCCTGACCCGAGAGCAGCTGAGCAGAATATTTTGCGAAAGTATCGAAAATATAATATTTTTGAAATTTTATATTCTTTCATATCTATGATTTGGTGGGGAATGATTATTCTATAGACTCTATAGAGAATGATTCGAGATCCAGTGCTTTCACAATGCTTATTATTGTTTTTATTAAGTAGGCTGCTCTAGGGCACTCAACACCTAGAGTCCCACCATATAAATGATAAAAATGTGCCCCACTGGCCAAATACTCTTATCATCATTTTCTTACCGAAAATCAGTAATAAAGTGATCGTTAGACTTTTTGTTGAAGAATTTTTGAATATGGGGCCAAAAAACGTATTTTGAAATTGGTGGATTAGGTTGACCCACCGCGGCCCTAGTAATACGGGAAAGCCATAATTGAGGTGGGGGGGTCAAACACGCCCACCGCTAAATTCTTGTCGAGACTTGCATAAACTTCCTAAACTGGCAAGAAGCAGATCTGTTCTGGATGCTATCAAAAAAATGTTCGTCTTCATGGCAGGAAAGTGGCCAAGAATCGAACATTGAAGACAAAAACTAGATGTTTGGTTTGTGAAAAATATTTGTGCTTGGAGTGTTTTTTTCATTTGCATAATGCTTCTTTGATTGTTTTGATTTTATTTGGGTCTAATAAATATGACATCGAATAAATGCAACAATTATTACCACTTTCCTGGCCTGCGGTGGGTTACATAAGTCCACCAAAACCGAGGCCAACACTGGCAAAACACTTGGAAACATATTGAAATGCATTTCATAAGGCAGTGGTGGATCTTTACGTAACACCGTGGCCACAAAGAAATTTTTGTCTGGTGGTTCAGATCTGCCCACCACTGCTACTAGGGAAACATTTCTGTTAAGGTTTTGGTGGGTTGCTTAGATCCACCGTGGCACTCTACGTGTTAATATCAATTCTGATTATATTGGATCAGATATTCATCGCCGAGCTTAACTACATACATCGCATAATCGCAAACAAAAGCAGTTGTGGAATTTCGATTTTCAATATTCCCTACCCAAAAAGGGGGGAAACGTGTGCCACTGGTCAATCGGGAGAGTTCAGAAATTCTGGCTGCCAGCTTTGGCAGCCCACTTCACGTAGGTACTTGCGCTAATAACGCTAATGCCATCCAGTGTTGGTCTGCGTCGTTGATTGATATATTACGCTTACGCTGGGTCTGCGTCAATGAACTCAATGTAAACCAAAATGTAAACAGGGGCGTGTTTTTCACTCCATCGAAGAAAGTGCGCACTGATAGATGCGGTTTTTTGACGTGACGTCACCAATTGTTCTGTTGGAATCTATGCTGGAAGGATTGAACAATGGTTTATACAACACATTGATGGAAACACGGATTTTGTCGTGTGTCAGTCATCATGTATCTTGAGAATCAGAAGAGGCTAATTCGATTTTATTGATTAACACTGACTCTTTCTTCTGAAATCTCTCAAGAATCTCAAAAATCCTCAATATTAAATGTTTTCTATCAAATCAAAACAAAAAACAACACTAAAATGTGTCAACTGTCATGTCAATCTCCTCCAAACTGCTGGATTCTCGAAAAGCGATTCAAAAGTGCGCATTTTATTACAACAGTTTGATGGATGTTCATCAACATTCCAGCGGAATTTTGCAACAGTGTGATGGTTTCTTCGATTCATGCGCATGATAAAATGTTGGAATGAAAACGCACCCGTCGCTACGCTAGTGAGTTTGGTAAAAAAATGACTATTGACAATATTGACATTGACAGCATTCACTATTAACCTCAAGGATTCAACGATTCATAAGGAGTAGAAGTTTAAAACTTTTGTCGAAAAAGTAATGTTATCTCGAAATCATATTTTGTTCAAAAATATTTGGCGCCAGGCTGTAGAAGAATGCGCGAATCCAACATTACATAAAAAAGGTTAGATAATTCGGATATTCGGAATATTCTTTATATTTTTCTTCATTATTTAATTCTAGCAAGACCCTTGAATATTTTATGTAAAGTGAAGAGTGCAGACTACCGTTCAATATCATTTACCACTATCTTCCAAAGGCAAGCTAAGAATGATCCTAAAAACAGTGGTACAACTGAAAATGAAATCAAAGCAAAGCCTGTATTGGAAGTTATTTCACCCAATCTTAGGGGAGAAGAAAAACAAAATTCAACAGTGGATTTGGAAAATATTAAAGAAAAGAGTTTACAAGAACAATCTGAAGATGAGACCAGAAAGCAAATCCTGTCCACAGAGTCTATTAAAAAATTGAAAGATAAAATCATTGGGAGACCTGAGAAGGAAGGTGACAATAAAAGTAAGGATTTGAATAGGTACCTTGATTAACTTTTCATACTACTTCTAATTTCAATTACTTTTTATAGTTAAGCCACCAATAAAGAAAAAGAAACGTATAGACCTTTCAGTACAATCATTAGAAAGAAATTTCATTACACCAGTGAAAGCTATGTCTGATTTTCTGCTGAAGCCATCAGATTTGGAGTCATTACCAAAGACAAAGAGACGTTCACCATATGAATCAGAGCCACCTATCACTGTTTATTGGAGAAAGGATGTTGAGGCAAAGGCTTTAGAGATTTGGGGATCACATGATAATTTGCAAAGAGAATTGCTCAAGAGGAATATTGAGAGAAAGAAATACCAGCAAAGTATGTACACCAGATGTAAAAAAATCTATTAGACAAGCCATCACTTCTAGAGTATTTGGTTTATCAAAATGTAATTTAATGTGGTTATTATGGTATGTGAGTAGGATAGTTTTCACATATTTTCACTTTCTGGTGTCTTCTTCTTTCACTGGAAATGGCCCCTGTTTTGAATTTTCAAATGGAACATCCTGTTTATTATAACAGTTTGGAATTTCAGAGACAATGATTCTGGATCAGCTCAGGTGATGTCAGAAAATTATAATCACAAAGTTTTGGTCACTGGTATGATAGGTAGATAGAAAGAAGACAAGTTGACAAGAAATATCTCCTTATATAGCTAGTTGGTATTTTTTTAATGGCAACCATTTGTTGACCAGCACTTTCTGAAAAAAGGATTTTTTGAGGAATTTAAGGAAACTGGTACTGATTGATTTGCAATACTGATTTATTTCTGATTGGATTGAAAATAAAACATGAATTTCATATTACTTCTAGCTGACCCTGCAAACTTTTATTTGCTATATACATTATGGGTGTGAGCAGCAATGGTTCTCCTGTCAATGGTTTCTCAACATGCTCTTATGATTTATGAAGGAAGGACATTGATTCTCGCATTGATTGCTGGATATTTTTCATGCCAGTCCACTAATCAGAAGGGGTTAATGAAGACTCCTAACAGTACAATAATTGGTGGTTCCTTAACTACCCCAAAAAACAGAAAAATCATGAGAACCATCTGGAGTAGAAAAATCTTAATTCAGTTGATATACCCATTGTCCAAGGTTTTTGATAGAAATGAATCATTCTAGACCTTTTGTAAAAACTATTCTTCAATAACCCATCAAAGTAGAAAAATCTCAAAACAGTTGAAATTCCCATTTTCTGAAGTTTTTTGATGAAAATGGATTATTCTAGACCTGAATACATTAAATGGAGTGAAATAATTTGTGAACCAAAAAGTACCCCTCTACAACCCTCCAAAGTAGAAAAATCATAAATCAGTTTTTCCTTGCTTGGAGTTTTTTTTATAGAAATGAATCATTGTAGACTTGCTGAATATGCTCTATAGTATAGCATAAAATAACTTGTGAACCAAAATCTTCCCCTCCACTCCCTCCAGAGTAAGAAAATCATAAATCAGTTGGTGAACCAATGTTCTTTCTGAGAATGTTCTTCATGATATTGAGAATCATATTGTGGGAAGTCTATCTCATAGTTGTCACAAGAAACAGGTAGGAAACAAATCAACTGCTCTCCAAAAGCACCCCTACAAGATTACTGCTGTAGAGGGTGTCCCATATTGCTTGATTTTGACAGTTTTTCCTATTTCCAGAAGAGCTAGTGGAAAACTGACCAAGAGGTCTAGAGCTTGATTTTTGTGAAACTTAGCTTGCTGAAAACCTCATTTTGCTATCTCTAACCATTTTCCAGATATAGGTGAAAATTGACATTTGACCTATTTCAAAAACATACCATATTTTTCTATAGGAAAAATCTTTCCTCAGGCACTTTTTAAAGTAGAATGAGATACATCCACTAAAAAAATATATTATGTATATATCTGATATCAAAGCCAAGTTGTTATTTCATTTTAAATAAAAACCATAGTTTGCTTCGATTCCTGAAAATCGAAAAAATAAGCTCTCCAAAAATATATATAATTCAAGATATGTCTAGTTATTGTTGCTGTCAATATAACATATTTCTCTTTAAAAATAATAATTTGGTGACATCTTAACATAGTAAGCCATGGAAAGCAAGAGTTGTTTTCAATATCTTTCAGTTCTACATTGATTGAAATGAATGAAAGCTGTTCACTACTGTCTGCAACAGAATGTATGAAAACTTTGAAAAATGCCAAATGTTTATATGTTTCATTGAATCAGGCAAAAATCCTGAAGCTGCAAGAAATTTAATAGAATAGAATAGAACAGGGCTTCATTTTCAAGAATGGCAATTACAGTGACATAACATTAAAAACATATATCATCACAGTTATCAAAATTAAAGAAAATAGTGTCAGGTACAATTGATTGAATCAATATAGGAACTTTAAAGTTTTTTATATATCATCACAGTTATCAAAATTAAAGAAAATAGTGTCAGGTACAATTGATTGAATCAATATAGGAACTTTAAAGTTTTTTATATATCATCACAGTTATCAAAATTAAAGAAAATAGTGTCAGGTACAATTGATTGAATCAATATAGGAACTTTAAAGTTTTTTATGGATCAAAATATTGAAATTGAAATAAAATAAATCAAGTCCTATAAAAATCATGTTTGCCTCCTCTTCATTGCAGGACCTTCATAAGGATATCTACTATTCCCCCAAATATTCTTTAACTGAGTATGGTTCCAAATCTACTATAATATTGATTATTAGCCCCTTGAAGACTCTTATTTAACTTCTTGTTTGAATGAACAAAATACACCAAGAAACATTTATCACCAAAAATATGTTCAACAATTTAACCCGATTTCAGATGGAACTTGAACGCATTTCATAGAACGACTGAAGAAGGGTGAGAGCCTGAGTCAAATTTGATAGGGAGGTGGTGAATCGAGTTGTCTAAGGGGGAAGAAAAGGGGTTGAAAAAGAAAATAACTCATTATCTCAGTTAATACTCATTGTACATGGATTTCGAAGGCGATAAACGAATCTACTAATCGAATTTGATTGAAGGCGTTGAACTCATTGTTTGTCAGGTCTAAGGGGGTAACAAAGGGGTTGAAAAACAAAAAAAAATCATTATCTTCGTTAATACTCGTTATACATGGATTTTGAAGGCGGCAATCGAATCTACTAATCGAATTCAATAGGAAGGCGGTGAACTCATAGTCTGTCAGGCCGTCTAAGGGGGAAGAAAAGGGGTTCAAAAACAAAAAATCGTCATCTCCGTTAATACTCGTTGTACAGTCATATTCAATAAAAAAGCATACAAGTATTAAAAAGAGAGGTTAACGTCATCCTAGATCTAGTTGTGTAAAACTGGCTCATCACAAGGTGTCAAAATGCAAGTCAGTGGCGTCGAGCATCAATGAAATAAATAATGATGAAAAAAAAAAAAATAGTTGATAATTTATTGAATTATTTATATTCAACAGTTTTATAACAATTCAAACAAAAACGAATAACGAGAACAGTGAAAATAGAATTTAATACTTGGTCAAGTTGATCAAATTCGATAGTATCCGAGATAGTTTCGGATAAAGCTCTTTCCAGCACTCGTGGATCACTTCCCATAATTCATTCGAATTTTGGGGCCTGAAGTTTCTCTTGTAGATTTTTTTTACAATTATACCCCAAACGTTTTCTATTGGATTGATATCGGGACTGTAAGTGGCCCATGGCAGAACTTCTACGTTATGCCTACGGAACCAATTCGTAACATCATTGGCGGTGTGGACTGGATAATTATCATGTTGATATATAAAGGTATTGTTTGTATACAATTGCTCAATAGATGGGAGCATTATATTTTCAAAAATGTTCAAATAATTTGCGGCATTGAACTTTCCCTCTATTCGCCAGCAACACCAGGTCCATGGATACTTATCCAGCCCCATACATTGACGGAAAAACGTCCAGACCTAGAAGCAAGAGAGCTAGTGTATCGATCTTCAAATCTCGTTTAGTGTGGACGATAAACACGAATTGGTCCGTCATAAGTCGACTTGAAAGTTTTTTCGTCTGTAAAAATTACCCTATGCCAATATTGTGGGTTGCGGTATATATTATTTAGTGCGGAAATTACCCTTGTCTGACGCCGTTCAGCGTTGAGTGAATTTTTTTTGCTGCTGGATGATTATTCAGGTCAGATTTCTTGACCCTTCTGCTCGCAGTAGGTTGAGAGCCAGGAAATCCTGTCACTATCACATAATCTCTCGCCGTTGCAAATGGGTTATCTCTTAAGTATGCCACAAAAGCAGCATCTTGTTGAGGGTTGGAAATTTTGGGACGACCTGATCCAACTTTTTCTTCTCAATCTCTTGCTCCCATCGTTGTTTGATTTTTAGAATAGTTTTCTTATTCCGATTATTCTCCCGTGCTACCGCGCGAATAGATCATCCTTCCTCAGTCTTAGTCACTATCTGAGCCTTTTCTATTTCTGTTGAATGGCGAGGCATTTTGATGTCACAGACTAAGCAATTTCAATAATAACGCCGACTTCTACGCTTTGTATTTTTGACAATCTATGACAACTGTCAACATTAGGTAAACAATCATTCCTCATAGCCCGTTTTACGCAAATTGGATGACGTCAATTTCTCTTTATACTTGTACGCTTTTTTTAATACGACTGTACATGGATTTTGAAGGCGGTAAACGATTCTACTGATTGTATTTGTCAGGAAGGTGTTGAACTCATAGTTCGTCAGGCCGTCTAAGGGGGTAGAAAAGGGGTTGAAAAACAAACAAAATTATTATCTTCGTTAATACTCGTTGTACATAGATTTTGAAGGCGGCAAACGATTCCACTGATTGTATTTGATAGGAAGGTGTTGAACTCATAGTTTGTCAAGCCGTCTCAGGGGGGAACAAAGGGGTTGAAAAAGGGAATGAATCATTATCTCTTATAATATTAATTATGTTGATGAAGAAATATAGAACCATGACAAAATGAACAGCAAGTTCAGAAAATATGAGTTATCTAAGAATTCAGATATTTTGAAATATCTGATAATGAATTGTATTTCTAAGCCTGCTATTGCTGAACAAACACTATGTAATTCCAGAGTCTTCGAAAAAATATGTGGGATAGTTTTTCATCAAAAAAGATAAAATGTCATCTTCAAAAGATTCCTTGAGTTCCATAAAGAAATAATCGATATATTTCATTCCAAATGTCATGGTTCATCAATATTGTGAGATGGTGTGAATAACTCACAATTGCATGTGGAAATATCTGAAAATTTTTTCATAAAATCAATGACAATTTTGAAGAAATGCTTCATCAAATATAGTTTGTTAGAATGAACATTAAAAAACGATCCGTACCAACTTTCAGACTAGAAATCGTATAATCTATTTTTCATGACTCATCAGACGGAAACTGCTATTCTCGAGTCGCGAAAGAGATTTCTCTGCTCAAGTTTTTGCAGATGAATCCAGCCTCAGAGATAGATTATGAAATATTTTATTATTTGTCACTATCGCGATTCTTTATCAAATTAAATAATGTTCATAGCTTCGCACATTGGAATGGGTCTATTTTGAAAGAAAGGAATAAAAAATATTTAAAATTTCCCATCCCAAATAAATCCATGTACAACGAGTATTAACGGAGATAATGATTTTTTTGTTTTTCAACCCCTTTTCTACCCCCTTAGACGACTTGACAAACTATCGATTCACCACCTCCCTATCAAATTTGACTCAGGCTCTCACCCCTCTTCAGTCGTTCTATGAAACGCGTTCAAGTTCCTTCTGAAATTGAGTGAAATTGTTGAACAAATTTTTGGCGATAAATTTTTCTCGGTGTATTTTGTGGATGTGGCTAACTTCACTCCCACCTTGTTTGACTGTTGTTGGCAATTTATTGAAAAACCGGATACATGCATACTCTGAAGTCTTTTCTGTTAATGACAGTCTATGGATTGGGATATTGTAGTCAGTGTTATGGTTTCTTGTGTTTAAACTATGTTGTATCTTATGAAATTCAAATTTATTCCGATTTTCAAATAGAAACATTAAGCTCTCATAAATATAGGTCCCTGACATGGTCATTAAAGTCGTAGCAAAATCCTGATGGCTTTTTTTGTAGCTTAAAAATTCTCTCTGCCAGGCTACCTACTTCCTCCCCAGAAGATGATGCCAAAACGCATCACTGAGTGGAAATTGGCAAAATAAATAGTTCGTTTTGCTCCATCATCCAAATATGTTGATTTTACCCTAAATGCATAGCATATACGTGACAATTTGGTGCTGATTTCCCTAATATGTTTTTCGAAATCTTAATTTTGGTCAATGTATACGTCAAGAATTTTTGTGTGTTCTGCTAGTGTTATTGTCTGTGTTTGTATAGTTTATACGTAGTCAGTTGAAAAAGCCAAACAAAATTTTAACCACCTGCATGTCGGCAAATCCTTTGACAAGCTGCAGGTCACGGCGGCGGGTAAAATATTCTTTTCGTTACCACAAATTAAAGCTGTTCTTAAATGACTTTTTGATTGTTCAATAATCACGTATATATCCTTTTTGGAACATGAGAGTATCGAATATTGGTAAGTTTCCAGACCACCCATAAGGCATCCATGACTGGTTACTTATTTTTAGTGGGTATTCGCCAATAGCCCTATCGTCCCACATTTGAAATATGAATATAAACATTATAAGGATTTCCTTTCGTGCGCCACAAATTAAAGCTGTTCTCAAATGACTTTTTGATTGTTCAAAAATTACGTATATATCCTTTTTGGAACATGAGAGTATCGAATATTGGTAAGTTTCCAGACCACCCATAAGGCATCCATGACTGGTTACTTATTTTTATTGGGTATTCGCCAATAGCCCTATCGTCCCACATTTGAAATATGAATATAAACATTATAAGGATTTCCTTTCGTGCGCTCCAAGCGATAAAAAAACTAAATCAAAATAATCAACGAAATAAAATATGAATATAACATTGAACTCATCAAAAATTCTCAACAAAATTGAATAAAAAAAAACATTGAACTTAATAAAAATTATCAGTAGTATAAGGAACTTCAGGATATGTATGTAACAATATGAATAAGATGGGTACTATGGAAATGCCAATAATTCTGAATTTCTGATTGGTAGAGTTACTCTATGTATATACACGTATATTCTAGATTATACAAGGTAACTTAATCAATTGAACATTGTTCTGATTGGTCTAAAATCATACGAAGAAAATAATCAACAAAATAAAATATGAATAACATTGAACTTAATGGAAATTCTCAGCAAATAAATGGTATATTCTGAAAAGTTTTTTTTTATGAAATTAGAAATAGGTAAAGTTCCACAGTTTCACTTTACATGTCACATCACTTTCCTACACTTCAGACAATTTCACTACACATGTTCACATCACTTTCCTAAAATTCACACTTTGGTAATGATAATCACAATATGATTCAGAACACACCACTTATTAGTTTTCGTAACTGTTATACACAAATACTGGATGATATATCACTACTCACTATCGGACTCTTCATGACTTGAATCTTCATTCACCCTAATGATCACTAGATTGATACGTGGTATACAATATTGATTTTCTGTTTTGATTACATGAGATACACAATTCCTCCATATGTCACTCTCTCGTTTATCACATTAACTACTGTCCTGATGGTGGTTAAAACTGGCTCGCTAAATTGCGGGGATTGTTTGTTTTATGTTCTTTGCTTTTAATAGCAGCCCAGACCATCTCAATGGGGTTAAAATCACTGTAATATGGGTGCAAACGTAAGACAGTATGGCCGTGTGCGCCAAAGAGTTCATCAACTACATATTTCTTCGAGAAATTTTGCTTCCTGATCATTTCCAGTAATTCTTCAGTTTTTTAGGAGAGATTTCCATGCCTTTTATCTCCATAAATTGAATAACGTCAGCCTTTTTCGTGTTGGTGCTCGGTATTTTCGTTTGTTGGCGTGAAAGGTATGACGTGTTATCCATAAAGATGACTGGATTCTCTGGAATATTTGGTATAAGCAGCTGCTCTGCCCATTTGTAAAATAATATTGCCATCATATTCTCGTGATAATCGGCAGAGGATTGCTCGATATTTTTGGCAGACAACAACAATGCATTGTCAACAACCGTATTGAACAACGTCATGTGAGTCAAACCACGTTTCATCTAGATAAATGATAGGTCTATTCGCTTCACGGTATTCCTTTATTTTACGTAGATATTCTTGCCGATGGTCTACGATGCGTCTTGATTCCATAATCACCATCCTTTTGTCTAATTTTTCATAGCTGAACCCGCAATCTATCAAAACATTTCACAACCTACTTAACGATTTGTAATTATAATCCGCGTATTCATTCAACTTATCCCTGATATCTGGCAATGTTGGCACCTTATTCTCATTATACAATCTGTATACAATTCGACGAATTACTTCTTTCGAAGCATCATCAGTATTGTCCCACTCTTTTTCGTTTAACTTCATGATCTACAACATCTCCGGTTTTAATAATTCTGTATATGGTGGTAAAGCTTACTTTAGTTAATTCCTGTATTCTCTTCTCAAGTTGGTTTTCTGTAGAATCATTATTCTCGTCCTTGAGACGCGAATAGATATTCGAAATTACCCTTTGCGTTTGAACGTGTAAGTCTTCATTGGCGAACTCCGCTTGCTCTTTCTCCGAATCACTATCACTCACTTCGTTGACTTCCTCAAAAGGCCTCCAGAACACAAAACCACTATGATTGAAATAATAAATTTTCTTATCACACAGGAGGTCGCCCATGCAACTCTGACCAATCAATATCCAATATAGTTTGGAGTAACCAATGAGACGCGGTTTCTAGCATGATAACGCTTGTCCAGTCCACGTTGACTGCACAGGCTGCATACCGGGCAAGCTCAGCAGAAAATATCTCATTCATTCCTATTCCAATGTTAAGCGAATCGACGAATCCTCGTATCGTCCTTAAAAACGGAAGTTTTTCAACTGACTTCGCATAAATTATACTTGAAGTGTTTCAGGTATGGTATTGTTTTTTATTTTAGTTCGAAAGCAAATATAATTCGTTTTATCTTTGTTCAGTATGAGTTTGTTCATGGCAAACCATTCCTGCGACTTTTTCACCGTTTCATTCGAGATATCTAAAAGCTTGTTCAATGACCAACCTACTGTTAGAATGCTTGTGTCATCTGCAAAATTTAGAAGATTAATATTTTCATTATTCACAATATCTAAGGCTAAATCGTTTATATAAAAAATGAATAACAAAGGGCCTATTATTGAGGGACACCTACCACTGTCATGATTTCCTTTGAGTAATATTTAATTCCCTGGCAATTTATAACAACTTTTTGTTCACGTTGTGTTAGGTAAGACTTTATCCAGTCATGAGCTGGACCTCTGATACCATATCTCTCCATCTTGTCTAACAAAATTTCATGATCCAGGCAGTCGAAAGCTTTCGACAGGTCCAGAAAGATGCCCATTGATATATTTTTATTCTTATATGCATTAGAGTCACTGGATGGTATCAGTAGATAAGAGTTCGGACACAGCTGAACTTCTGTCCTTTTCTATTTTCTATAATACAATGATATAAGTGAATAAAAGAATAAGACATATATTCTGCTCTTTGTCTTTTCAATTTCCCTTGTAGCGCCTGATTGTCAGATACGATTATAAAGGTTAGATTTTCTGTCAAATCAATCATTGTCGTAGATGGAAAATAGAAATAGGGTATAAACATCCATTTCAATTTATATAGCGATACACTTTTCTTAGAACAATAGTTATAAAATGGAATCGAATTCATGTAACAACATTTTGATATGACAAGATACACTCATATGGATATACCTATAGCTATTTCCTTATTGTATGTAAAACTGTAGACGAGCGATAAAGTTCAAAACATGAAGTTTGTTTCGATTTTTCAACCTTCGCTGCATTCACTTTTCACTGAATTTGGTCGGTATTGAAAACGCCATTGAATGATATTATATCACAATGCAATTGACTTGATTTCCTCAGTTTTGTTCTCAATTTTGTTTTGCATAATGGAATTTATTTTCAATAGTCTGTTCTGTAAATCAATGGAACAGCAGATTCTCTCAAACGAAACTCAATTAAAATATTCTCTTAATCTGCTGTTATAAGAAGTGAATTTAAATGTGTGTACTCACCTCACAAATGTTGCTTGTCTTCAAATTAATTTCCCATCCAGGCAGTTTCATACATTCCTTCCATAAGGGAATGGTTGATATTTCCTTTGAAGAATTGAAGAAATGAAATCGACATTCCCTTCAGAATTCCCTAAATTCATTACACAGCAGAGCATTTCTACTGATGCTGTTCTCTCAATAGTTGAAATTATATTTCAATCCTGACGTTCATAAAATTTATTGTCAAATTCAAACAATTTTCAATGAAAAAAACGACTATGATGCTGTTGTCGCAATGCCACATTCAAAAACACTAACATTTGGTATTTCTGTGTCCGAACTCTTATCTAACTAATATATCCAGTGACTCTAATATGCATTAGTAACTTTTTCTATGATTTCATATATGGCTGTCTCGATGGACTTCCCTTTCAAGTAGCCATGTTGGGAGTGACTCAACAATTTTTTGGTATAGAAATAGCTTAGAAGTCTTGTGCACATTGTCAGTTCAAAAACTTTGGAGAGAGATGGTAGCAGACTTACTGGTCAATGATTTTCTATGAGTGTTGGGTCGTCTTTTTTGAAGATGGGCTTGAGTAGTGCTATTTTCAAATTGCCTGGAAATGAACCGGTCGAAAAAGCGTCATTGAATATGTGGCATAATGTTATTGCTAATTCACAGGCACATAGTTTTATAATATAGATATTCTGGCACTAACAGAAACTCAAGTGAACTCGTCAACCAACAAGGTCCACATGCTCTGTCCTGGTTACGAACTTCATTCTTGATTTAGGTTCAAAGGTGGAGTCTGCCTCTACGCTAAGGCTAACCTTTCATGCCAGCATGTAGAGAGTTTGGAACCGAAAGACTTCGATGTGATGTGGTTCAAGCTAGTCGATACCAAATTGACCAAATTCATCTGCTGCCTTCACCTATATCGTCTAATGATAATGAATATAATAACCTCTTTGAGTTTTCATCACTCAAACTGGACTTCCTTCAGGAGAACCATCCAACGGGTGAAATCATAATCATGGGAGACTTCAATGTACACAACGCAGCCTGGCTCAAATTCTCTAACAAAACAGATGATGCAGGTCGTCAAACTGAGGCTTTCGCCATCACTCATGGTCTAGAACAACTAGTCGAACTACCAACCCGCATTCCATATGTCAATATCCAGTCTGCCAATGCACTAGATCTTTTTGTCACCAGCAATCCTGATCCATATAGAATATAAGTTTGTGCCCCACTGGGAAACTCTGACCACACCCTTATCTCCACATCCTGCTCTTTCCATATACCATCCAGCACCACAATTCCTACCCGTCTCATGTGGCATTACAATACCGCTGACTGGGAAGGTCTTAGTATGTTTTTTTCAGCGTTTCCATGGAAGAGAGTTTGTTTCTCCTCAGCAGATCCAACACGATGTGCTGAGACAATTCCTGAAATCATCATGTTGGGGATGCAAACCTATATACCGAACACTGCAAGACGAACATCTTCCGATAAGGTCTGGTTCAGTAGAAACTGCTCTAGAGCTGTCGCTTCCAAACAGGCAGCATTCCATCGATGGCAGAAAATTACCTAACATGTCATAAAAATTCATAATGAAATTAGAAAGATCAAAATTTGAAGAAGGCTATGCACAATCAGTATGTTTGGGAAAAAACAATCAAGACAGGTGACATGAAAATTCATGAAATAAGTGACAGAACCATTGTAAATTTATGTAATTCAAGGAAAAATACTTATTAAATTTATCTGAGCGACATTTTTTTCACTTGATTAATTGTTCAAAGTGGCTTCCATTTTGTTGAATACATAGTCGGGCCCGACGACTCATAGCTTGTGAAGCCGGCAAAATTTGAAATTGGTTCAACACACAGCCTCATTCATTCTCTGCAGGAGCTCCTCTCGTGTGTTCTTACATTTCGCGCAAAATGAGCTGGCGCCCCATCATGTTGATACCACATTATGTTTCGCAAATTCAAGGGAACATCTTCCAATAGTTCACCGAGATTATTTTGGCGGAAGTTCGAGTAACCTTCGGCATCGAGGCGGTTGGGAAGTTCAATAGGACCAATTAGTTGACCACCTATTATTCCTGCCCATAAATTCACTGAAAATCTTCGTTGGAAGCTTGTCCGTCGTACTACCCTGGGATTTTCGTTTGCCCAGAACTGGATGTTATGCATATTGAATGCTCCATCGCTGGTGAATGTGGCTTCATCACTCCTTAGGATGTTGGGAAGCAAATTTACATGATTCAAAACCCACTGGCAGAGCTGTACCGGGTGATTCAATAAGGATGACGAGGTACTGTATCTCAGGAACTAATAGTCGTAGAAGTTTGGGAAAAAAAATTCTTTCGAGGAAATCGACCAAGAAAAACTGCTGGAAATATTTTTTGAATCCATACGTCCACCGCTAGGGGGCGTAATAGCTTCGATCGTATGAAAAATGTAATTTTTTCGAATTTTTTCCAATATAAGTTTAGAAATGAATACTCTCACGTCAATGTCATCCTGATGGTCCATCTTTTTGTTGAATAGATTTTCATTGTAGGACGTAAAATGAAGGCGGGAGGGAATGCTAAACTTTTTGTACTGTAAATGTCTATAACTTTAGTTTGACGTATCGGAAATTTGCTAACAAGGTTCTGTTCGTGAAAGGAAGGCTTGGTGAACAAATTAAAAAACCATCTATGCCATTCTGGTTATCATCGCGCTTGTTAGGGGGCGTGTTTTATAAATTTAACCGTTTTTTCAATTTTGCTCCAAAATCTCAAATGGAACCGTATGATTTTTTTATTAGATTCCGAAAGTAGATAAAATTTGCAACACAACATGTCCAAACCGCATGGCGATATCTTCATTTGTTTAAAAGTTATGGCTCAAAGAATAGTTCATTGACGAATTTATTGATGAAACAAAATATTTTATTGAGTTTTCTTTTTTTTTGTAATATGCGTAGACAAGCATGCCATGAACAAATAAAAAAAACGAAAAAAAAAATTTCATTTAAAAACTTTACTATTAGTTAGTAGCGTAGGTATTAAAATTCAAATATATCCAATTTCTTAGAAAGCCGTGAAAACACTTGGTAGACAGTTTCTATGGAAACGCCGATTTTCCACAAATAGACAGTTTATTATTTGACATTCGAATTTGTAAAGAACCTAATTTAAAGTTCAAAAAATGCCGTATACGAACGAGGAAGCTTTTGATATGTTAGCAGTCTATTTTGAATGTCTTCAACATGCCGCTATAACTCAATAAAATATTTTGTTTCATCAATAAATTCGTCAATGAACTATTCTTTGAGCCATAACTTTTAAACAAATGGAGATATCGCCATGTGGTTTGGACATGTTGTGTTGCAAATTTTATCTACTTTCGGAATCTAATAAAAAAATCATACGGTTCCATTTAAGATTTCGGAGCAAAATTGAAAAAACGGTTAAATTTATAAAACACGCCCCCTAACCAGCGCGATGATAACCAGAATGGCATAGATGGTTTTTTAATTTGTTCACCAAGCCTTCCTTTCACGAACAAAACCTTGTTAGCAAATTTCCGATACGTCAAACTAAAGTTATAGACATTTAGAGTCCAAAAAGTTTAGCATTCCCTTCCGCCTTCATTTTACGTCCTACAATGAAAATCTTTTCAACAAAAAGATGGACCATCAGGATGACATTGACGTGAGAGTATTCATTTCTAAACTTATATTGGAAAAAATTCGAAAAAATTACATTTTTCATACGATCGAAGCTATCACGCCCCCTAGCGGTGGACGTATGGATTCAAAAATATTTCCAGCAGTTTTTCTTGGTCGATTTCCTCGAAAGAATTTTTTTCCCGAACTTCTACGACTATTAGTTCCTGAGATACAGTACCTCGTCACCCTTATTGAATCACCCGGTACTCTTGGCAAAAAGTGACACGGTTCATGTCATGCAAGTCATGCACTCGTCGATAATGATATGGGTGAATTCCCTGCATCCGAACCATTCTTCTTATCTAAAAAATGTCACGTTTTATTTCAATTTCATAAATACCAACATTAACATTAATTACTGTTGCCCGCGGTATTTGCATTAATCTGGATACCGTTCTGATGCTTATTTGAGGGTCATCTTCGAAATGGTTCAAGACATTTTCAACTGCGTGATTTTCTTGGTGCCTACCTTGTCCGCGTAAACGTCTGAAGTTGAAATTTTCTGTCAAACGTTGATGTATACGGGTGAAAATTTGCCGTGTGGGAGCTCCTCGGTTTGGAAATCGTCGTCGGTATTCATGCTCAGCCGCCAGAGCAAGGCCATTACAGAAGCCATACACAAAGTTTAATTTAGTTTATCTTTATTCTTTCTTAATTGACAATTGTAAATAGCTTTGAAAGTCGTCACATATATATACACTATACCATAAAACACTAAAACTAACATACAATAAAGGTATACAATAGAGGTATGCGATAGAGGTATACAATATACAATAGAGGTATACAATTGATAAAATGCATCAATAACAACATTCCTTAGAAGAGTTTTGAATTTCCTTCATTTACATTTTTTAGTAAAATATAGTAAAAGAATAGTAAAAGAATGCAGGTGCGGTTCGAGTTAAATGAAAATCAGATCTTTTCATTGAGATAATCAAATACCGAATAATAACATTTTTTTAATAGAATTTGTTTCAATAATATTTTGAATACATGACTATTATTACTAGATTTGATGTTGGATGGAAGCTTATTGAATAATCTAGGGCCCATACATTTTGGAGATTGATAATTTAACATTAATTTCACTGATTCAAAATGTACATCTTTTTTATTTCTTGTATTGTGATCGTGAATCCCATCATTAAGAGTGAATGAGTTTTTATTTTGGAAGACGTATAAGCATGCCTCAAAAATGTATAGAGATGGCAATGTTAAAATACCTAACTCCGAAAATCATTTTTGCATGAACGATAGTAAGGTACTCGTGCTATGCAACGGATGATCTTTTTTTTGTGCTATTAAAACATCGGTAACGTTTGTAGAGATTTCCCACAATAATATTCCATACCTCAATTGAGAATCAACATACGCATAATAGAGTGTGATGAATTGACTTTTATTAAGTATATTCCTTATATTTCTAAATAGATATGTCATCGAGTGAAGTTCAGAAACAATGTGTCTGCATTGTTCTTTCCAATCTAGATGCTCACCAATATAAAAACCAAGAAATTACAAATTCTCATGTGTACTGGTTAATTGATCACCACTGGCACATATATTAACTGTTTCACAAGCATTTTGTCTGTTATGAAATCTACATAAAATTGTTTTATTCAGATTTAAAAAAAGATCATTCTCACTAAAATAATTGGTGACTCCTTTGATTTCCTCAGTACCAATGCATTCAATTTCAAATATTGTAGCAGCAGATATTGTTAGAGAGAAATCGTCTGCATATGCCATGTAATTGCCTGAATGAACAATCGAATCAATATCATTAACATATAAGATGAAAAGTATAGGTCCCAATATTGAGCCTTGGGGGACACCCATTTCAGTACATTCTACTTGTGAATTGTAGACCTTAGATACATTATTAATTTTATGTGCTATAGTGACATACTGGGAACGATCTTGAATGAATGATGATATCCAGCTATTTGCAACGCCTCGAATTCCAAATATTTCTAATTTCGATAATAATCATGAATGATTTACGCAATCAAGGTCACAGAAGATTGTGACAGGACACTCTCCCTCTTCAATACATTCCACCATTCTGTTGTAAAATGAAATCAAAGCTGAGGTAATTGGCCTTGACTTCCTAAAACCATGCTGATTTTTACTTAGTATTTTGAATTTCTCAATGAAATTCATAAGTCGATCTAGAAAAGAATATTCAAACACTTTTTGAAAACTACAGGGTACTGTGACTGGTCTATAGTTTTCCAGAAGTTTCGAATCCTTATATATAGGAGAAACTTTTCCCCTTTTTATTTCATTTGGTTTTGAATGATAGATTTACCATGAAAGTAAGAGGTTCAATTAATGATTCCATAACTTTTTTGATTATGAAAGGTGGCACTTCATCTGGTCTCGACAAATATTAATTTTTAATTTTTGTAATCAAAAGTATAATTCCTTCTCCGTAAATGGATTTAGAAAGAGATAATGTTCATTAAAATCATTATTTGTCGCTGCTTGTTCCATGTTGGATCTGTCAATTTGCGAAACTAAATTGTTTGGAGCATCAATGAAAAATGTATTGAAAAGTTTTGCTACCTCCAAAGGATCATCAGTAGTCCTATCCCTTAATTTAATTACAATATTCTGTGACCTTTCAGATTTATTTGTTAAAACGAAAATTATTCTCCAACACGTTTTTGTTGGAAGTGCATGTCTGCTAGCTCTCGATTTGTGGAACGTTCCAACTTTACAAAAAAGTACTCAATAAACCTTCTTAATTAGCTTTGAACACAACTTTCAAACCTCCTGTCACGTATCTGTCACCTGTCCCGATAGTTTTTTCCCAAACATTGTGCTCATGTTCCATAGCGTACGCTCAAATTCTGGATTTTTCTAATTTAATTATGAATTTTTTCACATTTGAAGTGATTTTCAAATCGATTTTACTCGAGAACGGTGCTTCTTATCGAAGTTGAACAAGAGGAACTTTTTTATGCAAAAGGCTTCTAAGTTTCATAATTTCATGCGAAAAAAGGGCACTTGAAAAATTTGGGGTGATTTTACCCCCCACCCCCCACAGTTTGGCCCATTTATAGATAGATTTTGGAAGGCATAAAAAGATTGGCCGACTTGCAAAATTTTATAATTCCCCTATCAACAGCTTCGAAGATATTAAATAAAAACCATCTTCGGGGTACCACTTTCAGGGGGTTGTAGCTCGCTTATGAAACATTGTTCGACCTATGTTTACAGGAACTTATTTTCTTAATTTTGATCGTTTAATCTGCTGGCACCCTGATTATGGGACACCCTGAATATCGAAGACTGGAACCTTTGGCACGATAATAAACTACACACTGTTTTACAACTAACCAAACCGATTTTTTACACCTCGACACGTGTTTCGCTAACTATGTTAGCATCTTCAGGAAAACATTAAAAATGAATGCTGTATCCTAGTGGTCTACTTATATACTAAGAATATCTTCACCCAACTGTGAATAGACAATAACCGCCAAGTTAATGTTATTCATGGTTGAGTTCACATGTTATATTACTAAACTATGCAGAGGATTGAATGGGATAGGTCTATCATCCTTATTCATTAATCTATTACTATTCCTAAATATCTCTAAGCTCTCATATGCATCTAATTTTTGACACATATTAATAACCTCAAATTAGTTGAGCAAGGTAATAATGTTAGAAAATTAGATGCATATGAAAGCTCAGAGATATTTAGGAATAGTAATAGAGTAATGAATTTATGTTTATGTCATGAAATCGTCTTCAATAAAACTATTACTGGATAGCGACTAGGTAGTAGGCTATGAATTTTATTTTGACAGAGAACTGACCTGGAACATGAATTCACAGGATGACAATAAAGGAATTCCATATCAGTTCTCTATCAGAATGATATTCATAGCCTACTATCTATTTACTATCCAATCATAATTTTATTGAAGACGATTTCGTAACAGAAATGATCATGACTAGCAAACTGTACGAGGTAAGTATAGGAAACTTATACTCAGTTGAATGGTAAAATGTCGCAAGTTTCAAAATGAGTAATAACATACTGGGTGTTCCATTAAAAAAACTGAATATAAGAAATTTTTATGAGTCCCCGAAAGGAAGTCATTTCTGAACCTCCCTGTATGCTGAAATGCTGAAATTGAGATCTAGTTCATCGGTAGAATAATTGATGGTTTCATGCAGCTATGATCTGAATTGCAATGTTCTGTTAAATTGCATTGTGAAATATCGTCATTTTTCATGGGTTGGTTTTTGCACAGAAATTTTACGAAATAATTTTTATCAAGAAAGCTGTTAGGTACAGATAGGGATAGAAAAACATCAGGATGAGTTATGGGAAATCTTACATGGATTCCATTCTAAATAGCAAATTAATGAATACTGTGGTTTTTGCCGCTACATCCGTCTATGACGTTATTCTGAAATGGTTCATCTTGTAGATATATTTACCGTTAAAAGAAGACTCCGAGATTATAGAAGAGAAATGGGTAAAGCAACAGATGTTCTTGAAGAAGAATCAGGATTGATGGGCAGATCTGGAAAGGTTGTTATTACTGCCATTGCCATGTAAGTACCAACATATTTGATGGTATTCAGAATTGGAACTGATTATTTAATTGAATTAGTTTGATAAATGTTTTTTTAATCTCTTGGAGCGCACAAAAGGGAATCCCTATAATGTTCGAGGAACTTTGTGCGTACCTAGGGAGGATAGGGAGAGAAGTAGGTATTGAATTCTTTCTAACTTTTGGATATTATAATTTCTTGGGAATACTTTTATGTTATTACTGCCATTGCCATGTAAGTACCAACATATTTGATGGTTTTCAGAATTGGAACTGATTATTTAATTGAATTAGTTTGATTAATGTTTTTTCAATCTCTTTGAGCGCACAAAAGGGAATCCCTATAATGTTCGAGGAACTTTGTGCGTACTTAGGGAGGATAGGGAGAGAAGTAGGTATTGAATTCTTTTCAACTTTTGGATATTATAATTTCTTGGGAATACTTTTATTGTCAAAGAATTCCAAAAGTTTTGCTGTTCTATGAACAAATCAGTTTTGGGAAAGAGTTGTTCGAAATATGTCGAGGTTGAAGACGAAAGGATTTGCTGACTGCTATTGCTAGTGATGGAATTATAGCAGGTATTGCTGATAAATATTTTCCGTGTATCTATAGAAAAATCAAAGGTCACCGACTTTTCTACGATGTTGACCGTCTTGTGCTTTTCAGATCATGAGGAGCTATTGAGGTGTGAAGTAGCTTTTGCGATGGATCTGACATCATTTTCCCATGCAATAGTCTTGCCGATGGAAATACCGAACATAGATATAGTAGACTTTCGGAAATTGATAGCACTAGTCATTGATAAATGAAAATGTGTTTTGGTAGCTGTATTAGTATTATTATAGTGGTTTGATATAGTTTATAGGTATTTTATATTGAATAATATAATGATAGACATTTACTATTCGAAACCATTTAATAACTGTCCCTGTCACCGTCCTGTCAGCAGCCGTCAACTCTACAGGATGATCACATCACATCTTCTTTTCTCTATGAATATATGAAAGATATTAAACTATAAACTAAAACATTTTACTTGAACAGTTCATTGCAAGACAAAATCCTTCAGACTTATGGGTAGTTTATGTTTTCTTTTTGGTCTTCTATTTTCTTCCTTTGCCTTTTCCTGCTCTAACATTTCTTCTCCGCCTTCTTTCTCCTCCCTATGTAAATTTTCCTTATCGACTTCGTCACAGGTTTCTTGTGATGGAAATGGCTGAAGATGTATTCTGTTTCTTCTCAAAGTTGTTCCGTTTTCCGTCTCCACTTCATATGATCTTGGTTCTTTACATTTTCTGGTGATTATTCCCTCTTTCTTTTCTGTGATGATCCATACTCTGTTTCCAGTTTCAAGCTCTTCCAAATCCCTTGTACGATGTCTTTTATCAAAATATTTCTTTTGTGATTGTTTTTCTTTCATCATATTCTCTATAATTGTTTCATGATCAGGAAGTTTTGGCTTCAACTTTTCATTATGCACAGGTAAGTTTTCTCTCAGTTGTCTTCCCATCAACAATTGTGCTGGAGAGGCTCCACAAGTTAAAGGTGTATTTCGGTAGGCTAATAAACCTAGATAAGGGTCTTCACTTTTCTTCAGGATTCTCTTCAAAAGTTTGACAGCACTTTCTGCTTGGCCATTTGCCTGAGGAAAGCGTGGGCTGCTGGTAGTCCATTTGAACTTGTAATCCTTCGAAAATTGTCTGAATTCTAAGTTGTCAAATTGTCTGGCATTATCAGATCTCACACATTTAGGTATTCCATACCTGGAAAATGTCTCCTTCAAGCACTGAATCACTGTTTTTGTCCTAATATTATTTAATTCAAACAGTTCAGGCCAACGACTGTAGTAATCTTGAATTACTAAGAAAGTTTTTCCATTCAGTTCCATAAGATCAGTTCCAATAGTTTTCCAAGGAAGTGAAGGCGTCTCTAGTGTCATCATTGGTTCAGTCGGTGGTTTGGAATGTTTCAAACAAGTTACACATTTTTTTATCTTTGTTTCAATATGGTTTTTGATGTTTGGCCACCATACTGTATCTTTAGCCCGCAATTGACAGCGTAATAGTCCAAAATGTCCTGCGTGAATGTCTCTGATTACCATTTTACGCCACTGTTCCGGAATTACAAGTCTATCTTTATAAGTCAACACATCATTTTGAATTGATAGTTCGTCTTTGAAAGTGGAATATGGCGAACACTCTGGAGGACACTGCTGTTTAGTAGGCCATCCATTGATAACATATGATTTGACTTTGCACAGTGTAGGGTCCAGATTTTGTGCTTCTTCAATCTCTTTGTAGTTGAAGTTGGATAGATTTGAAGTATTACGTAATAGAGAATCTACCACACTGGTTCTATTTTTATTTACTACATCTGCATCGTCCTGTCCTTGACTCAAGGGAGAGCGAGATAGTGCATCAGGACAGAAAAATTCTTTTCCAGGTACAAATTCTACTTTGTAATCAAACTTCATGAGGCGCATTCGAAAGCGCTGTAACCTTACTGTCAATTGATCAATTGGTTTATCCGTTAAGATTCTCAGAAGAGGCTTGTGGTCTGTTCTCAACACAAATTCTTGGCCTAAGAGAAACTGTTCCAATCTTTCTACCACCCATGTTGAAGCAAGAGCTTCTTTCTCGATTTGTGAGTAACGTTTTTCAGCCTCACTCAGTGTCTTTGAACAGAAATACACTGGTCTCCACAAATTGTCATGTTGTAATTGTTCTAGAACACCCCCAATTCCGTAGGAACTAGAATCTGCACTTATTCTAGTAGGGCAATTTGTTTTATAATTTGCCAAAACGGGAGCATTTGTAATATCTTTTTTCAAATTCTCAAAGCAATATTCATGTGCTTTGTTCCAAGTGAACTCATTTTTCTCCTGCAGCAATTCTCTTTTCTAGATGTGATGTGATCATCCTGTAGAGTTGACGGCTGCTGACAGGACGGTGACAGAGACAGTTATTAAATGGTTTCGAATAGTAAATGTCTATCATTATATTATTCAATATAAAATACCTATAAACTATATCAAACCACTATAATAATACTAATACATGGTATCATTATATTATTCGAAACCATTTAAAAACTGTCCCTGTCACCGTCCTGTCAGCAGCCGTCAACTCTACAGGATGATCACATCACAGTAGCGTTCAATTCAACTAAGTGGTGGGTTCCCAGGCTGTAACTTGAGGAAGATATTCATTGATATAAATAGTTGAAAATTTTGTTTGGTAAAGGTTCTTATGGAAAATAGGTCCCAGTCGAATTGGCTCAAAATTCGGTAAAATGTAGTTCAGGCTGTCCTGATCAAATGTCTCCATGGGCACAATGAGATCTAATGGACAGTTTTTTAAATACAGGGGGTTAAACATGCGGAGACAGGGTTGTTACTTACCTTTAGAAAATCAGTTATGTGGCGATTACTTTATTACAAAGAGTCAAGGATAACAAATATAATCCTTATATTGTCGACACGAGTTGTAAATAAAAGTTCTCAGACTCCGTATACAGGAATATTCGTTTTCTAGTTAGGTTGGTACTATAGTCGCCAATAATGATTTTTTCCGTCGACCTCGTATTAACGACTAAGTTTAATGTATATGAAATCGTTCATTAATGACCCCTATTAATGGACGATTTGTCTATTAATGCACCATTGTTTTATAGGCAACCAAACGTACACCGCGTGCATTCATTGTTTATGCTATAACTAGCGGAATCTGCATTTAAATCGAAAATATGGATTTCATCGACGATTTTCCGTTAACGGGTTCGCCTTTCCAAGTTTCTGACACGATTTTATTCCCTGTTTTCTAACACAAGGAATTTATTTCCTATGTTGATCATTTCGACAAATGTCAAATGACACTGATGTCAGTAACAAGGCTACTGGGTGATTCTTAGCAGTTTCCGGATGGATGATGAATTCGCGAACCAAGTTTTCTTCATTGCAGGAGAAATGAGAAATATAGTCGACGGAAAAATTTTGTAACCAACTTGTATATTAAAAGGCGAATAATGATCTCGAACATTAACGCACTCGCTTCGCTCGCACGTTAAAATATCTCGATCATTAATCGCCCTCATTAATATACTAGTTGGTTAAATAACTATTATATAATTCTTTGAATAAACTCAGTCACACGCAAAAGCTTGCAGACTAAATAAATATCATTCAATTTCAATATTGGGTGATCTGAGGTGACTATTATACAGGGTCACTCATAAAAATTGTTTGTTGCATCTTAATTGTATGGATACTATAATTCGGTTAGGGGATAGCGTGTACAGCCAATGTTTGGTTGATTGGCTGCGAATAAAAAAAATCATACGACTATGTAGACAGTAGCAAGATTTGCTATTTCAAGCAGTAGATTTACACGGAATTAATAATCATCTAGAGCATTTTCTTCTTCTTCACCTTGTGTAACTCCATAAAATGAGTAAACATATCATATGGTAACCTACAAACATTGATTTTTTGTGTGAAAAAGCGGGATCAGGAAAAACAGTAAACCTTAATACAGACCTCCGTGCAAGAACCGGGCAACTCCATTTTATGCCGAAATTGGGTTATTGTTTTCAACATATAGAATTCTTTCTTGCGCATCTTTTGGTGCAAGAGTCAAGCGAATCCAACAATTTCCTATCAAGTTCACACGGGAAAGGATTCACCTGATGAGCCATTGAGGTGCAAGAGTCGGGCAACTCCAGGAGTTACCGAATTTTAGCACCAAAATGTAAGCCATGATAGTGCTAGAGTCGGGCAACTCCGGGAGTTACCTGATTTTAGCACCGAAATGTGCGCGTGTAGTGGGAGATGTCAAAGTGAGGTTATTAGCGGCAAGCCTTCCTGCGTCTTTCATCGTGTGTGGTGTGATTAGTTTGATCTTTGTTTCATGCAATACAATATAATGTCGTCGGAAAGTAAAAGTGTGCCCTTTCAAGATTCGGGGAGTGAATATGTTCCAAAAACAGAACTGTTGACGAAGAGGACCGAAATTCTGGCAATGTTAACGAAGATCAAGACGCACGAAACGTCAGCGATTCTTCCTTTATGTTCAAAATATTATTTGTTCACAATATTTTTCGTTATACAGTCTGTCCAAGATAAGGTTGAACAGCATGGGGATCTCGAAAACGGTAGGAGATACAAAGTCGGTTAAATGGGGAAAAAGTTGCGCATTCGGAGGCTCATATCAAGAGCCTTCGAAAATTTTCCAAATTATCTTTAGTTTTTTAGTTATGTCGAAAAAAGTGAATTTTTGGAATATTCATTTTATTTTTTTTTCTCCGTTATTATTAGAGATACAGAAAAACTAACTGAAAATACTTTTCCATAGCAACTTTTGATGACGGTCAACGTGATGATACCAATTTTGTTATGTGACGTTTCGTATTCGTAGAACCATCATCAACTTTTGCTTTTCAAATACGGTCCTGATAATTTTTTCACAGATTCTGAAAGGTTTTTTTTATTCTGAATTCGACCATGTATTATACAAGGTGTTTTATGTGTGTTTCGACCTATTTTTAACCATCATCAATGTTTTTTCGAAATTTCAAAGGAGAAATGCCATCAGTTCCACTTATTTTGAAGGGAAATTAGTCAACATACTAATACCTCATCAAATGGTTTCAATCAATAACCTATTTCATTTTGCGGAAACAAAAATTCCATCCATACAAATTAAAAATATGTCAAGCGCTAAAACCAGGCGATGACGAAAGGCGCAAGACATTCTGTGAGTGGTATACCAGGAAATGTCAAAATTTTGCAATTTTCCCGCGAACAATCATCTGGACTGATGAAAGCATGGTCATTACCCATGTTATATTCGATAGAAAAAATACACATTAGTGTTCACGAGCAAATGAACATTTATACATTACAGCGAGACACCAACACCGTTTAATATGTGGGTTGCAATATTTGGTACACGAATTATTGGTCCTTTTGTTCACCATGAAACACAGACTTCCTAACGTTATGGAAATTTGCTTGAGAATCATCTTGAGGAAGCCCTGGATGATTTACCGATTGCGGAAGTTCAGAACTGTTGGTTTCAACAAGATGGCGCTCCGGTACATAATTCCAGAGAAGTTCGTGCGTTTTTATCCAGAAAAATGGATTGGTACTCATTCTGCAGTCCCTTTGCCGGTGCGGTCACCTGATTTGACACAGCTGGATTTTTTTAGGGAATATATCGAAAACTTTGTACACGCAAATAGCTTTAATGATGAAAAAGAACTGAGGGACAGTGTCATCGAAGCATTCAATAGAATAACCACAAAAATGCTCAGTAATGTCATAGAAGCAACTGTGAGAAGAGGATATCTTTGTTCAGAAAATAATGGTTATCATTTTGAACATTTGTTATGAATGTTTCTGTAGGTATTGTCAAAGTTAAGTTGTTAAAGTAATGCGTGTAAGAATTCATCAACAATTTTAAGCGCTGCATTGAATGATGTAGTGAAATATTTTTTATTCACTTTTCAGTATTCAATAACTAATCCATCAATGTTTGACACTAATAATCAGAAATGAATGGAACTGATGGCACTTTTCCTTTGGAATTTCGAAAAAACATTGATGATGGATAGAAATAGGTCGAAACACATTCGAATCACCTTGTATAATACATGGTTGATCAGAATGAGAAAACCTTTCAGAATCTGTGAAATAATAATCAGAACCGTATTTAAAAAACAAAAGTTGATGATGCTTCTACGGATACGAAACGTCGCATAAAAAAATCGGTATCACCACGTTAAACGTCATCAAAAGTTGCTATGAAAAAATATTTTCAGTTCTTCTGCATCTCTAATGATAACGGAGAAAAAAAAAAATGAAATAGATATTCCAAAAATCCACTTTTTACGTTATAACTAAAAAACTTAAAATAATTTTGAAAATTTTCGAAGGCTCTTGATATGAGCTTCCGAATGCGCAACTTTTTCCCCGTTTATCCGACTTCGTATCTCCTACCGTTTTCGAGATCCACATGCTGTTAAACCTTATCTTGGACAGACTGTATATTCAATTTCCAATAAAAAATCAAAATTAGTACACGAGTTTGACTATATTTTCAGAATTTTGTCTTTTTGAGGTAAGAAACAGGCAAATCCATTTTTTCAAAATTCTTTTTTAGCTCCTACAATGTGAATGAAAATTATTATCTAGGTAAATACAGCTTATCTAACGTAACTCTAAAGGATTCATACCATTTAGCATAATGTTTTTCAAAATTCTCAAAAATATTGAGATTTTTTCCATTCCCCGACATTTTAACCAATTGGAGTTGCCCGGTTCTTGCACCGAGGTCTTCAAATGCTGTACATGATGGTGCGAATGCCCAAAATATGTTTGATAATTCGTGATTCACATGGTATGTTCGGAGAAGGACTGAATGATGTGCACTTCATTCAGTTGGACAATGATATATTTTTGAACCTTTCCTTAGGTTATTGAATTACTTTACATCAATCGACCATGAGATAGGACATCTTGTCATTCCTACAAGAATATATGAGAAGAATATGACGAGAATATACCTGGAGAGTAGTTTCAGTGACGAAGAATTTGAATGTTTACACGCATATATAAATGCTTAATGAAGAAGAAAATGTCTACTTGTAAATCTGGTGCTCGAAAGTGTTCCACATAACGCCAATGTCGTATACTTTTTGATGTATGCAAGCCATCAACAAAAAATATAATCTGTACATAATCGTGATTAAGAGCCGCAAAATATTGATCACATTTATATTTAGTTCACTACTTTACGTTTAATTTTTATAAAGTTCCTGAGATTGAAATTTATACAACAAACAGAAATAATTTTGAGTGACCCTGTATAATCTCAGATCACCCAATATTGAAAATGAATGATATTTATATACTTATTCTGCAAGCTTTGGCGTTTGACTAAGTTTGGTCAAAGAATTATATAAAAATTAACATTGGCGGCTATATTTAGTACCTACCTAGAAAACGAATATCCCTGTATACGGAGTCTGATAATCTTTTAATACAACTCGTGTCGACAATATCAAGATAATGATTATTCTTGCCTCTTTGTAACAAAGTTCGCCACATTACCGATTTTCTAAGGGTTAGTATCAACCTGCCTCCGCATGTTTAACCCCCTGTATTCAAAAATCTGCCCATTAGATCTCGTTGTGCCCATGGAGACATTTGATCAGGACAACATGAACTACATTTCACTAAATTTTGAGCCAATTCGACTGGGACCCATGTTCCATATGAACCGTGCGGGGTCCTTTGTATATCGGTACTTCAAAATTGTGAACCAACTCCCCAGAAGTCGAAACTTGTGCGCGGTTAGTAAGAACGGGACCTACTGCTTATAGTGGAATCCGAACCACTTCTAGGGCACCGAGGTGCTGCCAGGATTACAACCATGAATCTTACATTTCAAAGAAAAATGCTCAGCCGATAGCCGGATTCGAACCTACAATACCTTCTCATTGTGAACGGCTATCTAGCGAATTTCAGCGCATAGACAAACTCGGCCACGTTTTAAAAACTAAAAAAACACGCTTATATGGATACCCACTAAGCAAAGTAATATTTCAACAATATTGCAGCAGTATTTCAATGTAGTGTGTAATGTTTCATCAGATATTGCCGCCATCTTACTGCAAGGTAGCAGCAACTACTGAAACGGACGTTCAGCAATATAATGAATGTGATGTTCGCGGATGAGTCATTCCAGCAAAGTTATGGTCTAGCACCAATTCTAGGATTAAAAGCATGTGTTGCATTAAACTTGATAAAAAGAGTTTCATTAGTTTCTGATATATACAAAAATATTAAATCATCTTCCGAATTAATGGAAAAGTATGCTGATATATTTCAAGGTGTTGGTTGTACAAAACACACTGCACAATCAGACTACAAGAGAATTATGTTCCATGTATGTATGTCAAGAAAGCATTAGATCAAATTATTACAAGAGTTGAAGAAGCTATAGAATGGGTGAATGCAATGGTTATTACACCGAAAAAAGATGAATCGGTTCTCTTGTGTATGGATCCTAGACCACTGAACAAGTATATTATACTACAAATAATTGAACTTCCTACATTTGAGACTATAATTTCTAGAATAGGGCAAGCAAAATGGTTTTCAGTACTAGATGCTTCATGTGATTTTTGGCAGATCCCTCTAGATGAAAAGAGCTCTCATCTGTGTACTTTTATAACACCTTTCGCTAGATACAAATTCAACCGGTTACCTTATGGATTATCAAATGCACAAGAAATTTTTCGAAATGGCATCAATGATTTTATAAATGAGTTAGAGGGAACTCTAGGATATATGGACGATATTTTGATATGGATGGGAATAATATAGATGAACACAACGAGAGATTTGTAAAATTTTTCTCCAAAGCAAGACAGAAAATTTGAGGTTCAAGAAAGAAAAACTACAATCAGCTTCGACAAAAGTTAGTTTTCTGGGACATACTATAACAAGTGATGGAATTAAGATATCTGAAGAAAAGATCAGAGCAAATTAAAATATGAACAGGCCTACGAATGTGAAAGAATTACAATGTTTCTTAGGAATGGTGAATTATCTAAGCCGCTTCATCCCGAATATTTATAAAATTACTGCCCCTTTGAGAGATTTACTGAACCACAAGAGAAATCATTTAAAGACGTGAAGAATCTTCTTAATACTGCTCCAGTTTTATGTTACTTTGATCTAACGCTTCCGATGACATTATCCACAGATGCCAGTCACTATGGTTTGGGTGGTCACATCAGTCAAAATGAACATCCCATTGCTTACTGGTCTATGTCATTGAAGTATGCCCATCGAAATTATGCTCAAATTGAGGAATAGTTGCTCAGTATAGTTTTAGCATCTGAACATTTTCATTACTATTTGTATGGACGTCCTTTTATCGCAGTTACAGATCACAAGCATCTGTTGGGATTAATTAATAAACCAATTGACGCACTATCTGCTAGACTTCAGAGAATAAATAAGATTCATGAAATATAGCTTTGCTTTGACATTCTTGGCTGGAAAAAAGCAGTATATTCCAGATATATTATCAAGAGCACCACTGAACGATGAAAAGTCAACTGAGTTTGTTGATGATTTCAAAATTAATGCCATTCTCATTGTGAGTGACTTCTAGAAAATACAAACACAGATCCGCAATCTATGGCCTAATAGAATGTCATCTCTCAAAAGTGAATCCAAATCGTATTATCAATACCGAGATGAAATACATAAACAAGATGGATTCAATTATACCCGAAATATACGAAAGAATCATTATCTCCGACCCCGAAATCCTCTAGATTAAAATTTTTGATCTAATCGGATCATAATTACAAAACTCGTTCGCCACACTGAATCCGAATTTTGACGAAAGAATTATAATATTGATATTCATATTGATACCCCAAAAAAACGTATTTGTCATGTTCACATGTGCTCTTCTAGATAATGGAGTTTGTAGTGGAAAAACAGTGAGTACCAGATTGAAACTTATATCGAAAAATCAATAATTTGAAACGGATTTCGTTGAATACTCAACCTTTCATCTAGGTATTTGCCTGTGGGGTATTTGCTTGTTGATATAATCTCATCGAACATATCGATTTAAACAGACAAATAGCAAAACCTACAAACTTTTTGCGGTAGAGAAATAACGATAACGTTGAATCTATATAGTACGGGAGCTCAATTGAAGAATTTGGAAATGAGTGATGCTGTCCTCAGATGTTCAATGAGCTGACTAAGCAAAATTCGAGCATAACCGCACAAAATAATCATCTCACATCCCAAATCAATACACTTGTGGAAGATTTCATGGATTTCAGGAAAACAATAAATGATAAAATAGATAACTTAAGAAAGAAAAATGAAAAATTGACGGGCGAAAATCGTGTATTGAAACGAAGCCTCCACTTCACAGAAAAAAGAACGAAAAAATATAACCTGGTCATTTATAATTTAAAAGGTGATAATCCCTTGGAGAACGTTGCACAACTTTTTCAAGATAAACTCAATATTCCATGCCACGAGAGTGAGCTCAGAGATGCATTCAGATTAGGACATTCGCAGAATAAGGATAAACCTGCGCCAATATTAGTTTATTTTCTCAGGAACAAACTCAAAACAGAAGTTCTCAGCAACGCAAATAGATTGAGAAATACGGGAATCTACATATCCCTGGATTATACTACAGAAGAATACTGTAAGAAAAAAAATCTCATGGAGAATCAACAAATTGCTCGTGAACAAGGCAAATCAGCCAAGATTAAAAGAAATTCACTAATAATCGAGGGGGTCGTCCACCGCGTAGAACAGGTAGAAGTGCCATTTGCTTCAGGAAGAGAACAGAAGAAAAAAGAGAGCAGAAAAAGAAAACAAAGTACAACACCCGAACCGAAAGTCACTAAATCCAAAAGTACATCAATATCTGAATAACTAAGACATTATAGGTGTATTTGTTATTATTATTATTTTTTTTCGGCTTATATACAGTGTGTCCACCTTAAGGACTTACCACCCCTGTAAAATCGTTATTATCCGACCAATTTCAAAAAACCTTTTTTTGTTGGATAGGTATTTGAAATGCCCATCCAACGAGAGAGTGATCTAATTCTTGGACTGTTATCGTGGCCAACTGCGACAAATTTCAATGACCCATAATCCAGGAAGTACTATTAGGGATTTTTTTCCACGAAACTTGATGATGGATTCTGAATCAGTACCACTTGAATACACCTGTACCGATTTTCATCATCATAAAACACAGGGTGTCCGAAAAAACGAATCATCATTTTCTTCAAATAGGTGATCAGCAAATGTAGTTCTGTGGTTTTTCTAGAAAGAAATAATCACAAATTATCATTTAGGATTATTTCAAATATACCTGTACCAATTTTCGTCATTTGAATATACAATGTGTCTGAGAAAAAAATTAAAAAGGATAGGTGAGCAATATTTTTCATCCTGATAATTCTTCACTCAAAATAGAAAGATGAATCAGGATCACTTGGAACATAGCTGTACCGATTTTCATCATCATTAAACACAGGGTGTTCGAAAAATCTAATTAATATTTTTTTTGAGTTCATGAAAAAATATTGGCTACTTTTCCTTTCCAATTGTTTTCTCATACACATCGTATTTTTGAATGATGAAAATCGGTACAGATATGTTCAAAGTGATCCTCAATAATAATGTGTCATCAATTCTTCTTAAAAATACCACAATACTACATTTTCTGATCACCTATTAAAAAAATACATAATTCGTTTTTTTCGGACACCCTGTGTTTTATGATGATAAAAATCAGTAATGGTGTTTTTCAAGTGATCGTGATTCAGAATCCATCATTGATTTTTGTGAAAAAAAATCCCTAATAGTACTTTCTCAAATATGGGTCAATAAAGTTAGTCGCAGTTGGCCACGATTACAGTTCATGAGTAAAATCATTCTCTTGTTGGATGGACATTTCAAATACCTATCCAACAAAAAAAAGTTCTTTGAAATCGGTCAGATAATAACAATTTTACAGGGGTGGTAAGTCCTTAAGGTGGACACACTGTATATATATAATGATGAAGATGATGAAAGCCCTAATCTCGAGTGACAATGGAAAATAAAAAAACTCCACCACCCCGTGTCATCGTGTCTAATGAATTAGTGACATTAGTGCCGATCGACAGGAAGCACCCGGCTTTGGTGTCAGAAATTGAAACAAAAATATAAACACCGCAATGATCCCATTCAACTTGAGAACACCTACAACTTCAAAGCAGCTGATTTTCCTGAATTAGTGGAAATGATGTATCGATTAGATTGGTCAAATTTGGGCTGCTTCGAAGATGTAAATGATCAAATTGAATATTTTTATAGTCGGATTTATGATGTCATAGACAAGTGTGTACCTAAATTCCAGAGGACAAATATAAACAGAAAATCGTACCCTCCTTGGTTTACGAATGAAATTAAAAGCAAACTCAGACAGAATAAGCATTATAGAAAAAGAAAATGTCAGTCAGAGGAGGATATGATTAACTTCAGAAGGCTAAGAGCTGAATTGAAGAAAGGTACAAAAAAGCTCACTCTGAATACATTCGAAATATTGAAAATTCAAACATATATTCACCAAATATTTTTTAGTACTATGTCAATTACAAAAAAAGAAGAAGTGATCAAGATTCTGAATTCTGCACCACCCTGTATTTGTTTCAATTAAATGTCAGTAGATAGTTGATCAAAAGTTGATATAGGGACATGTGAGCCGTTTTGACCAATTATGAATGGTGTAGACACAAAAAATTCTTGAACTTGGAAAATCTCGATTTCTCACACCCTATATCTCAGTAATTATAACTGCTAGACCCCAAGTATGATGGATTGTTGAAATCAGCTCACCAGGGAACATCTCAAAATGAAATAATATATAGGGTGTTCGATTGAAAAAAGTTCAACTTCAGTGTTTTGTGATTTTTGGGAACATCCTGTATGTTTCAAAATAATATCAAATGGTAGCCTATGTTGACATGCAACTTCCTAGAGAGGAAGAATTCCAAGAAGATAAGTGGTTAGCCTTCTAGAGACCGAGGCGTTACTGTTGGCCCACCCTGTATATATTATATAAAAATCTCGATTTCTCACACCCTATATCTCAGTAATTATAACTGCTAGACCCCAAGTATGATGGATTGTTGAAATCAGCTCACCAGGGAAAATCTCAAAATGAAATAATATATAGGGTGTTCGATTGAAAAAAGTTCAACTTCAGTGTTTTGTGATTTTTGGGAACATCCTGTATGTTTCAAAATAATATCAAATGGTAGCCTATGTTGACATGCAACTTCCTAGAGAGGAAGAATTCCAAGAAGATAAGTGGTTAGCCTTCTAGAGACCGAGGCGTTACTGTTGGCCCACCCTGTATATATTATATATAGATATATATATAAGTTATATTCCCGTGAGAATCATAGCCGACTACGGAAACCACACACATCACCGAAATCGGACGCCTGATAATGCAAGATCAACATATTTCCTAGAATCAGTTAGAGCTCGTGACACTGTATTTCTCACATGTTTCCCTCAGTCTAGAATTAGAATCCGAATTGTTCAGTTGCTTTTGTATGACATAAAATAAATCTTTTTTAAAAAGTAACTTTGACCAAAAAGTTATTTAAGTGGCGCAGTCGGTAGGATTGGTCGATCATTTGTTAGTGAATATAACAAGTTGATTCGTTTCTACGATTTATCGACCTATTCGAAAAATTCGGTACGCGTACGGCAGAAAAATCCAGTCAGGTGAACTGAGTAGCTTGACGAGAAGAATCCGTTCGTTTCCATCAACATCAGCAGCAACCGAGAAGTACAATCGCTGTCTCTTCCGATGCCTGGCCCTGGACCGATGGAGTGGATTTGGATTTTGCTGTAAGTACTGATGTCATATAGAGATTTTCAAGACCAGTATAATTCTGACAATTCTGAAAATTCTGAACATTCAAACAATTCTGATTCGGACTCAAACATCCCTAATTTCCCCTCATATCGCTCTAGATCACCAAATTCAATAAGAGATTTTCAACTGACCCAATCAATTTCCAATATTTCATTAATTTCGAGTGCAGATCCACAAGTACATACAATGGCTGTCTTGAAACAAGAATATTTTAACATGATTCCCGATTTCCACGGTGAAATGGAATTATTGCCGAGATTTATAGAAATCTCCGAGAAACTAGTAAATAAGTTTTATAATGCTGCGGATGTGAACGATTTTCAGAATGAATATCTGATGTCTAGTATCCTAGCAAAAGTAAAAGGCGATGCTGCTTTGAAAATATCGTCTTGTATCATAAGAAATTGGGCAGATTTGAAAAACGCTTTGTTAAACACATATGCGGATAAACGCGATATATTTACTCTGAATATTGAAATGACTGAACTTAAACAAGCAAATGAATCACCGTTTGAATTCTACAATAGAATCCAACAAATTCTGAATTTACAGATTTCACAGTTGACTACTGGTGGTACTGTACAGGAAGTTGATATATTAGGCAAATATGTTAGAAATTTAGCACTTAGAGTACTTTTGAGAGGATTAAAAGATCCTATTGGTTCTTTAATGCGTACTAAAAATCCGAAAGATTTGAATGATGCCTTAAATATGCTCACAAATGATTTTCAGTTAGACGCGGTCCAACAAAGACCACCGAAAAATCAATTCCAGTCAAAACCATCATTCCAAAGCTCTCAGAATAGACCACGCATTATTCCACCATTGCAAATCACAAATTTTTCACATAACACTCGAATGCCTAGCAGAACAAATAATTCTTTTCAACAAAATTCCCAACAGCCTCATAGTAGTAATGCATTTCAGAGTCAAAATAGGAATTTTAACGCGTTTAGACCCAATCAAACTCAAAATCTCCCGAAACCTACACCTATGAGTGTTTCAACCAGAAATACTTATAGACCTAATCAACCAAACTCAAATCAAAACTATCGATTGAATCAACACCAAAATTTCAGACAAAACAGACCAAACTACATTGCTGAAGAATTGTTTAATATAGATAATCAACCCATAGTCGAACACCCAGTAGAAGCAGATCAAAATGAACATTTTTTAGAGGAAGAAGCCTCGGAAATAGTAAACTGAATCATTTTGAACTAATGAATCTAACTAATAATAGAAGTGAACTTCCATACATAGTATTTCCAGAAAATAATTTGAAGTTTTTGATAGACACTGGTAGTACAAAATCATTCATAAGACCTGATATAGCCGAAATTCATTTCAAATCCTCAATAAAAAAAGATCCTTTCCAAATTACAACCGCACACGGTACATCAACTGAACTATATAGTACATTGATTCCTTGTTCGAAAATACTCAATAAATCTAATTTACCTCTGAAGTTTCACCTATTTAAGTTTCATGACCATTTTGACTGTCTCCTAGGGCTCGACAATTTGAAATTGTTAAATACTGTTATTGATTTGAATGAAAATGTGTTGATTACCCCAAATTCGAAAATAAAACTTAATTTTCATAAAGTATCTCCCTGTACGAATTGTATAGTAGTACCGCCGAGATCGGAACAAATAATCAAAGTTAATATTAGGAATATTGCCAACGGGCAAGCAGTTATACCCTATATGAAGATTTCACAATTAGAAATACCAGAATGTTTGACTATTGTCAAAAATAATCAAGCGATTTGCTCAATATTGAATCCATCAAATTCTCAATTATTAATTGACATGACTGAACCAATGGACGCCGAATTGTTCGATGAATACGAACCCTCTTCTTGTCCAAATTTCAATAACGTCAATTTCGAAAAATTTCAATTTGATATTTCCAAAATTCGAACCGAACATATGAATTCGGAAGAACAAACAGAGATCACCAAACTAATTAAAGAATATTCTGATATATTTCATATTGAAGGAAATCAATTATCATTTACAAGTAGAGTTAAACACGTAATAAAAACTTCTGATGAAATGCCGGTGTATACTAAAACTTATAGGTATCCCGAAATTCACAAACAAGAAGTTAATACACAAATTCAAAACATGTTAGATCAAAATATAATAAGGCCGTCTCACTCTCCATGGTCATCCCCTATTTGGGTTGTGCCAAAAAAGTTAGACGCTTCTGGCAAAAAGAAATGGCGAATCGTTGTGGATTATCGGAAACTCAACGATAAAACTATTGGTGACCGATATCCACTGCCGAATATAACCGAACTACTGGATAAACTTGGCAGATGCCAATACTTTTCGACGCTTGATTTGGCTTCAGGGTTTCACCAAATCGAAATGGCTGAAGATGATATCCAAAAAACCGCCTTCAACACTGGTAATGGTCATTACGAATTCCTTCGAATGCCATTTGGCTTGAAAAATGCACCAGCCACATTCCAGAGAGTTATGGATAATATTTTGCGAGGAATACAAAACGAAAAATGTCTTGTATACCTCGATGATATCATCATTTTCAGTACGAGTCTCCAAGAACACATCAATCGCTTGCGAGAGGTATTCGAGAGACTACGAAATTCTAACTTCAAAATTCAGCTGGATAAGTCAGAATTTCTAAGGAAAGAAGTGGCTTATCTAGGCCATGTTGTGACCCCTGAAGGTGTTCGACCAAATCCCGATAAAATCAGAGCTATAAAAAATTACCCATTACCGAAAAGTACCAAACAAATTAAAGGCTTTTTAGGACTATTAGGGTACTATAGAAAATTCATCAAAGATTTCGCCAAATTAACGAAACCTTTGACAAAATGCTTGAAAAAAGACGCGCATATTGATATAAAAAATCCAGACTACGTAAAATGTTTTGAAATGTGTAAAAACTTGCTTATTAATGAACCAATTCTTCAATACCCGGATTTCACAAAAGATTTTATTCTTACAACAGATGCAAGTAATGTTGCGATAGGAGCAGTTTTGTCTCAGGGTAAAGTCGGATCAGACCTGCCAATAGCATACGCTAGCAGAACACTGAACGAATCCGAGCAAAACTACTCTACTATAGAAAAAGAATTGTTAGCGATAGTATGGGCTGTCAAGTATTTCAGGCCATACTTATTCGGAAGAAAATTTAAAGTCGTTTGTGACCACAAACCGTTGCTTTGGTTGTTTTCACTTAAGGAACCTAATTCCAAATTACTAAGATGGCGCCTCAAGTTAGAGGAATTTGATTATGAAATGGAATACAAAAAGGGGGTTCAGAATAAAAACGCGGACGCTCTTTCTAGAATCGAACTCAACATGAACGAGACGAATGACGAAAATCCGACTAACATTTTTGACTACATGACGAAATTTAACCAAGATCTTGAAAAGGCAAATAATAATACTGAAACCGATAATCAATCGATGATTGCCGAAGCTAACGATTTGGACCAAGAAAATAACGCAGAAGAAGATAATGATCAAACCATTCATTCAAACTCTGAAAATCCGATTGTTGGTATCCCAATAATTGATTGTCCAGTAAATTTCGGTAAAAATCAAATAGTCATCTCTGAAGTGAATTACGAACCAGCGACACCTAGTGTTATAAAACTGTATAGAACGAAACAAAGAATCCTCATACAGATTTCGCGAAACAATTATGAAAAAGATATTTTTAACGCAATTAAAGAATTTGTTGTTCCTAAAATAAAATATTATATTTATTTCGAAGACCCGATATACGAGAAATTTTCAAATGTCCTTCAGAAATTCTTCAAAAATTCTCTTATAACCCTAGTAAGGTGCACTAAGAAATTAATCGACGTTACATCTGACGACGATATCAAGGAAATAATTCAAAAATATCACGAAGGCAAAACGAATCATAGAGGGTTAGATGAAACTGAAAAACGTATTAAATCCACTTATTATTGGCCAAATCAAAGAAGATCGATTCAAAATTATATTAACGAATGCGAAACTTGTTTAGTCACAAAATACGACAGAAAACCATTGAAATTAGAACTCAATATAACACCCACACCAGTGAAACCTTTTGAAATATTACATATTGATAGCATAACTTTAGAAAACGTAAAATTTTTAACAATCATCGACTCATTTTCCAAATACGCCCAAGCTTACAAATTAGATTCTGCTCAAGGACTCGAAGTGGTTAATAAATTGATAAGATACTTCACACATCATAAAATTCCACACCAAATAGTTTCAGACAATGGCCTAGAGTTCAAAAATTCACTAGTGAAAGAACTACTCGAAATTCATAAAGTTAACATTCATTTCATAAGTTCACAGCATCCTGAATCAAATGGACTTATAGAAAGATTCCACTCTACCCTAGTAGAGCACATTCGATTACTCAATAATCAGAATGAATACAAAGATGACTCAATCGAATCAAAAGTAAATTACGCCCTTCTGGCATATAATAACACAGTTCATTCAGTAACCAATTTGAAGCCTTACGAAATAGTCACTGGTCATTTAGAAACTGATTGTCCTTTCAATATCGATATCGAAAAACAATTAGTTAATAATTATATCACCAATCATAAAGACAAGGTGAAATTGTTGTACCAAAAATTGAATAATGACTTGCAAAAGGGTAAAGAAACTGTTATTCAGAAAGCTAACGAAAATAAAGAACCAATACCAGAAATTCCAGAAGTAGTATTTGTGAAAAATAAGCAAAAGCAGAGAAAAACCTTGAATAAATTCAAACGCGAGAAAATCAAAAGTATTGACGCTGAACTGAAAACCGCAAAAATAGAACCAACACATAAAAACACTGTAGATAAAATCCATCTTTCTAATATCAAAAGACCCAGACAGAAAACTAAACTGAAAACTATTTCAGGTACTCCTGCTTCTACTTCGGGCACGCAACAGAAATAGAAAACATCACACACAACTTAGGAATCCTTCCAATCAAGTTAGGTCCAGCAAAACTTCAAAGAACAGAACATACTTTCACTCATTTTTATGATCTCAAGCCACTTATCGAAGAATACAATAAGTTGAACATTCAGTATATCAATATCAGCCCTAACCTCAAGGATAACACAATTTACACCCGATCTGTTGAAAACTACGTCACCATTCTGAATTATATACGAGCGAGTATAGACGAAAAATTCGATAATATTCAAATTCAATCACCAAAACCCATCAGGAAAAAACGTGGATTGATAAATGGTTTAGGATCAATTGTCAAAAGTATATCTGGAAATCTCGACGCCGAAGATGGCGAGAGAATCAATAGTATTTTAGATCATTTGAAATCAAATCAAATTAACCTCCAAGAGCAATTAAAAATGCAATATAGCTTGAATAATCAAATTGTCCAAAAATTCAATGATACAATACGAGACATCCAACATAATGAACTTGAACTTACATCAAGGATCTTACGCCAAAGATATTTTCAATCAGATGGTTATTCTTTTCAATGGTATACTTAATGTCTTACAGGATATTGAGAATTCATTGACATTTTGTAAACTAAGAACTATGCATCCTAGCATCATTAAACCAAAAGACTTGTTTCTCGAACTAGAAAGAATTTCACTGCATTATAAAAATCAACTTCCTTTTGAATTAAAATACGAGAACATCTTAGACTTCGAGTCAATCTTAGATGTGAAATGTAGAATAGAAAAAGACAGAATTTATTATTTCCTATCGATTCCTATCGATTTTGAATCCATTTTTGAACTTTATTATTTGCTTCCTATACCCACGAAGCACGAGTCAGAATTTTTGACAATTATTCCAAATTCAAATTACCTATTGAAATCAAAAGACAACACGATGAAATCTCTAAGTGACAAATGTACCCAAGGCAAAATATTCCACTGTCCAAGCCACCTCCTGAGAAATACGAAGACAACTTGCGAAGAACACATCATTCTGGAAGAAAATACCAGCAACTGTCAATACAGCCGTATAGAAATCTCAGATAGTCATATGGAAAGAATCCCGGAGATCGATCAATATCTAGGTGTATTTCCACTAGAAGAAAACCTGCAATTCCAGTGCGAAGACGAAATACAAACTAAGACCGTATCAGGAATATATCTTTTGAAAAATTCAAAGTGCAAGATATTCTTCCACGACCAGGAAATGGGTTTTCAAGACAAAACTTATGGCACGCCACTGGTAGCGAACAAATTGATATTTGACTTGAAGAAGGAAAATTTCACCGACTTCAAGATCCAACTGAAAACGCTGAAAATTTCAGAAATTCCGACGAATAGAATCGTCCCAACTATAAATCAAGATTTCGGCTACCATAGACCAAGCCTCTGGACCATCATCCTGTATATTAGCGTCGCTGTTATAGGTATCATCCTTATTTGGCACAAATGGAAGAAAATCACGAATCAACTTGGAAACGCAAATCAACTCCAAGAGGTCAACTTCCAAGAACGAAAAGTAAATCTTCCGGAGGAAGCTTCATTCTAATGGGGGAGGAGTTATATTCCCGTGAGAATCATAGCCGACTACGGAAACCACACACATCACCGAAATCGGACGCCTGATAATGCAAGATCAACATATTTCCTAGAATCAGTTAGAGCTCGTGACACTGTATTTCTCACATGTTTCCCTCAGTCTAGAATTAGAATCCGAATTGTTCAGTTGCTTTTGTATGACATAAAATAAATCTTTTTTAAAAAGTAACTTTGACCAAAAAGTTATTTAAGTTATATATATATAATAATCTGAAGGTAGAAAAAATATCACAATATTTCTTCGTGTTGGGGATGCAGTCAAAATTTTGGTCTTAAATGAGAACTCTTCGTTAGAAAAATCAGTTGACGAAATACTTACTAACATGAGATTGGTAAGACAAGTTTGATCAATACATAACAGGTACATCATTAGATTCATTTTTTACTATGCTGGTGAGGCATTCATTATTTTCACAAAGCAGTATCACTGTCTATTTGGACAAAAACACCGGTAACTCTGATTTTACAACAACAACTGGAGATCAAAATGGAAGGTTGACGGTTGAGTTTGTTTTTTCAAAGCTTCTAGTCGCATGATATACGAAGATATCCGATTCGATTTACGGTCATTGTCGTATACAGAAGACAAAGTGGCGGGTAAATTTAAAATGTTAATTGGGTAGTGAACAATAAAAATTGAAAATTTTAAATTTGAGAAAATGTAAGAGGATTATGTGGAATGGAAATATTTTGTTCAATTTTTAATAAGTAATTGTAAATAGAACTGAGATTGCCAATGTCAGATCTCTTGTTAATTCTGCAGTGTTCATTGTTAATAAAAACCATTTCCAAAAAATTGCGTTTGACATAATTATTTTCATTAGCTAAAATTTTGACATTACTATAATTCATGTGATGATCAGAATCAATGACATGTTCTGCTAGTGCACATCTTTTTTTGTTGCACCTGCAATCACTTTTATGAGAGGTGAGACGGCCTGATAAATTCCTCGAGGTTTGACCAATGTAAACTAAGTCACAATTGAGACAGGGAATCCTATATATAACATTAGTTTTTTTCCAGTGTTTTAAACGGAGTTTTAGTTTTTGAAAAAAGAGAAGATACAGTTTTAATGTTTTTTTTTTAGTAATGATGATATTTTCATTTTTAAACATACTAGAAAGTCTTGGAATGAGTTCTTTATTTTATTTATTTTAAGGTAGAGATCTATATTTTGGTAATTCAACATTTTGGGAAGTATCTGGAGACCTTTCAGCTCTTTGCTGAATTCGAATTTCTGAATTGTAAAGTATGGAATTAATTATTACAAGAGGATAAGAATTTTCGAGCAAAATATGTTTTAATTCATTTAGACTATTATTTTTAAAAATTAAAACAAATTTTGCTCGGCTTGGCTATGTAACGAAGAGTTCTCATTTAAGGCAAAAATTTTGACTGCATCCCCAACACGAAGAAATATTGTGATGAAAAAGAATATTCTCAGATAAATTATGAACATAGAAAAATGGATATATATATATTTATATGAAGCTATACATTGAGAATTCGCATTTTCTATGTGATGAGAATATCTACTCTTTTTCAGTTCATTCAATAGAAAAAAACTACTTTCCTGGCTATATGCCACAACGAAAATTCAATTATATCTATTGAACACACACGATAAGAGTTTGAAAATAAAATATAAAAACTTCTGAAATTGAGAATTTGCATTCTTCTTCAGACAAAAATATGTATATGCACACATCATTCTGAATATTCAACAGAAAACAACTACTTTCCTGGCTATTTGTCACGTCGAACATTGAATTATATCTGATGAACATTCAAAAGGGAACATGAAAAATAAAAAATAAAATCCTCCGAAATTGAGAATTGACATTCTTCTTCAAATCGGATGGATAATATGATGTATTATGATATAGAAATATAACTTACCAATATATTCAGCATATATATATATATATATATATATAAGTTATATTCCCGTGAGAATCATAGCCGACTACGGAAACCACACACATCACCGAAATCGGACGCCTGATAATGCAAGATCAACATATTTCCTAGAATCAGTTAGAGCCCGTGACACTGTATTTCTCACATGTTTCCCTCAGTCTAGAATTAGAATCCGAATTGTTCAGTTGCTTTTGTATGACATAAAATAAATCTTTTTTAAAAAGTAACTTTGACCAAAAAGTTATTTAAGTGGCGCAGTCGGTAGGATTGGTCGATCATTTGTTAGTGAATATAACAAGTTGATTCGTTTCTACGATTTATCGACCTATTCGAAAAATTCGGTACGCGTACGGCAGAAAAATCCAGTCAGGTGAACTGAGTAGCTTGACGAGAAGAATCCGTTCGTTTCCATCAACATCAGCAGCAACCGAGAAGTACAATCGCTGTCTCTTCCGATGCCTGGCCCTGGACCGATGGAGTGGATTTGGATTTTGCTGTAAGTACTGATGTCATATAGAGATTTTCAAGACCAGTATAATTCTGACAATTCTGAAAATTCTGAACATTCAAACAATTCTGATTCGGACTCAAACATCCCTAATTTCCCCTCATATCGCTCTAGATCACCAAATTCAATAAGAGATTTTCAACTGACCCAATCAATTTCCAATATTTCATTAATTTCGAGTGCAGATCCACAAGTATATACAATGGCTGTCTTGAAACAAGAATATTTTAACATGATTCCCGATTTCCACGGTGAAATGGAATTATTGCCGAGATTTATAGAAATCTCCGAGAAACTAGTAAATAAGTTTTATAATGCTGTGGATGTGAACGATTTTCAGAATGAATATCTGATGTCTAGTATCCTAGCAAAAGTAAAAGGCGATGCTGCTTTAAAAATATCGTCTTGTATCATAAGAAATTGGGCAGATTTGAAAAACGCTTTGTTAAACACATATGCGGATAAACGCGATATATTTACTCTGAATATTGAAATGACTGAACTTAAACAAGCAAATGAATCACCGTTTGAATTCTACAATAGAATCCAACAAATTCTGAATTTACAGATTTCACAGTTGACTACTGGTGGTACTGTACAGGAAGTTGATATATTAGGCAAATATGTTAGAAATTTAGCACTTAGAGTACTTTTGAGAGGATTGAAAGATCCTATTGGTTCTTTAATGCGTACTAAAAATCCGAAAGATTTGAATGATGCCTTAAATATGCTCACAAATGATTTTCAGTTAGACGCGGTCCAACAAAGACCACCGAAAAATCAATTCCAGTCAAAACCATCATTCCAAAGCTCTCAGAATAGACCACGCATTATTCCACCATTGCAAATCACAAATTTTTCACATAACACTCGAATGCCTAACAGAACAAATAATTCTTTTCAACAAAATTCCCAACAGCCTCATAGTAGTAATGCATTTCAGAGTCAAAATAGGAATTTTAACGCGTTTAGACCCAATCAAACTCAAAATCTCCCGAAACCTACACCTATGAGTGTTTCAACCAGAAATACTTATAGACCTAATCAACCAAACTCAAATCAAAACTATCGATTGAATCAACACCAAAATTTCAGACAAAACAGACCAAACTACATTGCTGAAGAATTGTTTAATATAGATAATCAACCCATAGTCGAACACCCAGTAGAAGCAGATCAAAATGAACATTTTTTAGAGGAAGAAGCCTCGGAAATAGTAAACTGAATCATTTTGAACTAATGAATCTAACTAATAATAGAAGTGAACTTCCATACATAGTGTTTCCAGAAAATAATTTGAAGTTTTTGATAGACACTGGTAGTACAAAATCATTCATAAGACCTGATATAGCCGAAATTCATTTCAAATCCTCAATAAAAAAAGATCCTTTCCAAATTACAACCGCACACGGTACATCAACCGAACTATATAGTACATTGATTCCTTGTTCGAAAATACTCAATAAATCTAATTTACCTCTGAAGTTTCACCTATTTAAGTTTCATGACCATTTTGACTGTCTCCTAGGGCTCGACAATTTGAAATTGTTAAATACTGTTATTGATTTGAATGAAAATGTGTTGATTACCCCAAATTCGAAAATAAAACTTAATTTTCATAAAGTATCTCCCTGTACGAATTGTATAGTAGTACCGCCGAGATCGGAACAAATAATCAAAGTTAATATTAGGAATATTGCCAATGGGCAAGCAGTTATACCCTATATGAAGATTTCACAATTAGAAATACCAGAATGTTTGACTATTGTCAAAAATAATCAAGCGATTTGCTCAATATTGAATCCATCAAATTCTCAATTATTAATTGACATGACTGAACCAATGGACGCCGAATTGTTCGATGAATACGAACCCTCTTCTTGTCCAAATTTCAATAACGTCAATTTCGAAAAATTTCAATTTGATATTTCCAAAATTCGAACCGAACATATGAATTCGGAAGAACAAACAGAGATCACCAAACTAATTAAAGAATATTCTGATATATTTCATATTGAAGGAAATCAATTATCATTTACAAGTAGAGTTAAACACGTAATAAAAACTTCTGATGAAATGCCGGTGTATACTAAAACTTATAGATATCCCGAAATTCACAAACAAGAAGTTAATACGCAAATTCAAAACATGTTAGATCAAAATATAATAAGGCCGTCTCACTCTCCATGGTCATCCCCTATTTGGGTTGTGCCAAAAAAGTTAGATGCTTCTGGCAAAAAGAAATGGCGAATCGTTGTGGATTATCGGAAACTCAACGATAAAACTATTGGTGACCGATATCCACTGCCGAATATAACCGAACTACTAGATAAACTTGGCAGATGCCAATACTTTTCGACGCTTGATTTGGCTTCAGGGTTTCACCAAATCGAAATGGCTGAAGATGATATCCAAAAAACCGCCTTCAACACTGGTAATGGTCATTACGAATTCCTTCGAATGCCATTTGGCTTGAAAAATGCACCAGCCACATTCCAGAGAGTTATGGATAATATTTTGCGAGGAATACAAAACGAAAAATGTCTTGTATACCTCGATGATATCATCATTTTCAGTACGAGTCTCCAAGAACACATCAATCGCTTGCGAGAGGTATTCGAGAGACTACGAAATTCTAACTTCAAAATTCAGCTGGATAAGTCAGAATTTCTAAGGAAAGAAGTGGCTTATCTAGGCCATGTTGTGACCCCTGAAGGTGTTCGACCAAATCCTGATAAAATCAGAGCTATCAAAAATTACCCAGTACCGAAAAATACCAAACAAATTAAAGGCTTTTTAGGACTATTAGGGTACTATAGAAAATTCATCAAAGATTTCGCCAAATTAACGAAACCTTTGACAAAATGCTTGAAAAAAGACGCGCATATTGATATAAAAAATCCAGACTACGTAAAATGTTTTGAAATGTGTAAAAACTTGCTCATTAATGAACCAATTCTTCAATACCCGGATTTCACAAAAGATTTTATTCTTACAACAGATGCAAGTAATGTTGCGATAGGAGCAGTTTTGTCTCAGGGTAAAGTCGGATCAGACCTGCCAATAGCATACGCTAGCAGAACACTGAACGAATCCGAGCAAAACTACTCTACTATAGAAAAAGAATTGTTAGCGATAGTATGGGCTGTCAAGTATTTCAGGCCATACTTATTCGGAAGAAAATTTAAAGTCGTTTGTGACCACAAACCGTTGCTTTGGTTGTTTTCACTTAAGGAACCTAATTCCAAATTACTAAGATGGCGCCTCAAGTTAGAGGAATTTGATTATGAAATGGAATACAAAAAGGGGGTTCAGAATAAAAACGCGGACGCTCTTTCTAGAATCGAACTCAACATGAACGAGACGAATGACGAAAATCCGACTAACATTTTTGACTACATGACGAAATTTAACCAAGATCTTGAAAAGGCAAATAATAATACTGAAACCGATAATCAATCGATGATTGCCGAAGCTAACGATTTGGACCAAGAAAATAACGCAGAAGAAGATAATGATCAAACCATTCATTCAAACTCTGAAAATCCGATTGTTGGTATCCCAATAATTGATTGTCCAGTAAATTTCGGTAAAAATCAAATAGTCATCTCTGAAGTGAATTACGAACCAGCGACACCTAGTGTTATAAAACTGTATAGAACGAAACAAAGAATCCTCATACAGATTTCACGAAACAATTATGAAAAAGATATTTTTAACGCCATTAAAGAATTTGTTGTTCCTAAAATAAAATATTATATTTATTTCGAAGACCCGATTTACGAGAAATTTTCAAATGTCCTTCAGAAATTCTTCAAAAATTCTCTTATAACCCTAGTAAGGTGCACTAAGAAATTAATCGACGTTACATCTGACGACGATATCAAGGAAATAATTCAAAAATATCACGAAGGCAAAACGAATCATAGAGGGTTAGATGAAACTGAAAAACGTATTAAATCCACTTATTATTGGCCAAATCAAAGAAGATCGATTCAAAATTATATTAACGAATGCGAAACTTGTTTAGTCACAAAATACGACAGGAAACCATTGAAATTAGAACTCAATATAACACCCACACCAGTGAAACCTTTTGAAATATTACATATTGATAGCATAACTTTAGAAAACGTAAAATTTTTAACAATCATCGACTCATTTTCCAAATACGCCCAAGCTTACAAATTAGATTCTGCTCAAGGACTCGAAGTGGTTAATAAATTGATAAGATACTTCACACATCATAAAATTCCACACCAAATAGTTTCAGACAACGGCCTAGAATTCAAAAATTCACTAGTGAAAGAACTACTCGAGATTCATAAAGTTAATATTCATTTCATAAGTTCACAGCATCCTGAATCAAATGGACTTATAGAAAGATTCCACTCTACCCTTGTAGAGCACATTCGATTACTCAATAATCAGAATGAATACAAAGATGACTCAATCGAATCAAAAGTAAATTACGCCCTTCTGGCATATAATAACACAGTTCATTCAGTAACAAATTTGAAGCCTTACGAAATAGTCACTGGTCATTTAGAAACTGATTGTCCTTTCAATATTGATATCGAAAAACAATTAGTCAATAATTATATCACCAATCATAAAGACAAGGTGAAATTGTTGTACCAAAAATTGAATAATGACTTGCAAAAGGGTAAAGAAACTGTTATTCAGAAAGCTAACGAAAATAAAGAACCAATACCAGAAATTCCAGAAGTAGTATTTGTGAAAAATAAGCAAAAGCAGAGAAAAACCTTGAATAAATTCAAACGCGAGAAAATCAAAAGTATTGACGCTGAACTGAAAACCGCAAAAATAGAACCAACACATAAAAACACTGTAGATAAAATCCATCTTTCTAATATCAAAAGACCCAGACAAAAAACTAAACTGAAAACTATTTCAGGTACTCCTGCTTCTACTTCGGGCACGCAACAGAAATAGAAAACATCACAAACAACTTAGGAATCCTTCCAATCAAGTTAGGTCCAGCAAAACTTCAAAGAACAGAACATACTTTCACTCATTTTTACGATCTCAAGCCACTTATCGAAGAATACAATAAGTTGAACATTCAGTATATCAATATCAGCCCTAACCTCAAGGATAACACAATTTACACCCGATCTGTTGAAAACTACGTCACCATTCTGAATTATATACGAGCAAGTATAGACGAAAAATTCGATAATATTCAAATTCAATCACCAAAACCCATCAGGAATAAACGTGGATTGATAAATGGTTTAGGATCAATTGTCAAAAGTATATCTGGAAATCTCGACGCCGAAGATGGCGAGAGAATCAATAATATTTTAGATCATTTGAAATCAAATCAAATTAACCTCCAAGAGCAATTAAAAATGCAATATAGTTTGAATAATCAAATTGTCCAAAAATTCAATGATACAATACGAGACATCCAACATAATGAACTTGAACTTACATCAAGGATCTTACAGCTGAAAAACATTCTAAAGCACGAAATTCAAAATCAACATATTTTATACGCCAAAGATATTTTCAATCAGATGGTTATTCTTTTCAATGGTATACTTAATGTCTTACAGGATATTGAGAATTCATTGACATTTTGTAAACTAAGAACTATGCATCCTAGCATCATTAAACCAAAAGACTTGTTTCTCGAACTAGAAAGAATTTCACTACATTATAAAAATCAACTTCCTTTCGAATTAAAATACGAGAACATCTTAGACTTCGAGTCAATCTTAGATGTGAAATGTAGAATAGAAAAAGACAGAATTTATTATTTCCTATCGATTCCTATCGATTTTGAATCCATTTTTGAACTTTATTATTTGCTTCCTATACCCACGAAGCACGAGTCAGAATTTTTGACAATTATTCCAAATTCAAATTACCTATTGAAATCAAAAGACAACACGATGAAATCTCTAAGTGACAAATGTACCCAAGGCAAAATATTCCACTGTCCAAGCCACCTCCTGAGGAATACGAAGACAACTTGCGAAGAACACATCATTCTGGAAGAAAATACCAGCAACTGTCAATACAGCCGTATAGAAATCTCAGATAGTCATATGGAAAGAATCCCGGAGATCGATCAATACCTAGGTGTATTTCCACTAGAAGAAAACCTGCAATTCCAGTGCGAAGACGAAATACAAACTAAGACCGTATCAGGAATATATCTTTTGAAAAATTCAAAGTGCAAGATATTCTTCCACGACCAGGAAATGGGTTTTCAAGACAAAACTTATGGCACGCCACTGGTAGCGAACAAATTGATATTTGACTTGAAGAAGGAAAATTTCACCGACTTCAAGATCCAACTGAAAACGCTGAAAATTTCAGAAATTCCGACGAATAGAATCGTCCCAACTATAAATCAAGATTTCGGCTACCATAGACCAAGCCTCTGGACCATCATCCTGTATATTAGCGTCGCCGTTATAGGTATCATCCTTATTTGGCACAAATGGAAGAAAATCACGAATCAACTTGGAAACGCAAATCAACTCCAAGAGGTCAACTTCCAAGAACGAAAAGTGAATCTTCCGGAGGAAGCTTCATTCTAATGGGGGAGGAGTTATATTCCCGTGAGAATCATAGCCGACTACGGAAACCACACACATCACCGAAATCGGACGCCTGATAATGCAAGATCAACATATTTCCTAGAATCAGTTAGAGCCCGTGACACTGTATTTCTCACATGTTTCCCTCAGTCTAGAATTAGAATCCGAATTGTTCAGTTGCTTTTGTATGACATAAAATAAATCTTTTTTAAAAAGTAACTTTGACCAAAAAGTTATTTAAGTTATATATACATACGCCCGGGGCCTAACTACTGTCATTGTACCAGTAGGGAATAATATTATTATTTATCGTAGCTTACCCCATGTAACTCTCCGTGAACCTTTGATCTTATAATACTATGATTATATATGCATTCATAGTTATCTTTGGAAATTTTACTCACTATCCCTCTCCGCTGAGCTATCAAAAATCAGTATTTACGAAGGAGTAGTAAGAAAAAGTGGTTACATATTATTTAAATATATTTTCGAGAAATTATTATTATTATTGGGATTGAAGTACCTACTGTGAAGATTTTTGTGATGTTTTGGCAAATATGGCAAATAAATTGCCATTAATTTTAAATTTTTATGCAACATATATACATAGTATGTACAGACAAAGTGGTTTTAATTATATTGGTAACTATTTTTTTGTATATTTCGATGTTTTAGGTTTTTTCTTTTTGTCTTCAATGCCACCCTCTTTCATTCGAAGGATTCTACATATAGTTCATCCTCATGATAGTACGAAGTTTACATAGAAGTCATGTATCAACTTATTTTGAAATGTTTCCTTTTAGCTATTTCTATTGGTACATCATTCACCACACTTTTTTTATCTCTTGATGAAACAAAATAATGGCCTCTCGTTAGAATCTTGGTAAATAATCCTAGAACCCTCTTTTTCATTGCAGCAATTTTATTTACAGCTAAGCATGGCATCTGAAATGATATTTTTCATATTTTCACGCTTATTGATCCAGTTAAAAGAAAAACTTCTGAACATCCCTACAAAAGAAAACACTAGTAGGTAAAATCCAGAGTATGGTAATATATCAATCGAAAGTATAATCCAGGGTCCAGAATACCACTCTCAAGTTTGTTTTTTTGGGTTTCCTTCATTTCATACTGAATTAGCCTATCCTGAACAATTTCCCTTGAAAACTACCAGAACACCACAGTTTGTTGTAATTATCGAAATAATATTTGTCAGAACACAGCTAATTCACCACCTTTTACATGTAAACAATGTCAATGAGGTCCATCAGTTACGTCGCACGCGCCGATTGGCGAGCTAACATTGTGCCTTATGGAAATATACTATCCTTCTGTAGTCGTATAATTCTTGGACAAAAGATTCATGATCTCCGATCTTGAAAATAAAAAATAATTACAAAACTTGTCCGCCCTTTTGGAGCCGCCATTTTGTTTGTTCTAACAATAGTTTCATGATGAATTGCCACTAGAATTATGTGCCACTGCCAAATTTCAAATCAATCGGTCTGTTCAAAGTGTGTCAAAATCGAGTCCAAATGAGTCGGTTACATACATACATACTTTTCTAATTGATCGAAATAAATACTTTTCTAATTGATCGAAAGAAAGGACGGCATAGTTAATAAACACAAATATAATGATGATACTCAAGAAAGTATTTGGTCGCGCTCACACAGACACCCGTCAGAATCGGAATAACAACCCTCGTCAGAACTATTGCTACCGAGTGTCTCAGGAATACAAATAGTGAAATACTCAACATTATGAAGAATTGTTTTGGCTATCCATAACGAAAATACAGTGTTGATAGCGACGTTTCTTTTTTGAGATGAAATATTTTTGATCGAAATTCTAGATAAATATTATTGGTTGTGATTCTATTTTATAAATATAGGCGGTTCGGTGGTCGAGAGCGTGAATGCGCTGAGTTCGTATGGGAACTCCCACCGAGACATGGGTTCGAATCCTAGTTAGGCCATGCATGTTTGTGTTTGTATGCTTACCTAACCCCGCACAAGTTTCGACTTATGGGGCGTTTGGTCCCAGTGCTGGAACCAACGAGGTCTTCACCTATGTACAGGGTAGGTAGTCCAACGAATACTTCACACCCCGCTTTTAGAGGTTGAATATAAAAATCCAGAAAATCGCTCGGACTCGTCGATTTCTGATTCAAGGGGGGACGACTTGCTTTCTTCATCCCCGTAACTTCAACCCCCTACCAGGCGCAATTACAACCCAAATTATGATGGAACATTTCGGAAATATCGGCCATCAAAGGTTTATGGTAATATCGCATAATACACTGTATTTTCGTTATGGATAGCCAAAAGAATTCTTCATAATGTTGAGTATTTCACTATTTGTATTCCCGAGACACTCGGTAGTAATAGTACTGACGGGGGTTGTCATTCCGATTCTGTGTGAGCGCGACTGAATACTTTCCTGATTTTCATAATTATATTTGTGTTCATCAACTACATCGTCCATTCTTTCTATCAATAAGAAACGTATTTCTAACATTTCAGAAGTGGGATCAACCCCTTTGTTATTTTGGTTTTCAGGATAGTGTCATTTCGGAATCGGTGAGATGTCTCAAGCGAGTGAGAAAGTGTTAGATGGTATAGCGGCTGGAAGCTCCGGGTGTACCCGATTGAGGAACAGCTAACGGTAGCGTAGGTTCTTTAGTAGGTTCTATGAGTGGGCAGGCAGCACAAGTCGCAGGACAGGTAGGATTTGTGAATCAAAATGACTTTTTGAATCAAATGATGATGAGAATGACTGAGTTGATGATTGTTCAGATGAATATATTGAGTTCCAATACAACCTAGAGATTAATATCACAAATTCCAGAAGTATTTCAATGGTCACAGTGACATACTGAGACCGCAGAAATGGTTGGAAAAGGTGAATACTACCCACGAAAAGGGATATCCTGTTGTGAGTGATGTGAGAACCAAGGGATATAAGGTAGGAATTGGTGTTCTTTTTGAATTTCTGGAGGTTATATGCCTTGGGGAACACCTCCCTTAGCAATGTGTTCCAGAGCCTCGCTGTTCGTTGGATGAACGAGTCTTTGGAAAGAGATGGTCTGCAGGTCTCCAAAGTGACCATGAAGGGGTGCGAAGCCTCAACTCGACGGGTTAATCTCGCGGACACTGCCAAGTGAGAAACAATTGTTGATATTTCAGAAGAGCATCGTCCATGAAGATATCCATAAAATAGAGTCAGATCGCTAACTTTTCTACGGTGTTCCAGAGAAGTCAGTGAGTTTGTGAGCGAGGCATCACCCACGAAACGAATTGCCCTTTTTTGGACAGAATCCAGCAGTTTCAGGGTATGTTTGGGTGCTGCACTCCAAATATGGAAACAGTATTCCAGGACAGGTCGGATCTGTGCCTGATAGATCATAAGCAGCTGACTGGAAGTGAAATAGCTCCTTGCTCGAAACAGAAAACCAAGTTTTTGGGATAGACTTTTAGCAATTGATCTCACGTGATTTTCCCAAGAAAGGTTATTGCTGATAGTAATACCAAGCATCGTAATGGTTGTCCTCAAAGGTATGGTTACTCCTGACAAGCTTATGTTGGGCACAGTGAGATCGGATTTCCTAGAGAAACGGCATGCTTGTGTATTGCTCGCATTGAAGTCTACCAAGTTATTGGATCCCCATTCGAGAATTGTTGTCAAGTTCATATTTATGTTGTCAACATTTCTCCCTCGTTCGTTTCTGATTTGCCTGGATGGTGATGGAGCCCTGAAAGAGAATGCGGTATTTAGGGTACTATCGTCCGCGAAACTGTGTACTGGACATGAAATTGCTTCCAACAAATCGTTTATATGGAGTAGAAATTGTGTTGGTGCTAGAATTGATCCTCGCGGAACACCAGCATTTATGATAAGAGAGTCAGATGAAACTCCGTCGACCACTACATGGAGAGACCTGTTTGAGAGAAAACTAGCTAGCAGGGAACATAGCTGGGGAGGCAAGCTATAAGATGGAAGCTTGGCGAGGAGTCCATGGTGCCAGACTCGATCGAATGCCTTGGAGATATCAAGTGCCACGGCTAAGGTTTCACCATATTTTTCAATAGATTGCTGCCATATATGTCAGACGTAAGCGAGCAGGTCATCAGTTGGTCTCTGATGACGGAAGCCATATTGCCTATCGTTGATAATACCTGAATGTTCCAGGTATTTCATGAGCCCGATGTTGATAGCTTCCTCCATGATCTTTGAAATAATAGATAGCAGTGCGATCGGTCTGCTAGGTAGCGCTTTTTTTTGCCTTTTTTAGGAACTGGTTGTACTCTTGCAATTTTCCAGTTGGACGGGAATATCCCCAATTTGTAAGAGTAGTTGAACAACTTGCAGGGAACAGGTGTTAGTTCGGGAGCACATTTCTTGAGAACAATCGGTGGGATTCCGTCGGAGCCACAAGCTTTATTGGTGTTGAGACCCTATAAAATCTTCCTTATAGTACGTTGGCGAAAGGTGATCTCGGGCATATAACTGTCAATTGGCGTTATGTTTGGAGGTTGTCTTCCCGATGAATCCAGATTGGAATTTCCAGCAAATAAATGCGCAAAATTGTTGGCTTGGTTAGAGGAGGAAACGAGCTGGAAGTGAAGTTTCTTCCTACAGCTTTGGCGAAGAACCAAAATGAATGTGATAAGTTAAGACATTCAACAAGTTCTGATCTTATTAATAAATAGTTTTTTTCATGCGAAGCTGAGGTTATGTTTGAAGCTTGTGTTACATTTTCAGGAAATTAGAATAGAGATATTGAAAAGGTTGTTCAGAACTGAAATGGCTGTTAATTTGTTGAATGATCTATTGAAATTATTACAGCTTTATGAAATTGAACAACAGAATAGAAGAGGTATTGCATGTGGAAAAACATGGTTGGATTCGAGGGTGAATAGAAAACGTGAAACTCAAATTGTGTGTTATACCTGTCGTGAAAAAGGAATGTTTGTGTGAAGCCAAAACAACAACGGTGTTACCAATGTCTTGAGGTAGTAGACATTCAAATTCAAATTCGTTGCCATCTACTACAAGATCTACGATAACCAACGCGAACATCAATTTAATTTCGAACACAGACACCTTGAGTAAGTTCATGCGCGAAGTAAATGAAAATGGCACACATTACACAATGTTTCACCACTAATCAAACCGATTTTTTACAACTCGACACTTGTTTCGCTAACTATGTTAGCATCGTCAGGAGAAGATTGAAACTAAATGCTCTATCCTAGTGGGCTACTTATATACTATGCGTAAATGTCCACCCTACCGTGAATAGACAATAACCGCTAAGATGATGTTATTCATGGTTGAGTTCACCTGTTGATGTTGGTCTTATATTACTGAACTGTACAGAGGGCTAAATGGGATAGGTCCATTTTCCTCTAAGCTTTTATATGCATCTAATTTCCTAAAATTGTTAAATTGCTCAACTAATTTCAGGTTATGAATATGTGTGATTGTGATCGAACATGTGTTCGGCTACACACGATTTATCTAACCTACCTTATTTCAAATGTGCTAAGTGTTCTTTGAACCTTGTTTTTATGGGACGCCAACTAATTTAGTATATTCCTGACTTTTCAAGTGTGTCCACCCTATTTTGTGGATTAACTAATAAATTGCCCAACTTTGACCCAGACTTATGAACGCTTGCAAAACCTAAGTCTTTGAAAACCTTATCAAGTTCTCTTGAGTACTTGAGATTGAAAACGATTGGGATTTTCCTCGAATAACTTGAATTCATGTCTACGTATTAATTTATCTACTATTTTGATATCATAACCATTGACGCCAGCCACTTTATTAACAATACTCATTTCAACATCGAATCTTTGTTTGCTCAGAGGAAATGAAACTAGTGTTATTTTCTTTTCCGAAAACATCAAATTCCAAATTATTTCCTCAATTTTTTATCACAAGAACATCTAGGAATGGAAATTGACCGTTGTTTTCGCATTCAAAAGTGAATTTGATAGAGGGGAAGCAATTATTCAATTGTGAAATGGAGTTTTCTATATCTGTGATTTTCGTATCATATCTAATCCAAACCCTTATGGATAAAGAGGATTATTTTCAAAGGGTTGACAACCTCAATGAAGATGGTCCTTAAAGAAAATTAACGAGAAATCCATTACCAAAAAAGGTCAGTCAGGTCAAATCAACTTCGAATAAATAATACAAACCTTATCACATCACATAACAAATATAAATTACAAATATCGAACCCAAGTGTACCAAGATTATATTGTTCAACAAAAATACACAAAACCGGTAAGAGAATGAGACCAATTGTGTCCGCAATTGGGTCTCCTACTTACAATATTTCAAAGTGGTTGGTTGAAGTTTTCAAAACTTTAAATAATCCTTACAACAATCATTCTGTGTCAAATTCGCTTGAATTCATCGAAAAGGTCAAAGGTTTGAATCTGACCGAAGGCGAATCATTTGATGTTTCATCACTTTTTCCAAGTGTACCCATACCAACAACTTCGAAATATATAGGGGAATTACTCGAATATAACAACCTTGATCCGGTTAATATCAAAGAATTGGTCAATCTCAGAAACCTCTGCATGAAGGTACAGCCATGGGTAATTGTATATCACCTTTCTTGGATTGGGTAATTGTATATCACCTTTCTTGGATGAATTGTTCATGAATCAGTTTGAAACGAATGCAAAAGAAAAATTCGATTATTTCCCTAGGGTTTGGATTAGATATGTCGACGATATTTTTTCCATTTTTCATACAAAAACAGATATAGACAACTTTATTTCACCATTGAATAATTGCTTCCCCTTTATCAAATTCAATCAATCAATCAATCAATCAAAAATATACTTTATTGTCGAAGATTTCAATCTTATTGACAAAGCATGTTTCACTGTTGAATGCGAAAACAACGGTCAATTACCATTCTTAGATGTTCTTGTGATAAAAAATGGCGAAAACAATTTAGAATTTGATGTTTTTAGAAAAGAAACTAACACTCCTAGATACATAACTGATGACTTCAATCACTGTTTTCCATACAAAATGGCTATTTTAAATTTCCTAGTACATATTCTACTTTTATTTCCTCTGAGAAAACAAAGATTCGATGTTGAAAGGAATGGTATTCATGAATTGGCTGGCGTCAATGGTTATGATATCAAAATAGTAGATAAATTGATACGTAGGCATAAATTTGAGTTATCACTCAGGAATTCTACGACTTTTCAAGCGGATAAAAATAAACCGAGGAAAATCCCAAGTACACAAGAGGATTTGATAAGGTTTTCAAAGAATTAGGTTTCGAAAGCGTTTATCAGTCTGGGTCAAAGTTGGGCAATTTATTGGGTGATCCGAAAGATAAAGTCAGTCAGGAATAAACGAAATAAGTTGTGATGATTGTGATGAAACATACCTCCACAGGTAGGATCTTCTTGTTCTCACGAATCTTGTCACATCGCATTTTGAGAGGTTCCATTGAAGCACCCTTGGGTATCCCAACAGTGCGTATTTGCCCGATATCTGGATAATGCTGTAATATATGAAAAAAAGTTTCATATAAAAGTTTTATGGCACCACGAAAGCCACATTTTAAAAATAGTTCCTAATTCACAGGGTGCATTTTTCCGTTATAACAAAAATATGTATTTTTCAAATAGAACAACCCGTTTATTTTTCTGTCATTAAAATGGTCCCTTCGTTGCCTACTCAGCACTAAATTGTTTTTTCGCCACAATGCGCCGTTGCCAAGTTATTAATTTTCTCGAAAAAATAGAGAGTGCTGCAGGCTCTGAATGAAATAACTGTGATTGAGCTGTTTCTTCGAAGATCTGAATTTTGTCTGGTGGATTGACGTTAAAACCAAAGTAGCGTGTAATACTCTGATCTTCATCGATTTTCATACTGGGTGCTTCAACAATTTCTTTCATTTTCGTCCACTTCGATTCAAGTTTATGCGATTTCTTCAAATGGGGCACCCTGTATAACAGTTCGTCTTCTCTTTCTACATGGAATAACCTATCTGAGGATACCAACATGTTATGAGTTATTCCTAACAGTTTCTTGATTATTTGTGTTTTTCAAATTATTCTTAGGAAATTGCAAGAAGTACCTGCCTAATATTTGAATTTCAAAATAAAAGGAAGTAGTAGCAGTAGTAGTAGTAGTAGTATTGTGGGGAGGCTGTAGCCAGGCAAGTAGGCCCCCATGGGTCCTTTTTGCCAACCCCTGCTCTCCACATATCTACACATCCCTCTTTTAGTTATCCTTCTCGTACCTTCCCGTCCTTCTGATGAAGGTCAGGATGTCCGTCCACTCTGATTCGACCAAATCTTCCTGTTGAAGTTTATCTACTCCAAAAATATCGAATCTCATGTATTAGTATAGTGCAGAATTCATTGTCAGATAGGGTGCAGGTGGTCTAATAGTGGTCAAATTCCTTGCAGGAATGGAATAGAGGTTATAATGGGTGAATATCTCAGGGTGTAGAAGAGGAAAGTGCAGAATGAAGACAATCATTGTATTCGAAAAGTAGGCGTCTACGGAGATGACATCATAGTATTTGAGTAGCTCACTTTCGTTGGTGAATAACAACTGTTCTTTCATAAGGTTTTCGAGCATAGTATACATATATACAATATATTTCAATTCACCTGGACTGATTATACTGCTATGTAGTGTGTTGGTTCTTGCAAAAGTTATGGCATTCTCGAGGTCTGAGAAGCTGTATCAGTATTTGCACAGACAAATTCAGTTGGTCAAGTATGTTCCTCGTTCGCATACAGTCTGTCGTACTTACCATGCTCACCATGGTATCTTTTTAACGGTGAGAGATACGAGGTCGGTTAAATGACACCAAATGTGGAGTTTGTCAAGGCCAACTATAATGTGACAAAATATTTCGATAAAATCTATTCGTTTTTGTTTTATACGCAAAAAACAGATTTTGATCATTTTCATGTCTCCTCCGTAACTTCTTTATTTATGAAAATATTCAAATAAGAATTTCACATTCTCATGGCAGTTTTTCAAAGTGATTTCGAAAAAAATATGAAATTTTTACCAACTCTTCTAGAATTTGAGATATCAGCACCAACTTTAGTTTCTCAAATGTAGGTCAAAGCTCACTATGACTTAGTTACAAATAACTTTTTTTTCTCTTACAGATGATATGTCGCAGTAATAGTTTTGTGTTGTTGATAACAACGAAGTTATCTTCATTTATACAAAAACAAAAAATTATTTGGAAGCCGCCATCTTGAATTTATAAATTTTAACAAAAAAATTATGATCTCCGACCTCAAAAACCCCCACTTACCAATTTTGAATGGAATCGGACCAAATCTTGCCGCCATCTTGGAGCAGCCATTTTTTTTAATTTCAACAAAAATTCGAAAATTTCAACTCACTCAGTTTTAATCTTCTCCTGAAGATGCTAACATAGTTAGCGAAACACGTGTCGAGGCGTTAAAAAATCGGTTTGGTCGGTGGTAAAACAGTTTATTCAATGGAAAACAACTACTTTCCTGGCTATATGCCACGACGAACATTGAATTATATCTATTGAACACACACGATAAGAGTCTGAAAATGAAATATAAAAACTTCTGAAATTGAGAATTTGCATTCTCCTTCAGACAAAAATATGTATATGCACACATCATTCTGAATATTCAACAGAAAACAACTACTTTCCTGGCTATTTGCCACGTCGAACATTGAATTATATCTGATGAACATTCAAAAGGAGAACATGAAAAATAAAAATCGCAGTTGTGAAACCGTTATTTAAAAAAGGAGATCCACTCATGTTACAAAATTATAGACCTATAAGTTTGCTATCCAGTTTCGCAAAATTATTTGAAATATTGATGTGCAGAATATTGATCCCTTATCTGAACTTGAATAATATTCTCCTAAAAAATCAATATGGTTTCCAGAAAGATAAATTAACTACAACAGCAATTTTCAGTTTTCTTACAAAATTACTTGAATATTTAGATGACGGATGGCCCATGGTATATTTCTGGACTCATCAAAGGCTTTTGATTGTGTGAACCATTTTATTCTCTCACAAAAAATGGGTTTTCGGGATATTGCACACAAATGGTTTACATCTTATCTAACCAATCGCAAACAGAGAGTGAGCATCAGAGATAATTCTGTGGATTGCAAATCAGAAGAAAAAAATATCACAATAGGCGTTTCACAGGGCAGCGTCCTTGGTCCTGTGCTATTTTTATTGTACATCAATGATTTACCAAGTATTATCTTTGATACATCTACTTTTTTAACAAATTACGCGGATGACACAAGTCTGTTGCTGATAATGATTATGATGATCCCAAACGAAAGACAGTTGATATTACTTCAGACATAGCAGGTTGGCCAAAGAAGGGAAGATTCGTATTTCGTGCAAAATAATTTATTCAATATTAGTAGCAGAGCGTTTTCGACTGTTGAATCATCATCAGTGCGTACCTGTAAGTAAGTAAACTGCTTTTAGCTATTCGAAAGAAATTGAATTTTTTTTTTCGAATTTTCAATTTCAAAAAAGTTTTGAAAAATAGTTTGGAATTTTTTTTTTAGAAATTTGCTTAATATTGAAAAGTGAAATTTAATACATTATAAATTGGTGACTTGATACTTTTTGATGAGCTTTTGATTTGAAAAAGACATATAAAATCGAAATTTGAAATTGTTAAGAGGGGTTTAACCCTATGAGCGATCATTGGGGAAACAAGGAACGGCAGAAATCAAAATACTCGAAGCTCGCTAAATAAATTCAAGATTTTTTTTCACGGATCGTTTCTAGAAGGTTGGATCTAGGCATCTCTCGGAGTACTTTTTCAAATTTTTGAAAAAAAATAGTCGAAAAAAATTCCAGAAAATTGACCAGATTCACTATTTTTTTTCTCACTAGGTATATATTTTTTTCGAAAAGTACTTCGAGAGATGCCTCACTTATACATTTATCTTCGTTGTCAAAAAAATTCGCAAGGATCCATTCAAAATATCACCATCAAAAGTGATTTTTGCTGGACCTCTGCAGACGCAATTTTGGATCATTTTTCTTCACTGATACGAGCGCCCTCACACGAATATGCACTTCTACATGGATACTATAAATGATTGAATGAATAGTGAATTCATTCATAAAAAGTAGCACTGGAGCTATTCAGAAAATTTTAGCACTGGAGATGAAACCAAAAGAAGTTTTAGATGGGTTGATTGAATTTTTGTATACGACGTATAGGTACGTTTATTAGGTAACCCATATAATGAAAATACGTATGGTTTGCAGGTAGGACACCAATTCCAATAATTTCAAAATGCGAATATAAGGAATGCCAGAAGTTCCATCATATTTATTCTAGGTAATAACTGGTATTATATAATATACGAGTTACATATATTTTAATATTCTTGTCAACATTAAGAATTTGCCTTCTGGAAATAGATAAACAGAGAAATCTCTCATTGAAAAATAATAGTTTCGCTCCAGGTGACTCACCCAATTAGCTGATAAAAGATTGAACATGTTTGGCAAGCGGCAAGCGATGGACATAAAGGCGGTGAGCATAAAAGCGGCGGACATAAAGGGTCCGAAAATCCTGGAATTCGTGTTATACACGGGGGATTGGAATATTGTTTTTGTTCAGTTTACTTCAGTATTCCGACTTTGACATTTGCGTTTTTCAATATTTGTGCATTATTTGTATGAGCAAAAGTTATAATGCCGAACTGGTAATAAATACCGCAATCTGTCAAAATATACCTCGCAATGATGAATGTTGGCAAAATAAAATGTGATCGAAATAGTGGATAGTAGATTCGAAAGGAATATGGAGATTACAAATTGAAGTTGTTCCTGTAATATATACAGGGTGTCTCAGGTTTAGCTCGTCTAACTTTGACTATCGAAAGCAAAAATTGAAATATTATACACGTATTAATTTGTTTTGTCGCATGAATTTTTGGTTTTTATTTTTTATTTTTGTTGAAACCAAACCCAGAGATTTGACATTCGGTAAGCACTTTTCTATCTGTTATATATGAACTGTCCCTATCCTTCTTAGTTTCCTTGTTATTCGAAATAATGTTACACCTACTATGCATATATAACAATTTTATAACCTAAATGTTTATCTTACATCAAATTATCATTCGAATTGAATATTGAATGGTTCACGTACACGAAAGATATTTAAACAAATGAAAAACACAAAGTGTGGTGAAGAAATAATAATGATTTTTCATTAGCTTCGATCCACCCACTAGAGCGTCCCAATAAAAAAAAATCTGACGAGTTCCATGTCAGAGGGCTCGAAAAAGAATAACATCGTTACTCCCATTGGGGGTGACGATGACACCCAGTTTTTCCAATGGATAAGGACTGTTTTCATATTGCCGATAGAAAAGTGCTCACCGAATTTCAGATCGCTAGGTTTTGTTTCAACTGAGACAGAAATTAAAAACCAAAAATGTATGCGATCCTTAACACCCCGTATAATTAAAACATGTTTCTCCATGACAAAACAGAAAAATACGTATCTTATATGTTGAGTTTTGCTATCGATTGTCAAAGTTAGACGAGTAAAACCTGAGACACCCTGTATATGGCGTTGTTTATTACACAATATAAATTCTGCTTATACAAACCAAAAAATTCCACTCATGTAATAGTTATTTTTCTTCCCCTGTAACAATGCATTTTGATATTCCATTTGCATTTGTCGTCCATCAATAAATTTAATCATGTATGGGTGAGTGCAAGTTATTCGAATAGCAGTATTTTTCTGTAAAAAATTCCCTATCTTGAACTGTTTTTGCTGCCTTTCTATTATTCAGATTCGTACTTTCGAATTATATTTTTGCAGTTGAGTTGATACATACTACTAATTTATGCTCATATAGGGTATACCGGGTATATTTCTTTCAAAAGTTCTCACCCCTACAATGTCATTTAACATTTTTGAGGGGCTGGCGGCTGGCATCAGTGAAGGCAAAGGGGATAAAACGAGCAAGGTGATTTTTACGTGAAAACATATCCTCCTCATAGTTATTAGTGTAGCAGGACACAAGGTGAAAGTAATCAAAAAAAAATTTGGAAGAAAGATATCAGACCCTCACTATCCTATCTAGAAACAATTGACTACTTCTTTCCATGGTACCGAAAAAAGTTATAAACGAACAAACTCAAAAATTACAAAAAAAAATCTACTTCGCATGTAAATGTATAAACCTTTGTAACTTGGAGACTACATAACTTAGATGCCTCAACTTAGCATCATTTTGTTGAGGATATGATGAAGATTCGATCGGATTCGATCCATGGTATATAAACTGGCAAAATTGAGTTTTTTATATGTGAAAATAAATTTTTTGTCACGCATCACATGAGTAATTTAGCATTAACACCTATTCAATTGATAATAACTTTCTTTGTCACGATATGAATTTCAATTCTTTTCTCCCATCTCGATAGACTGAAGTGTAATGAACAATTTGTTTCGAATAAACTTTTCGCACGTTTCAAAAATAAAATTTTTATAGCGCTTTGAGTGATAACGTACAACTTTAGATAGGTCATGCACAGTGAGTGAGACAGAGTGCGATAGATACTGGTGCATGAGTGCGGAACGAAGATGAAATAATATCAAGAGCTCCATCCACAGATATGATGAATATAATAGATTTATATCGATAAATTTACATATTTGCTCGCTAAGAATGTCAATTTTAATATAAAACATTGAATCTAACTAAAATTTATCACACATTCCTCTCAAAGACTCTGAAAAAGTTTTTTATCATAAATATACCATATTGGTATACTGTTTTTCCAGCTATATAATGTTGATCAATTTTTCTGGGGATTCATGTTTGGAAAATTCTAGCATCTCCCAATAGGTATCCTCTTGGTATTTTTTCTTCACCATTTTCACTTCGTTGCCTTTGAAGTGAATTATTTTGGGACCATATTATCCATGAACTGAAGTTATTTACCTACATATTCAACCAAGAACTCTTTTCTCCATTCCTAAATGAGACAGTTATATCCTCCCCGTATCTTTACTGTTTGTTCTTGTCTAGAGCACGTAAACGCCGCTGTATCGTTCTCACTCGTGCGCTCGGATGGCCTCTTACGCATTAGACAATAAATGCTTCTACAAAGTTCATTTTTGAAACGTGCGAAAAGTTTATAGGAAACAATTTGTTGCTTACATTTCAATCTATCGAAAGATATCATAAAAATCGAAATTCATATCGTGAACTAAAAAGTTATGATAAACTGAAGAGATGACAATGGAAATTTTTTCGCGAATTCTGTACAAAATGATACATTTTGGATCGAAAAATAATTCAATTTCCCAACATATTATATATGAATCGAATCTCCAGAATATGCTTAATCATATTATGAAAAGACTACGTATATAAGTGTTATAATTGCGAAGTTACAAAGGTTTATATATTTACGCACAAAGTTATTTTTTTCTTAAATTTTCGAGTTTGGTCGCCTATAACTTTTTTCGGTACCATAGAAAAAAGTAGTCAAGCGGGAATATTATGTAATAATCATATATATTCAAGGTGGTGAAGGTCCTATATCTTTCTACTCCGAAAAAAAAAAAGTCTGTAAGGAAGAGGATTGTGCCTCGTTCTCCTCTACACTAGATGTATATTGCCTAAAGCACAACTTGTACGCTGTGCCTGTGGGTATTCGGAGAATTCAGCGACCGCAGATGCATAGGGGTAACACTCAAGGCCGCTTTTACTATAAATGTTGAAATATTTTACGCTAGAATGAGTTGGAGTGAGACACTAGACGACTTCCTTCGTTATCGGGCCCCGCCTCCTTCGGACAGGATTTTTACTTCCCCCTTTACACCTTAGATAAAGTTTGACCTTTTTCAGAGGGTAAACCCCTCCTTAAATATGAATTTGGAAAATGATAAAAGTGAGGTTACTTACTCGTCAGGTTAACAGGAAAATTCGTCAACAGAAATATCTTTAGTCCAGTTTAAACCAAACGACATTTAGGTGAAATACGTTACAAACAAATTAAAAAGTGTTTCCCAAAAGGGGGTAAAATATAAATTACATTGTGTTAAGCAGCCATTGTCGCTGCGACATGTCGTGTTGAAGTGAACAAAGTTCCAAAGTTCAGTACGTCGAATTTTCAATTTCTTTCGAATAGCTAAAAGCAGTTTACTTACTTACAGGTATGCACTGATGATGACTTAACAGTCGAAAGCGCTCTGCTACAAATATTGAATAAATTATTTTGCACGAAATACACATCTTCCCTTCTTTGGTATATATCCACGTGCACACAGCCCAGCAACCCTCACTCATAGCAGGGTGGTTCAAAAATAACAACTTGTTACTGAATACTGTCTGTAGGTTAATCGAGGAGGTGGTACATTCATTTTACTTGATTCTTTGGGATTTTCTCTCGTCGTTTCTATAAAATAAAAGTTTTCGTATTATTTCAATATATTTGTAGAGGGACAAATCAGATGATTTGCCCCAAAATGTCACTGCGTTTAACACATTTTTCTATCATCATCATCATCATCATCAAATATGCTTTATTGTCAGAAGAAATAGTTCTTATCGACAAAGTCATTGTATAGGTATTACAAAGTAAAATATTAAGAATGTTAAAAATATTAAAAATATTGAAAACATTAGAAACATTGAACAAATTAAAACATCAATAATATAATAAAATGTGCAGATGTAGCCACAGGATGCGAACATATGAAATCAATCCTAAAATATAGAGGCAAGCGTATTTTAATGCTAACATAAGGGTTCACTACTGCTCCTCCACGTTGTAAAAAGGATGAGTGGATAGCAATTCTTTTAATTTTATTTTAAACAATACATGATTGAATTTCTCGTAGATGTATTGGTAAGCAATTATAAATTTTTAGTCCATTATAAATGAAAGATTCCTTAACAAGATTGTTTTTAGGTAGTGGAAGAGGTAATCTCAGTTTGTGCGATGATCGCGTATTATGGTTAGACGACACTATATTATATTTGTGACGATTCTTGTGTATTAAGCAAGTGGTTTCTAAGATGAAAATTGAAGTAACAGTGAGGATTCTATTATTTTTGAAAAGGTCGCGGCAAGAAATACGCGTTTTTACTTTACAAAGAGCCCTAATGGCTCTTTTTTGTACAACTTGCACCATATGTAACAGTTGTTTGTTGCACACTCCCCAGAAAGCAATGCCGTAGGTTAGGTGAGATTCAATAAGAGCAAAATAAGCTGTTTTAGTAGTTGTAAAGTCCAATTCCCGTGATATTATCCTAATTGCGTAGCATCCGGTTGATAATTTTTTGCACAATTTCGTGACATGGTCGCTAAACTTCAACTTATTATCAATGTGGAATCCTAGAAATTTTGTGGAGGAAACATTATCAATGATATTTGTGCCTAAGGTCAAGGCAGAAAGCTCGCAGCGGAACGTTAATAGATTAGATTTAGTGGCATTGAAGACTAGCAAGTTATCGTCACACCAGGTCTTAATCAGTTCAATGTCTACTTGTATCTTATGATGTAAAGGATGCTCATCTTTGTCATGCCAAAATATGGTGGTATCATCGGCAAACAATGTATACTCTCCAGATATATTGATTTTTGTGAGATCATTTATATAAAGTAAAAACAATGTGGGGCCAAGTACGGAACCCTGTGGCACCCCGCATTGAGTTGCCTCCTTTCGAGACAGGTGGTTGGTTTTCACAATTTGTGTACGATTTTCTAGGTATGAAATGAACCACTGCTTGCTGATTCCTCTAAACCCATAGTATTCGAGTTTGCTCAGCAGAATTCCGTGACTTACACAGTCAAATGCCTTGGATAAGTCACAGAATACTGCTGCGGCGGCCTCTCCTTCATTAATTTCATTATATACCTTCGTAAGAAAAGAAAAAATTGCATCATTGGTGCTCTTGTGCTTTTGAAATCCAAACTGGTTCTCACTCAAGATATTATTCATAAGTAAGAATTCCACTACTCTCTTCTGAACCAATTTTTCTATTATTTTAGCCAGAATCATAGGAAAGGAAGATAACAACCAAAAAAGAAAAATCAAGGAATCCGCTTGCATTCTTCTAAACGGAGACAATAGCATTGCTTCCTGTTCAGTTGATATAGATAGAACATGGTATTCACTACTGAAAACTGAACATGAAAATGGTAGATTCAAGATCAATTAATGAAAACATCCTGTAACTCATTTGTAGACTAAAATCACTCATTCATATGCCAACATCAGTATGACACTGAAAAGTGTCAAACTATACGCAGCACAACTTTCAAAGAAACATCATTTGCATTTACATGTTGAGAACGGGAGCAGAATCGGTCCCGAAACGTCCAAAATTCGATATTTTTTCAATATATCTATATTTCTTTCTTTCAAACATTTTTTCGAACAAATTGTCACTGACAAGCTACTGGATTTTTCTTTTAGACTCCCTGATTGAAAAATTTGTTGAACGCAGTGACGTTTTGGGGCAAATCATCTGATTTGTCCCTCTACAAATATATTGAAATAATACGATTACTTTTATTTTATAGAAACGAGGAGAGAAAATCCCAAAGAATCAAGTAAAATGATTGTTACAGAATACACAAAAAACAAACTGTTTACTATTTGGACAGCAGAAATAATATTTTGTATACAAAGGATATCAATATTTAGGAAGTGGTCGTTTCTTACTGTGAATCAACGGAATTTTTAGGTGTCACAATAGATGTTCATTTGTGCTGGACAGATCATATACAGGTACTCTGTTGAAAACTAAGCAGTATTTGTTTTTCGCTCAAAGAACTCAAAAAGTTGTACACCACAACATTCTTTTAACAGCCTATTACGGTCATTTTTATTCCATAATGAATTACGGCATTTTATTTTGGGGAGGATCACAGAGTCAAGATGTCTTCATGGTCCAAAAGAGGACAGTTAGGATAATTTCAAACCTCAGGTACAATGACTCTTGTAGAGTTTTTTTTCAAGAAATTAGGCTTTTTAACTATTCCTGCCCTATTTATATTCCAGTGTCTTTGCTATGTTCAAAAGAATAAATCATTATTCAGGCAATATATTTCCGATCATAAACATAACACATGACGAAAAGAAGTATTTTGCTATCCCCAACATAAAACAACATTATATGAAAAAGGTTGTTTTTACAAATGTTTACAATATTATAACTTACTGCCAGATCATCTACAAAACTTGAATTTCATAGCTTTTAAACATATCATTAGAAAAAAATTAGTTGCTGCTGAGCCCTACAAAATAGATGAAATTTCACAATATCATTTTATGTAATCTCTCACTTATATTTATCAACTAATGGTGTATGGTGAATCGAGAAAGAATGAATTTTCAGTGTTCAGAAATAGTGGCACTGTAGGTTTTTTCGGGTTTTCCTGCAGTTTCTATGCAAATGCGCCATTTTCAAAATCTGCAAGCCGCCCCGAAGCGCATCATTCTGAGAAGACAAAAAACATTGATAATTAAAATCTCAAAATATTCTCTGTTCAACTTATTATTATGTATTATTTAAGGAAGTTCGACTTTTACTATACAAAAATGTAATTTTTGTCGCTGGTATAAATAAATTCTTTTCTATTCTATTCTAATCCTTTCAAGACATTATCCATGACCCTTTGAAAAGTTGCCGGGGCGTTCTCAAGCCCAAATGGCATTCTTACTTATTCGTAGTGGCCATTTTCGTCATTGAATGCTGTCTTCGGGATATCTTGTTTGGCCATTTCAATTCGATGGAAGCCGCTTGCAAAGTCCAATGTTGAAAAAAATATTGGCATCTTCCGAGCTTGTCCAACACATCCGTGATGTTTGGAAGAGGATATCTGTCATCGATGATCTCCTCGTTTACCTTCCTGTAGTCCACTACGATGTGCCATTTTATTTTCCTAGAGGCATCTGGTTTTTTGGGTACCACCCAAATTGGTGATGACCATGGTGATTCACTAGGTCGTATGATGCCTTGTTCGAACATGGAAGTAATAAGCTTCTGAATCTCTGGTTGTACAACTTCGTATATACAGGGATTTCGTCTTTAGTTTTGATGCTATGTTTCACCTGATTCGTATAAGATAACGGTGTATCGGGTTCATGAAAAATATCTGTAAATTTCCTGCAAAGTATATCAATCTGTTCTTTTTCTTCTGAATTCATATGGTCAGTACGAATCATATTTTCGATGTCAATCTGTTGATTTTGTATTGGAGCGAAGTCTGCTGAGTATAGGTGATATTCTTCATGATGAATCGAATTCGTATGGATTCGTTCTGAAAATGCTAGGAAAAGTTCGTCATCGCTGTAGACATAGTTTCTCGCAGTATAGCACCCTGGATTTTCTGTCGTGGAAGTACTATCGTTCGATCCTTCTCTTTCCCAGGTAATCTCACTCTGGTTATGGTATGTGGTTCAAGTTGAATTCAATGAAATTGAACTTTGCTGGTTTCGTAGTATTCGATAGAGAGTGTCGAATATTGGGTGATCAATTTGGAGTCTGGGAAGTTTGAATATGCTCGCATTAATTACAAGTTGTCTAGCCCTATTTGACCATGAAATGTTCTGTGGAATTTGAATAGCTAGAACTCAAGCTTGTTATCACAATTAAATTCCTGGAAACTTGGGAATTCGGCTGAGTATTCTTGGGAGTCATTTTGAAAAATCGATGTGACTACAAATGTTTCATGTTTGATGTCTTTATAATTTCTGAAGGCAATATCTGGATTAAGAAATGATTTCGTTGATCCCGTGTTCGAGTTGTTCATCGGGCTGATTCTCTTCTTCTGGAAGTGTTTCGTTGCAATCATACAAGGGTTCTTCAAAATGCTGGTTTTGTTGTTCAAGATTGAAAAGTTCTTCTGACGTGAATGTGGGTCTTGATTGGGGTTTAAACGTTTGAGATCGTCTCGTTTGTGTTGGTTGAAAAGTATTTTTCATCGGCGTTGGCTGTGGCTGAGAAGTTCCTTGATTGTTCCGACTAGTCCATACATTTTGGGGTCTGTTTTCAGGTCTTGCCACGTTTGTTCACGCTCTGTATATTGTAGGGAAGACATCGGATTGTATTGTGGCCTAGAAAATCTTTGCGTTTGTATCTGCATTGGTTTTCTGTTAGGCATATTCGAGGATGGACCATTATTTCTCTGAAGGTAGCAAATGTTACTCTCTTCCTGTATATACTGTAAGACAATTGCTAAGTTTCCTGGTCTCATTGCCCGTATAGTTGACCCTAATGGTTCTTTCAAGCCTGCCAAAAACGTTGTCAAAGTTTGTTGGCGGAAGAAGTCCTTCTCACTATTTTTAACTACGGGGTTGTCATTATGAACTTCGATGTAGTTACTTATAGTATTCAAAATTTCCATACATTTTTCGTGGAATTGGAATGCGGTCTCGTTCTGTTGTTGTCTCATATTAACAAGCTCTGGAGTTGAGCTGTTTTCATCACGTTGATCAGTAAAGTTCTGAATTAACGTATGTTAAATGTCGTTCCATTGTTCACATCCGTAGATAAAATCGATTATTTTTTGCTCGCCTTGTTAGTTTGCTTACGATTCCAGTTAGCAGGAGAATATTTTGTAGACAACCGGCATTTGCAGGTGTTGTATCGTAATAGTGATTAAGAAGCGCCGATGCTACTTTGATGAAACTATACAGTTCATCAGGATTTCCATAGAAAGGTGGCAGAATGCACAAATTTTTGACATCGAACACTGGTCTCGACATGATTTCAGATGGGGTAATAATACTATTCGGATTTTCGAGTGGAGAAGTGATACTCGAATTATCGACAGAGGTGATATTCGAATTCGATAGTGATAAATTAGCTAGCTCTGCACGATGGTCACTTAGAGGAATAGAAACAGAGAAGTCTGACATGAAAACTTACAGAACGATGATGGCAAGTTGCATTCCGTCGTCTGCTCTCTTCCTTCTTTGGGGTTGATCCTTGGGGAGTTGGTCCTTGGTGGGGAGCTGCGATTCTGCCCCTTGGGACGTGGTTCTTTTTGCGGAAACGCGAATGAACATTTGAAAACAAAGAGAATCTTTTCCACAGACTCTTTCACGTATCCTACCGACTGCACCAGTTAAATATGTATTCCGGAAAAAATCGTTTTTAAAAAGATGTATTTCATCGCCGATTATAACATTAGTTGAAGTTAATGGATCGAAATATAAAGTCAGACTGAATTGTACATAGCAAAGTAAAGAAATAAAGTGAACTTGGTTGACCTGCCATTCTCACGGCGGTGCCCTATCTCGCTGTCTCAGTAGATTCCGGGCGTCTTCAAGATGTAACTCGTACGAACTGTAGTTAGCCGGAAGGGCTTCATCACCGTTGCTCATTTGGCCGGCACCTGTTTAGGATGTTTGCAGTTAGCCGTGGGGTGGCCATCAGTGCACTTTAGGCACTTGTAATCCCTATTGCAGCTGCTGGTAGCATGGCCCCACTGCTGACAACGTTTGCATTGAAAAACTGCCCGATTGTTTCTCCTCAGCTCTCAAGTGATTTTGACAGACAATAATGTATTTACTTCATCATTCAGGAGCCGAAGAGTGACAATCGGCTCCACTACGACCAGGTAATGAGGCCTATACCTCGTGTTGATTGATTTGGATCTTGTGTTCTGCTTCCATTTCCTCCTTTATCTCGGAAGGCTTAGGCTCAAAATCCCAGCCCCTCAGCACAAATGCATGGGTTTTGTCTTCCTTGAGAGAGTACGTGTAAAATGACACCTCATCCTCTTTCAGCCTCCTCCTGATACTTTCGAAATCCTCCACACAGTAAGTGTATAGGAGTGTGGAATCTCCTCCGCATTTAAAGTGGAATTTATTCGAAGTTTTTATTAGGGAAATGATCCCACTTCTATCCCGTAATATTTCATCGAAGATAATGGAAGGAGGTTTTTCTTCCTTCTTGGGTTGCTGCGCTTGTGTGTTTGATGTTCCAGCTGCTGGTTGTTTGTTCGGATTTCTGTTTGGAGATGCTTTCTTTTTATCTTTGGGATTTGGGGCCCAGTCTTCGTCTGAAGATGAGTTATGGGTTCGTCCTCGTTCCGCAATACTTCATATCTATCTTGTGTTTTGGTAGTGGTGGTTTTTCTCGATTGAAAGGCACCTGTCTACGTGGTGACCTTTCTTGGTATTCGAAAACCTTCATCCTCTTGGCCTTTCGGAGTTTTACTGCATGTGTTGTCAGCTGTTGAATCTAACTGTAGTCTGAGCCCCTTTTCCAGTCTACTGGGCGGGGATAGGGTGTCCTGTTTTTCAGGGGTTATTTTAGCCAGCTGGTCGAGTAGGTCCCCCTCCGTTGCTCGCAGTTTATTCGCTATGATTTATTCATGCGTGTTTTCAGCATGTATTATGTAGTCTCGAAATATAGCTGGTATAGCTGCCATTTCCTGAGGTTCCTCGGACTCGTAACTCGAGGCGAAGGCTGTGGGGGGGGTTCTTGGTTTATGTTTATAGTTATCAGCTGGTGGTTTGGTGAATGTGGCTGCATGTTCTCTAGTTGGGATAATAGACTTGATTTTCTCTGATCTAAACTATCCTGCCTCTTGGGAGTCCGAGTTTAGGCTTTTCGAGTTTGCGTTGCTGCTCTCGCTCTGTGCACTGATTAGTGACCTTTCCGTTTGACATGATTTCCCTATCAGTGTCAGAGCGAGGTGACTGGGGGAAGAACGAGCTGGAGGTGAAATCGAGAGTGCTTTGCACACTGTCATCAGCCTGCTGTCTCTCTGTATTTGGTTCTCTCTCTATTAATGGCTGTATTGGCGATGTGCTTGTCCTGGCCGATGAAGCGAGTGAAAGTGCATCCTATTCGTCTGTGCTTATCTGATTTTCAAGATCTATGTGGGCATTTTCGATTTCATCTTTAATGATATTCCTTTCTACCATCACATTTCTGATTCTTGTGACTCTTTCCTGGATTTATTCCAAGAGGTGGGTATAATGGGCTAACTCCCAGAGGCTGCTGGGACAGTCATCGGGTTTCGCTTCCAGACTCATTTGTTTGTTGATTTGTTCTACGATCTTTTTTATTTCTGTATTTGGTTTTCTTCATCTGAAATACCGAGGTGCTCTCCCCCCAACAAAGTCTTTCTACGAATCTAAATCATCCACTCTTGAGTCCTTGAGCTTTCTGTTGTTCAGGTACCCTTTTAAAGAGGTTCTCTTTCATGTATTCTGGTATTTGCTCATATGTGATTTTTGGTTTTCTTCTGATGCGTACCGTTCTGGTCAGAATTTTTTCATGGCGATCTTTGTCGGTTGTTTCTTGGGTGTTTACCTCTTTTGTTTTGTTTATAGTCCCAGCATCTTGGGTTGAGGTCTCTCCCTCGGTCGGTCTTACTCGATTCAGCCCTTCCTTCGGGAGAGATTCCCCTCCCCTCCTCAATTTTTGGATTTTAAAAATCATATTAAACTTAAATGACGGATAGAACAATTCTAGAACAATTTTAAAACAATTAAATTATGTAACTGAATTAGTACGCGCACTATTAAAACGAAATTGAAATTATTTAAAAATAACTACAAATTGAAACTTGTTGCCTAAGCTGTGCATCAAGCTGCCGTCGAGCACAGTGTAATCGATGGTGATACGTTGATTTGGCAGAATCCAAATTATTCAGATATAATATCTAAAAATGCCACGACCAGCCCTGCTCAGGGTTTGGATTCTTCTATACCAATCAACACCACGACCCTCTGAAGAAAATGAGCAGATTGGATTCGATCAAACAACTCTCGCTCAAAACTCTATCTCTATCAGTCTCTCTCTCTCTCATACAATATTCCCGATATATTATTACCCAGTTGATTAGGTTTATGAGAAAATGACTGAACGCTATTATTAAGATGTCTGATTTTAGTTCCCTACATCAAAAGCTAAAGAACTTCCGTCAAACCAATCAAGAACTCCACGTCGGCGTTGCGGTCCAAGATTGTTCCCTATCGACCTAGACCTAGCTTGGCAGAAGGCCTTTGACACACAAAGTCAGGGAAATCCTAATTTGCGTCGCGTCCGAGAGTCTCGCAAGAACTCAGTACTCGTTTAACGTCACTCCAGCCTGTGCAGTGTGTTCGCTTACCGAAATAAGCTACTAACGTAAGGTCAGGAGCTGAGACGGCTTTCCGGAGATATTTATCCCGAAATATCAAGGCAAGGCAACGACGTATACTAGGGGTAAAGCCAGACTTAACCTTACAAGGATGGTAGTCTTTTCAGTCTAGTATTTATCAGGAGCTCTTCTTTCTTCTTGTGTATGTTGTGTATGGCAGTGCAATGATAATTGCGCTCTTGTCGACAGCAAAATGAATTCTTTATTGAAATAATTGGGGGCGACCCTATCGCTCCCCAAATCTATGAGCTTAATAGCGACCTCACACAATGGGATGGTCGGGTTCGACTATTCCTTAGGAAATTCGGCTATGCAGCAGGGCGAAATCTATCAAGCCAACAGCAACGGCGTAAATACAAGAAATAACTAGCTCTAGAACTGCTAACTGAGGCCAAAAAGTGCCTAGTTTTATAGAAGACAGCGAAAGTCTCTTAGGCTCCGCCCCTCGAAAAAACACTGTCTTCGGACGGCCATTGACTGAAAGCCCAAAAGTCCGTTACAAGAGTATTGATTTTTCTACGAGAGGCGCCAGCAAGTCTGGCGTCCTCTGATTGGCCACAATCTCGAAAAGCGAGTGAAAAATCTAAAACTCGAATATCTTGGTCATTTCTCGGTCGATTTACTGGGTAGTGGTGTCATTCGATAGGGAAATGATTCCCCTATCGAATGAAGCAAAAATCAAAGCAAAATATTGAATTGTAAGTAGCCGAATCGACGACAACAGCTTTGGCGAAGGTGTTTCCTGGCCAGGCGTGCTGTCTTCCGTCCGACCCGGCCAGATATACACTAAGGCATGACAGTCAAACAAGACTCTATCAGATATCACTCTCTATCAATCTCTCTTTCTCACATAGAAAACTCCAAGAATAAACTACCCAAGTTTATTTAAGTTTAACGAAGTGACTTTACACTATTATTATGATGTCTGTTTTATAGCCCTACAATAAAAGCTAGATAAGTTCCGTCAAATCATTCAAGGACTCCATGTCGGCGTTACACCGGTCCAAGATTGTTTCCTATTTTGGCAGAAGACCTACGACACACAGGTTCGCGTCACGTCCGAGAGCCTCGCAAGAACTCAGTACTTGTTTAACGTGACTCAAGCCTGTGCAGTGCTTTCGCTTTCCGAAATAAACTACTAACGTAGGGTCAAGAGCTGAGACGGCTTTCCGGAGCTTTTCCGGAAAAGCAAGGGAAGTATACTAGGGGTGGTATCCAGCCTAGTATTGAATCAGCAGCTCTTCTTTCTTCTTTCTTCTTGCTGGTGGTGTACGTTGAAGATATTGTAATGCAGTGCAATGACAATTGCGCTATATGAATCGACGGCAAACGAATTCTTCACGAAAATATTTGGGGGCTCCTCAAATATTTTTTTTTATCGCTTGGAGCGCACGAAGGGAATCCCTATAATGTTCAAAGAACATCGTGCGTTCCTAAGGAGGATAGGGACAAGAGGTAGGTATTGGAATTTTTTTTTGAACTTTTGGAGATTATATGTTGTTGGGAATACTTCCACAGGCAATGAATTCCAGAGCCTAGCCGTTCTATGGATGAAGGAGTCTTGATAAAGTGCTGTTCGACATGTTTCGAGGTTGACAACGAAAGGATGTGCTGACTGGGCTTGTCTAGTTCGTCTGATTGGTATTGCTAGTGAAGGGATGATAGCAGAGACCTCCGAAGAACATTTCCCGTGGAAGTATCGATAGAAAAGTGAAAGGTCGCCGACCTTTCTACGGTGTTCCAATGATGTCAAAGAGTGAGTGAGTGTGGCGTCACCCACCAGGCGAATGGCTCAGGAAAATTCGGCTACTCTGCATGGCAATATCAGTCTGCGAACCGGCAGCAACGGAGGTGGATACAAAAAATCAAGCTACTGAGTGAGAAAAATGCTCAGTTCTATTGACGACAGTGAAATTCTCTTAGGCTCTGCTCCTCGAGAATTCACTGTCTTCGGACGGCCATTGGCTGAAGGCCCAAAAGACCGTTGAAAAGTATTGATTTTACAAGAGCGGCGCCAGCAAGTCTGGCGTCCTCTGATTGGCCAATTCTCTAAAAGTGACTTTACACTATTATTATGATGTCTGTTTTATAGCCCTACAATAAAAGCTAGATAAGTTCCGTCAAATCATTCAAGGACTCCATGTCGGCGTTACACCGGTCCAAGATTGTTTCCTATCTTGGCAGAAGACCTACGACACACAGGTTCGCGTCACGTCCGAGAGCCTCGCAAGAACTCAGTACTTGTTTAACGTGACTCAAGCCTGTGCAGTGCTTTCGCTTTCCGAAATAAACTACTAACGTAGGGTCAAGAGCTGAGACGGCTTTCCGGAGCTTTTCCGGAAAAGCAAGGGAAGTATACTAGGGGTGGTATCCAGCCTAGTATTGAATCAGCAGCTCTTCTTTCTTCTTTCTTCTTGCTGGTGGTGTACGTTGAAGATATTGTAATGCAGTGCAATGACAATTGCGCTATATGCATCGACGGCAAACGAATTCTTCACGAAAATATTTGGGGGCTCCTCAAATATTTTTTTTTATCGCTTGGAGCGCACGAAGGGAATCCCTATAATGTTCAAAGAACATTGTGCGTTCCTAAGGAGGATAGGGACAAGAGGTAGGTATTGGAATTTTTTTTTGAACTTTTGGAGATTATATGTTGTTGGGAATACTTCCACAGGCAATGAATTCCAGAGCCTAGCCGTTCTATGGATGAAGGAGTCTTGATAAAGTGCTGTTCGACATGTTTCGAGGTTGACAACGAAAGGATGTGCTGACTGGGCTTGTCTAGTTCGTCTGATTGGTATTGCTAGTGAAGGGATGATAGCAGAGACCTCCGAAGAACATTTCCCGTGGAAGTATCGATAGAAAAGTGAAAGGTCGCCGACCTTTCTACGGTGTTCCAATGATGTCAAAGAGTGAGTGAGTGTGGCGTCACCCACCAGGCGAATGGCTCAGGAAAATTCGGCTACTCTGCATGGCAATATCAGTCTGCGAACCGGCAGCAACGGAGGTGGATACAAAAAATCAAGCTACTGAGTGAGAAAAATGCTCAGTTCTATTGACGACAGTGAAATTCTCTTAGGCTCTGCTCCTCGAGAATTCACTGTCTTCGGACGGCCATTGGCTGAAGGCCCAAAAGACCGTTGAAAAGTATTGATTTTACAAGAGCGGCGCCAGCAAGTCTGGCGTCCTCTGATTGGCCAATTCTCTAAAAGCGAGTGAAAAAGTTGAAAACTGCAATAATTTGGCCATTTCTCGGCCGATTAATCTGCCGTATGGATTCAGAACCACTGTGCCATCCGGATGCCTAGAAATTGTTGCATGAAGCAGGGATTCAGTCTGTGCGTCCACACAAGCAGTTGCCTGCAAAGGCCATAAAAGTTTCCCCACCACGGGCTTTATTTTCGGTGTTCTCTCTGCAGGCGCTAGTATTGGCCAAAGGGTAATGGTCAAGTTGAACCTGTTCATAGAACTTTGTTGCCGATGATCGCAAGTTTTTCTGAAGCAGAAGACCAATGGGACAACAGCAAGGAAAGCAGAACATGCGATAAATACTGCTCTCAAAAAGAGTTCCAAAAAGGTCCATTCGAAAGTCTCCATGGATACTTATGTATATTTGATCAAGATACCCAGCGTACGAAGTTCAAGACGGAATAAGTAATAATAATAATAATAAATAAGTAATATCTTAGTAGATCAAGTGCGTTATAAGGACAGATACGATAAGAAAAGTTTCATTGGAGTAAACTATGACATGGGAGAAATCGTTTTCGCTAAATGTGCTAAGACTTCTACGTGCGAATCCAATAAATTGCGACCCAAATATTCTGGAACATTTGTGATAACTGATAAACTTCCTAGTGATACGTATCGTGTTCGCAATTTGGAACGAGATCATACAACCACTTACCATGCATCACAACTTAAACCATGTAATCTTCCCGATGCCAGTGATACGGAAGAGAAAGCAAATCTCGGAAAAACGAGTTTGAAGATAAGCAAGAAGATGGCGACAATAGAAGTTCATTTGAAAAAGCGACGAAAACCGATGAAAATAAGAACGGACCGATCCGCCCAAGAAGACAAATCAAGAAACCGATTAAATCCGAAGATTATGTATGCGATTGATAAGAAGATTGTAATTTTGATTTTATTTGTAAGAATGCTTGATTTACTTGTATTTTATTTATGGTGGATGATGGTGATATGATTGTGTGAGGACCCACTTTTGTCAGGACTGGCCGAGTGTTGAGTATTTCACTATTATTCCGGAGACACTCGATAGTAATAGTTCTGACGAGGGTTTTCATTCCGATTCTGACGGGTGTCTGTGTGAGTGCGACTGAATACTTTCCTGATTTTCATGATTATATTTGTGTTAATCAACTACGTCGTCCTTTCTTTCGATCAATTAGAAACGTATTTCTAGCAATAATATAATTATATACATTAACTCGTCTTGATTTCCCCTATTCACCATTTGGCTATGCGAGTCTCCTCATGAATCACCCTGTATACATGTATATGCCCATAACTTTCTCGGAAGGTTTCTTCCTGCAAAGAATAGTTTTGACGAAATGAAGAAATAATCGATAAAAAGTTGAAATCTTTTATTCGAAAATTTTCACTTTTCCAGTGTGTTTCTCTAAAACGGTTGGGAATTCGAAAAAAGCATGTGGGTATGAAAATTGTGGAAAATTCTATCAGCTTCCATTCAGTATGAGAACCTCTTTCTACCTCCTCTCTATAGCACACCTCTTAGATGTAAGCACTTTCATTATGTTTGCTTTCTAAACATCCTGCAAAAAATTAAGGTATCTTCCAGGTCCCTGATCACGTTCCCTAGACACATTTATTGAGTTTACTATTATTGTTTTTCCAGAAATGGTACAAACTTCCTGTTCAAACTATTTGCATGGATTCATACTGGATCTCATAGTATGTTTTCGGAGTGTATACATTCCTTAGCAGATACTATCAATCAACTCATCTTGGCCTATGGTATTCACAAATCAGTTCAGGTAAACTTATTGAGTTTGATGTTCATAGAATTGAATTAAAGCATGATTGTTGTATAGGCAACCAAACATACACTGCGTCCATCCACTGTTTAAGCTATAACTTACGGATTCTGCAAATTTCATCGAAGAATTTACGTGTTTGGCTTAACCTTTTTTCTGAACATTTTTTAATCTCTGATTTCTAACACTAGGAATTCATTTTCTATGTTGATTATTTCGACAAATGTTGAATATCACTAATGTCAGTAAAAAGTTGACCAGTGCTACTGGGGATTCTAAGTAGTTTCTGGATTAATGATGTATTCGCAAACAAGTTTTCTTCTTTGCAGAAGAGATGAGAAATATAGTCGACAGAAAAAAATGTGAGTAACTCTTATAGCAAAAGACTAATGATGATCTAGATTAATCTACAACATAAACGCGCTCGCTTTGCTCACACGTTAAAATATCTCGATCATTAATCGCCCTCATTAATACACTATTTAGTTGAATTACTATTTCGAGTTCCTGTAAATCGATAGTGTTACGATAATTATTGAAACACTAATGATTTTACTTGATATCTATTGGACTACACTCAGACAGGTATCGAATAGAACTGTGTCACTTCTGTTATCTGATTCACATTTTTCAACGGCAACATTGTATATAAAAACTCTTACTAATATCTCGTGATATATTCGAATATTATACCAACTATGAATTATCAGTAGTAACACCAGAAGTGATTGAATTTTCGCGAGTCTGTCGAGTCATTTCTGAACGAAACTGAATTAATCGAGAAAACATCGCAGGAGTGGTGTTTTCTCGAAGCAATTCAGTTGGGCTTAGGGATGAAAGACAGACTTATGAGATAAATTCCATTACGAATGGCATTCAATTAGACTATTTCACGAAGTGAAAGAAGAAAAATCTTAAATTTCATATAATAAAGTTTAATAAACTGAACACATTGACATCGAACAAAATACATATTCTATCGAACCAGTAATACCATAACATCGCACTTGAAAACTTTTCAATTGTTTAATCCTAGATGATGTACAGTTATGATATAGGTACAATACTTCGATCTTGATTGATCAATATTTGTTATTATGTTGATTGTTATCATTTCTCACATTCGCAATGAGTTTTCGTGATGCTGTTCACTAAGTTGGATGTAATCAGCAAAATGCGTGCACAGCGTTATTACTTATATTTGACGTTCAACTGTCATATACACATTATATGAGTATTATTTCAATGAACGTTAAGTGGGACAATCAGATGATTCGCCCTAATATATCACTGCGTTAATTTTTTTATCAGAGAGCCAAAAAAAAAAAACGAGGAAAAAACCAATCATTTGTCAGTGACACATTGTTCTGAAAACTATTTGAAGAAAAGAGATATACAGGCTGTATCCAGAATTGGAGCTATTCTCGAAATGGGTAATAGAAGACGACAATACAAAATGAAATAAAAAAAAGCATTGTTAAGAAAAACATATTTTGGGACATTGAGATATGAAGTTTTAGTCTAAAGTGACCCAACATTTGAGGATCATTATGTAGATGCGTTATCTTCAGAGGTTACTGACCGCGTCGATCATTCAAGGGCAGGGAGGTATAGTGTGTTGTAGTATACTCTTAAGAAGGTTGAATGATTTCTTAGATTCAAAGGAATTCTACCATTGGAATAGGGGAATAAGTTGTTGAACTAATCCTGGAGAATTGTTCGGAATTTTTTTTCACCAGCAAGTTAAGAATAGTACCTTGAATCTGTGATACATTCCTGTGTTTACATTGTGTGCTTTGTATTAAGTCTAGAATGCATCACAATACCAAATTTGAAAACATAAATTGAAGGAAAAGTTTTCCACAGAAAATATCGAATCTACTAACTTCACTTCATTTCTATTCTTTTTAATAGCTATGTTTGATTCTCAACAAACCAAACAAAACCCTAATAAAAAAAATGACTCCCAAAGTCACTTTACCTACCTTATCGACTTTTGAATTGAACACAACAGATAATTCTTACAACTATGCCTATGATTTTTATTTCTCCATCTTAACATTTTAAGAAACACAAAAAATAAGATTATTTTTCTCATTGAAGCTAATGCGTCAGAGAGATTATAATCTTTGGGACATACGGGTTGCCTATTGTCCGGCTTTGGATTTGCCTAAATTTATATCCCTGCTTCCAGTTACTCGAGGTCGAGCTCAAACGCATGCGTATCCATTTACTAAGATCGGGGAAACACTGAAGATTACTTCACGTCACTTCATTGCATTCTATAACTTCAGTCATTCCTTATCTATTGTGTTTTTTTCAGTTATGCGGTGAGATGAGATAGCGTGACTTTGATGAAACTTCTTCATTTTTTTTACCTAACTTTTTTCAAGTGATTGTTTTTGTTAGACCTAACATTTTATGAAAACATTTTGAGGAGGATTCATGCAACATCAACTAAATTATTATGAATTTGATATTTAACCCTTACAAAACCGAGATTAAAAAAAATTGAATTTACAGTTAATATTGTCTTGGGAGTGAACATATTAGAGCACAAGAAGATGAATATATCCCATTAAAGCATTCATTCCGAAAAACGTCTTTATTTCTTGGGGGATGAAATTGTTTTCTTTTGCATTTTCATCGTTCAAATGATCAGCAAAAGGTTCGTTTGGAATTTTCACACTGGATGGAGTAATTTTCTTTGGCAAGAAAATATTTGCTTTTGAAATTTTAACGTGTCCACTGCAACTTCTGAAAATATGAAAGCGGTAGATCATCTTCAGAATCTGAAGAATTGTTGATTTCATCTGTTCTCTCAGTTGGTGGCTCCTCAGGTAAATCAAACTCATCTTCTTCCGCTTCAGACCCAAAATTCGGCCCCAGTTCGTCTATGAGTTGAAATAATTTTTCCTGATTATCTCTAAGGCGGTCCAGATCAACTACATCATCACTTCGTCCCGCAATGAAATTCTTATTCAATTACAGGAATTACAAGCGAAACGTTGTCCCCCGTTGCTCACAATTGCGATATGCGCTACGAATTCGTCTTTGGAAGCAAAAATTAGAAACATAATTGCAATTTACACATACAATACAGTACACTTATTTGTTGTTCATTGCCGTATTTTAAATATTAACACCTAAAAATTCCTACACAATTTACAAATAATTGATCACTTACCTACACGGGACATTGTGGAAAAAACCTACACTTTCGAGGTTGCAACTAGAATGCGATTCCTGGAAAACTACCAGTTTCTGCGCGGATATTCAATGAATGCGTACTTCACAATCATGTCGTACGGTTTTCAACCTAGTAAAATCATATTTTGACCCTTATAGCACGAGAAAATTAGGAAGTCACAATCGTGTCGTTCGGGAGCGTAAGGGTTAAACGAATTTTAAATTGAAAATATATGGGTGTTCGTGCAGACACCTTTCATCAGCTGTTCAATCTTTTTCCAGTGCGGCTAGTCATCTCTCTTGAGGTGGAGTTATGCAACATCAACTAAATTATGATGAATTTAAGATTTAAACGAATTTTAAATTGAAAGTATATGGGTGTTCATGCAATAACCTTTCATCAGCTGTTAAATCTGCTTCCAACGCTATCACAGTTCTCAACATACTAAATGGACCACTCTATTCCGAAGACCTGTATTTCCTGAAAAAATTGATCAATCTTCATCCGGTTTTCGATATCAGATGTTATATTTCATCGGCTTCAAAGAGAGCTAGAACACTCTGGAAAAGTCCGCAGAACAAAGCTTACACAGGGTGTAAAGTGGAACCATTACACTATGGTCTACATTTACAATGCTGCCAGAACTCGAGAATTTTTTTTTCTGATCAAAAGTCAGTCATATTATGATACACTGTGACCTCATCTCGGGACGTCTTCGTGATTTATCCTCAATTGGCAATTGGAAGAAAAATTCGAATTTTTTTCTTGCATTTCTTGAAATTTTTTTCTAGAACTACACTTGAGCTGACTATTGAAAAAAACTGTTTTCATGTTTTGTGGAGGACAATGGAAGACGAACGAAGCACTATTGTGGAATATACAGAATGATAAGAAAATAGGACAAAATCTCATTCCAGTGAAAAAAAATCAAAAAACTTGTAGATTCTTATATGGGATTCCAGAAAGGCGTTCATTTTGTACCATATTCAGAACTTCTAGCCCACGGGAGTTTCTTCTTTGGAGCGATTCACAAGACAATATTTTTTTATATTTTTGCATTTAGATTTTTTCAAACATATACGCTGAGCATCGCGTCCACTTTCGCAGAACTGCAGACAGATATTTTCCAAGAGAAACTATGATTCGTCAATTTTGAATATCTTCTTCCAAACATATATTTTGAGGTTACTCTATACGCCCAACCCATGGTGAAAGTATAATTCCACCATGGCACAACCGGCATGTGCATCTGCATATTATATTATTTCATAACATGCGCATGCCCCTTGTCACAATATCTTATCTGTGATCTTATGTCGTGTCACACAGCACAGAATTTTCCCACAGAAATTGATTCAGATAATTCTGAATGTTTTATTGTGTTCAATTATGATACATTTCATGAGTGAAAAACTGGCCTGTGTCATACGGACTTTAGGCTTCTGATAGAAAATTTCTTTGAACGCAGTGACATTCTGAGCAAATCTGATTTGACGTATATTGAAATAATGCTCATATTTTTATTTTATAAAAAAGAGGAGAGAAAATCCCGAATAATCAGGCAAAATGGAAAATATATATACAGGCCAAACTTCAAGGGGTAAAATTATACGGGTGATTCTAAGACAATGAGTTCAGATAAACAAAGGTCCAGAAATGCTTCGTTTCCAAGATACATGGTGTGAAAGTTTCAATAAAAACTCGTTTTTTATTAATTGGTACTAAAAATTTTGTTTTCCAATTTCAATGCCATTTGGTGTTTTTTTAAACAGTAACAGCTTCTTTTGGTGTAATTAGATTCGAAATAATAATTCCAGGGGCGTCGCCAGCAACAATCAATATTTCCAACTTCAACACCCTGTATCTTGAATACAAAGCATTTCAGGACCAAGTTTATATAAACTTTTCGTCTTAGAAACACTCGAATAATCTCCCCTGGAAGTTCGAGGGGTAAAATATGGATTCCATTTTTACCCTCTTTTGGGAAACACATTTTAATTTGGTTGTAATGTATTTTAACTCAATGTCGTTAGTTTTAAACTGGACCAAAGATATTTTTATGGACGAATTTTCCTGTTAACCTGACGAGTACGCACTGATGATGACTTAACAGTCGAGTGGAAAGCGCTCTGCTACGAATATTCGAATATTGAATAAAGTATTTTGCACGAAATACGAATCTTCCCTTCTTTGGTATATATTCACGTGCACACAGCCCAGAAACCCTCACACATACTCAAATAACACCCTTGTATATAATTCAGATGATTTTATTTTGTTGCAGATTGCAGATTCCTATCATCCTTATGGATATTCAAATATGAAATACGTAGCTTCACTCATATCTGGTGTTGGTATATTTTGTGTTGGAACAGGTCTATCATTCTACCATGGCATAGCTGGATTAATGAATCCACAACCACTAGAAGATTTATTCTGGGTATGGAAAATTTATCTGATATCATCCAATGCATTTCGTTACTTCTAATTCCTAGTAGAAATTGCATATCGTGAGACTCCTCCTCCACTTAGGTGTGGAAGGTATAATACATTAAGAGAGTGTACTCATTCACCTAATATAATACTCGTAAGGTTATTACGTGTGTGTATAATTCGAAATGATAATTAGTAGTAGTTTATTGAAACGAACTTCTATAATTTATAAAATAATAAAATTCATTCATCTCGTCTTCATATTGTAGAATTGCTGTTATCACGCCGTAGGGATGCCACGTAGATAAAGAGGTTATACTACGAGTCATTGACGACTTGATAGATAGACATTCATATGTTTTATTGAAACAATTAGCTACGATTGTGATGAATATTCTGAAATTACGGTCTTTCGTCATCAATGAATGATCCGAATGCCTCTTGTGTTTCTCCTTATCAGGTCACATTGTAGAACTTTTGAAATTATCTCTTGATTGTATCCTAAATATCATCTGCCATACTTTTTGTTGTTATTCTTGTTTTCTCTATCATGACTGAACTATTTCTCTTTTCTCTTTTTCTCAGTGTATGTATAACCTGAACACTGTTATATTAATAATTTATATACAGTGTCACTCATAAAGTCGGCATCATATGGGAAAAACTTTTATTAATGACTTGTTTTGGAATTCGAGTTGGGCGTTAAGTTTTGCTTCAAAAAAGATGAAAAATGTTCTACTCAATCGGGTCACGTGACTTTCGCTACTAGTGACATTTTTTCAAAGTAATCGCTGAAAGTAGGCTTATTTGTTCGAATATCGAAAAAGTTTACTTGAAAAACTTGTTTCAATCCCAATTTTACACATGCTTCTCGAATTTGATCTGTCTATTGCAACTTTTAGATTTTGACTTTTTTTTAATTTTTCGAAATTTCTGTAATATTTGAAGAATCGTTAATTCCACAAAAGTACTCCATATACCAGTAGCTTTTTCATGCTACTTACTTTCAATTACTTATTATCACTGATTATGGACAGAAATATGATTTTCTTCAGAAAATGATAATACCCGCTTCCAAATTCTGTTATTTTTGTTGCAAAGTTGATATATCGTCAAGCATTTAGAAACGAAATTCATTTAAACTGATCTTTTCAGTACCGAGAAAATGAATTTGAAGAATTTCGTTTCTAAATGCTTGACTCAAATATAACAGAATTTTGATGTTATGTTTGCATAAAAAATAACAGAATTTCGAAGCGGAGATTATCATTTTCTGAAGAAAATCATATTTTTGTCGATAATTAGTGATAATTAGTAATTGGAAGTTAGTAGCATGATGAATCTACTGGTATGAAGTAGTTTTATCGAATTCACAATTTTTTCAATATTACAGAAATTTTGAAAAATATCGAAATCTAAAAAATGTAACAGAAAGATGAAATCCGAGTCACATATATGTGAAATTCAAATAGAAACAACTTTTTCAAGTAAAGTTTTTCGATATTCGAACAAATAAGCCTACTTTCAGCGATTAATTTGAAAAAATGTCACTTTTGACATGTAGCGAAAGTCACGTGACCCCGATTGAGAAGGCCATTTTTCATCTTTTTTGAAGCAACACTTAACGTTCAAGTCATTAATAAAAGTTTTTCCCATATGATGCCGACTTTATGAATGACACTGTATTTGTTCGAACCAATTTGCTTGTAATGAGGATTCCTCTTTACATACAATAAATGTTATTGATTGATTGATTTAAAAGGGATTTTGATAATGACGGGTCGAAACTGGTCTCTTCGGATCGGCCCGCTCTTGTTTTCGTGCAACTGTTCGAACTGGTTTTTTCTCCTCATCCAAGAAGCTCTTGATAATGTTTATAAGTTCTATAGTTGGATCTTGCCTGGGATTGTCTGCTATGTTCTTACATCTATTTTGTTGCTTCTTGTGTAGCTATTGTCGCGGCCTCGATTTCTCGCGCAGCTGCCACAGCACTGCGGGAGTCTTTATGGCGAGTCAACCGAACCGCTTTCCGCATTTCCATATCTCGCGATCCATCCAGGAACGTTTGGACAGCGAAACAGTCTAGCAGATACTCAGGAGCCGATCAGGCACACCGAACCAACCGAGCTACTTCCATTTCAAATTCCTGTAGGCTCTCGTTGTCGTCCTGTCGACGGTTCTTCATCTGTGATTGAATGAAGATGTTCGTGACCATACTGCATTTCGAGGCGTTTGACGAGATGATCGTAGCTATCGGCATCTACTTCCGGAATGGCTTGCAAGATGTTCAGTGCATCACCCCGTAGAGCTATTGTAAGAGCTACCACTTCATCCTTTGATGTCCGCCCATTGGCTTTGGAAGCTGCTTCAAACTGCTTCAGATAGTTCGGCCACGATGTTTTTCCATCGAATGTGGGTGGCTTCACTCGATTAGTAGTAGCCACTACCTCCGGCCCTATTGTGGTTTCCATCACGAGTCGTTGACCATTTCCTGAATTTTCCATCGCAGCTCTCCTGAGAACTTCAGTTCATCTATTTTGAGCTGCAGTTCTCTCTTCGGGTCTTCCATCTGAGTCTCGACTTGAGCTGTTATATTGTCCTGCTGAGCCGCAATCAGTTCTTGTTGAGCAGCGATTTGATCTTGCTGAGCAGAAATCTGAGGTAGTACCTCTTCCCGTTGTGCCAACATCTGCACCAATACCTCTTCCCGTTGAGCTGATATCTGAGAGGCGACCTGATTTTGCTGAGTAGATATCAGTGTCAGAACCTCTTCTTGCTGAGGTGATATCTGAGACAATACCTCTTCTCTTTGAGCTGATATCTGAGAGGCGACCTGATTTTGCTGAACAGAAATCTGTGCCAGAACCTCTTCTCGCAAAGATGATATCTGCGCCGCAATCCTTTTTTGCTGAGTATCTATCTGGTCTGCCATCTTCTCCTGCTGAACTGCTATCTGATTTGCAATATTCTGTCGCTGAGCTGATCTGCAATATTCTGTCGCTGAGCTGCTATCTAGTCCGAGATCTTGCCTTGCTGAGCACGCATCTAATCCGTGATTCCGTGATGTCCTGTTGTTGTGCCGCTGTCTGGTCCGTGATATTCTTTTGCTGAGCTACCATCTGTTCCGAGATCTTCTGCTACTGCGACGTCATCTGGTCTGTGATTTCCTGACGCTGAACCGTTATCTGTTCCGAGATCCCAGCCAACATCGATTCCGCTGAAGCTGGTTCCTCGAAGGTTGACGATGCTGAAGTGTAGCCTTGATCCCTGTTGTGTCGAGATCACTCTCCTCCAACTCGCGTTTCAAGTCCACCACTCTCAACCCTTGTAGTTTCTTCATTGCAACGGTCTGTTCACTTCACACTGGAATATCCCTCTTCTGACACCAATTGTTAAGTTATTCGGGTACACTATTTTCTACTGATTTATTTTGATTAAAGGTACACTAAATTATATCGAACTTATAACTACTGTTTATGTGAAATGATTCATATCACGCGGTTTATGACTGTCTCCCTGACACCCGCTTCTCGAACGTTCTCGAATCATCTTCCGTACCATTCTTTTGATCCAGAAGCTTCTTAGAACAAAACCTCTCTCTCTCTCTGATTGTTCCATCGATTGTTCCAGAACATTCCAGTATCTTCTGTCACGTTATTTGTCACTGCAACATATATTGAGTGTTCGGAAATAGGCTGGTACATGTACAACATGTAGAACAATCTGGGATGCGTGTTACAGGATGATCGTTGTACTCCTGCCTTCCTGATGATGTTTCTAGACCCCCTCTAAGGGAAATATCATTACACTGCCCCCTCCTTGAAACGTATTCCTCCTGGAATGCACTCTGATCGTTATGAAGATAGGAACAACTGTTTTCATTTCTACAACGTGCAGTAGGAATGAAACCAGTGTATATTGGGGGGGTAGTAGCAGCAGTGCAAAAGGAATACTCTTCAAAGTTTATCCAAGCTTTCGGAAATGTTTATTTCCATAATCAGGAATACTACAATGATTGAAGAGTGTAAATACATTGGAAAACACTATGGTCATGACTAGTACTTACATCTTTGGCGAGGTTGGTTACAACGTTGTTCGATATATCAAATTGTAAAAGATAAGCTGATATTGTGTAAAATTGCATACGTGGACATATGATATACTAACATTTTCACAGCTAAAATCAACTGCTCATTATTGTGAATTCAAATTTCAAAATTTAGAAAAAAAAATTCCAAGTAACATTTTTCACATTCTTCAAATTCTTCGAATTCTGTCAGGTTAGGAATGTCTGTTTCTTCCTTTTCACTTCCTTTTCACAAAATAGAGGATTTTGTATATGTTGCGGAGCGAATAAAATAGCGAGGCAAAAGAATTTTGAGCTGATTGAAAAATGTTGAATTTTTTGGCGGGAAAGTAATGAATTGCAATTATATCCAAGGATTAAGGCGTATAGCACTCAGAGACTTACAGAGTGGTCGATATTCGGCTGTTGGTTGATTGTGTGCAGCTATGAGTGCAAAGGGCCCTTTTGCTGAGGTTTGAGGTAGTCCACAATGCGGCTTTAGAGAGGCCGGTCTCCACGTGAGCTTCACTTAACACTGAGTCTGTCTTGACGCAGTACACAATACAACACTCACATATATCGATTAACTGCGGAAAGCTGAATGTTGGGACCAAAGGTAAAAATGTTCGTATAGTTTGATCATATTCAAGGAAAAATTATCAGGTCGTGATCATGGTGCGGTATGGTCACGTTCGCTGGACAAGACTGCTAACGAAAGTGCTCTGAGGCTCCTGTTGAGCTTGTTGAACAATAAATGGTGCACGGGTTGAGTGTTCTTACACATAAAACCCATTTCTTAAATAGGTACATCAGAGTTCCATAAATTGACAATATTTCACGAAATTTCCATTTCATTCATTCATTCATTCTGAAAACTGGAGAAAAATCCCTTCGGTTCTTCAAAAGTATCGTGCATCTACCCATCAAATTATATTATGATTATTTTCCATAATTATAATTATTTTCCATAACTTTCATAATAGCGACGACAGTGTTGTTTTCGCTATGCATCTGCAGATGACATTATTTTGGAAAAAAAATCATAACTTTGATATGATCGAGATATACACTATGATATTTTTGTGGTAAATGGTGGTAACAGGGATGCTTAAAAAATTGTGCTTTTTTATCTACATATTTAAAAAAATGCTTCCGGCTCTCTAGATTGTTTTCATTGCGCCATGTATATGTGGCATTGAATCCTAGATATGGGCCTTGTTGTCTTATTCACATACGTTTTTGATTCATATTTCATAGAACTCGAGCAATCCAGCTCCTACGCACTAGTGCACCACCATGTTTAGGTACCTGTACCACAGTGGTGGCTCGTGAGTTTCATGACAGAGGAGACTGAATGATATGAGATTTATTGTGAAAAACAACTCTCTACGGCTCACCCAAATCAATAGCTTTAATGACATTCTTTACCAGTAAACCTGAACTTGATACTTGAAGAGATGTGTTCCTGTGATTTGCAGTGTCTATCCAATCCGCGAGGCAAATTTTTCAAATCATTATATCCTAATCGCCCCCAACATGATGACTTATCGGTTGAAAATGATACGCAGTACTCACCTCGGATCCCGTCAACCAGATATATTTTTTATAATTATCAGAATTGAACGAACGATTTTGTTTGCTACCTGTTACAATCAGATTTTTTAATGCCAGTGTCGGACGTTTGTTTTTCACAATCAATTTATCTTCATAAGACTGAATGGGTTCACCAAAAAGTATTCCACTAAATCGCAATCGTTTAAAGCACTCATTTTTCAGAAATTTATAGAGCCCCTAACCATTAACCTGAAGTAAACATAAACAATGCACTCGCGCTGGATTGCCACAATTCGCGACGCGACACGACAAACACGTGCTATTCGGGCGTATTCGGGCATTTGCATTTGCGCGTGAGTTGCGAATTGTGAAGGAGTCTAGCCTCCTATAGATGTTGCCAAGTTGAATATTTTACGCATGATTTGCAAACTTCAACGTGTGATACGTGGGCAAGCACTGTTGCCAATTCAAAAATATTTACCTTAAAACAGGAAATTAAATCAAAATCCATGTATTTTGGTGTCCTTCCAATGAGAAAGTATAGATAATATCAGTTTAAGGAAAATCTCTGAGGAGGCTCAGCCTCTTCAAATCGTTTATCGATGTGAAATTTGAAGTTTTGAACTGGTAGACTGCGGCAATCAACAGTGCACCCATATTCCCGTGAGAAAAAGTAATTTTTTGAAAAGTGACATTTTGTAGTCTGTCAACAGATAACATGTAAAACTTTTTTCCGTCAAAGAAAAAAAAAACAATAATAAACTCCTCTCCCATCAATGATTGTTTTTGTTGTAGGCATATTTTATTCTGGGAGGATCTCTAGTCTCAGAAGGGGCTACTTGGTTAGTAGCATTCAGTTCTATTAGAAAGGGTGCTAGAGAAATAAACATGTCTGTTAAAGACTACGGTGAGTATCGTTCATCTCTCATACCTGATTTATTTCATACAGGGTTGGGATAAAGTATGGATCCAAGTAAAATAAATATATTGAAAAGGAATACCAGATAAAATTATGAACATAATAAAATGGATATAAATATATATATATTAAAAATCAGTCCAGTCAGGAGACTACCCATTCACTATATATATATATAGAGTGAAAGGGTAGTCTCCTGACTGGACTAGTTGAAGAAAACTATGTGTTAGGAAAACAGCTATAATCTCTATTTTCCTTGAGGTTGCATTCAAAGGGAATGGCCCATGTAGAGAAAAGACTCTTTCAACTAGGGAAAAAGCCAAATACTCAAAAGTGGAATGCAATGGTCACGAAGAGAGATAAACTCAAAGTCATTACCACATACTAGTTCCTAAAATGAACGATAATGGTAAATAACGAGAGAAAAACAACTACTTTCCTGGCTATATGCCACGCAGAACATTGCATTACATCCTCCCGAAATCTATGCGATAGTTCGTATAAACGAATAAAATCGCAAGTGTTTCCTTCCCAAACGCTGAGCTGCGCTTAAGTGGTTCAGGAACGCTGGCTACCTGCAGACCGGTTTCGAGCTGTTGGCTCTCATCAGTACAGGGCTGTCCCAGATAGCTTCTTGACCGCTATCTGGTGCGAACCTGACCCAACGTAAACGCATCTCAGCATTTATACCATACGAGGCGTTCGAAGTCCGCGAAATGAAAACGCGAACGCTGTTCGTTTATACGAACTATCGCATAGATTTCGGGAGGATGTAATGCAATGTTCTGCGTGGCATATAGCCAGGAAAGTAGTTGTTTTTCTCTCGTTATCCACCATTATCGTTAATTTTATGAACTAGTATGTGGTAATGACTTTGAGTTTCTCTCTCTTTGTGACCATTGCATTCCACTTTGAGTATTTGGGTATTTCCCTAGTTGAAAATACGCCAGTCGGGCAACCAGTCACTCCCATTCCACCTGAAATGGGATTTTGTTTTGGAGTGTTTCTTTCCTTGCCAGGTGGCGTTCGGCGTTCGCGTTTTCATTTCGCGGACTTCGAACGCCTCGTATGGTATAAATGCTGAGATGCGTTTACGTTGGGTCAGGTTCGCACCAGATAGCGGCCAAGAAGCTATCTGGGACAGCCCTCTACTGATAAGAGCCAACAGCTCGAAACCGGTCTGCAGGTAGTCAGCGCTCCTGAACCACTTAAGCGCAGCTCAGCGTTAAGGAAGGCAACACTTGCGATTTTATTCGTTTATACGAACTATCGCATAGATATCGGGAGGATGTAATGCAATGTTCTGCGTGGCATATAGCCAGGAAAGTAGTTGTTTTTCTCTCGTTATCTACCATTATCGTTCATTTTATGAACTAGTATGTGGTAATGACTTTGAATTTCTCTCTCTTTCTGAAAAGACTCTTTGTTAAATTTTCGAGCTTTCGAACAATTTTATTTTCATTATCAATACATCTGAAAATACAAAGACCCATTATAAGTATGGTATCTTGTGTAAAAATTGAAAAAACTCACTAACTTTAGTGGTTACATGGAAAACAGCTAATGCACATCATAGTTGAACTTTGAAACACTGCACGATTTGTGAAAACGTATTAATTAATATTAAAAATAATTACATTTCAAGTCTTATTAGAACCTTACTGGTCCTGTGAAACTTTGTCAAGAAAATGAGCACATGGTGTTCGACCTTCAACAGTTCCAAACGGAAATAGATGTGACGTTGAAAGTTCAAAAAAGTGTGGGAGGAGCTATATCAATGCCTAACGATGTGTGTTCACTGTCAGAAGTCAATTTCATTTCATGAAAACAGGCGGTTAATTTGAATTTGAAATCAATGATTAGGTTTGGTTCGGAAAGTAAGTAGATAATTGTAAATTGTACTGAGGTTTGCAATATCTGATCGTTTATTCATACACATACAAAAACAACGAACCGTTTATCAGGCTACCTTTCCGGAAACTCTATTTCATACAATTACTTGGTGCAAGACACTACCGACTCTCTGGATGTAACTATTTCATATTATCATGCGAGTAAACGAGTACTTGGTGCAGGGCACTGCAGTGTCTCTGGAAGTGTGCGAAGTTTCAATTTAATTCGATGTTTTGAAGTGGGTCAAAATCACGTTCGAAGATTTCGTGTTACGAATATACAAACCTACAAACATACGTATCAAGCTAATATAAGCGTGTTAAAAAAGCATTCTAAAGTTATTCAAAGAGAAAACGAACATTTGAATATTTGATGAAGGATCATATTGAATTTTGGTGGCGGAACATTATTCACCATTTCATTCGCTCATCCTGAAGATTATGATCAGGATGATGGAACAGAACTACCGAATTATGCTATTGTCATCGAATCATGAGTGCGAAGTTTGAATTCAATTTGACGTTTTGAAGTGAGTCAAAATCACGTTCGTAGATTCAGCGTTACAAACATACATACCAAGCTAATTCAGGGTGAGTCAGTTTTTTGTAGCAGGACTTCAACAGCTTGGAGGACACATATTTTCAAGATGAAAAGTTAATGTGAACATATATTCTTGGGAGCTTCGTTTCCTATGTAAAGGGGGTCAAAGTTTGGTAATGTATCAATGTTATTCTAGTGCACTCCTACAATTTTTCAAATAAATGAATTGTTATTCGTTTTACCTGTATAACACTTAAAAAACTCAATATTACCTACAGGGTGAAAAACTCCCGGGAGTTGTACCCAATTTAACCCCTCTTTAACTTTTCCACGTGCTGCCCCCACTCTCGATGGAACATCAATTGAGATTATCTGTTCCATAAGGACATGTTTTGCTCTTTTATATGTTTTTAGAAAACTGTATGGATTTCGAGATGGAGGCCATAAATGACTTGTGATCAAACGTTATTTCTCGACTACACTCTCTTCGACATTTCTCTATAATTGACTAGAAGACCTAGAATGATAAAAAACAAAAGATGTGTTGATGAAAGTAAGTGGCAGAACTTGAGAAACAAAAAAACATAAAATATTACACCACCTGTATATCGGAAAAGGGGTTCATACGCATATATGTTCACATGAGAAATTTATCTTAAAATGGTATCTTCTTTAAGCTGGTGAAGTCCTACAAGAACTGACTCACCCTGTGTAAGCGTGAGCAAAGGGAGCGCGTCAATTTCATTAATCGAGATCATTAATCGCATCACCTTTCAATCTACTAGTTGGTTACACAAATTTTCCGTTGACTATACATATTTCTCATTTCTACAGCGATCAAGAGAACGTCGTTCGGGAATTCATCATTCATCCGGCAAACACTAAGAATTACCCAATAGCCCTGGTCAGCTTGTCACTGATATAAGTGATTTTTTTCATCTGTCGGAATAATCAACGTAGAAAATAAATCCCTTGATTTAGAAAACAGGGATGAAAATTGGTTCAGAAACTTGGAAAGGTTAATCCAACGTAAAATCTTCGATGAAATTCATATTCTCGATTTGAATTCATATTCCTCAAATTATAGCATGAGCTGTGAATGGACGCGGTGTATGTTCGGTTGCCTATACAACAATCATGCATCAATAGACAAATTGATTACTGATAGGGGTCATTAACAATCAATTCCATGAATATTAAACTTACTCGTTAATACGACATTGACGGAAAAATACGTTTCAGTGTAATAAGATATTATTAATTCTTTTTTAGTTTTCAGAGGACAAGATCCCAGCGTGAATGTCGTTTTACTGGAAGATTTCGCCGCAGTTATTGGTGTCACTGTGGCGGCTGGATGCATGGGAATTTCATCATTCACACAGAGTCCTATTCCAGATTCGCTCGGTTCTCTGCTAGTCGGATGTATTCTGGGATCTGTGGCGAGTTTTATTATCTACACGAACGTGGCTGCATTAGTTGGCAGGTGAGATTAGAATTCACTCATGTGATATGAAGAAAAAATACTGCTAAAGAATACTTGGACACTTGCTATATCTCGGAAACGAGGCATTTTCGGACCCATGTTCATATGGACTTTTTTCATATTTTGTATTCTTTTGTCACCACATCTCTGAAACACCTTGTACTATATGCTTTTCACAAAAATATATTGAGGGGATATTATTACCCCCAACTCCCGTTCTGAAAAATCTGCCCAATGTCAACAGTAATAAAAAATGTTCCATCACGCGGAAGTATGCATTATTGCATTCCCCCAAATGGAGGGCGCCCATGAAAAAAATCGGTAGATTTCGCTGAATTTTTGATATAATGACTGATCAAAAAACCATCTGGTGACAATCCTGAATAATGAACAGTTCTTTTGCTCAATTCACGTTTGAAACAAATAATTAACTAGGTACGTATTGATTATGGATATAAGAATAACTTCTTTCCAATATTTTATTTCTATTTTCTAACAATTATTCATCAAGAAATATTGGGAGGAGGGGGGTTGCCACCCTTCCCCCTCGAACAGTATTCTGACAAATAAACACAAAAAGTCCGTGCTACTGTAAAGAGCACGAGAGAATGAACCCACCTAGTGGGGGGGGGGGGCATGAAATACATTTTTGGTGCATGGATTTTCACTGGATTTCTATGAGGTGCTTTTTGAGGTTCAAAGCCTAATTGGGTACCAATTCCCAAATATTATCAGTTTTTTCGATATGGTGTATCGGACTCAAATTTCTCTTTTGAATAATTAGGTACCTCGTGGAGAATGTGCCTTTTACTTGACGAGTGTAACATGAAGATTTACCTTCGTTATTACTGGAGTACCAGAATAGTTTCCTTTTTTTGTGCTCAGACTTGAGTCAAGTATCATCCAAAGTAAGCAGCTAGGCATATAGTTCACATTTTATTACAGGAACTTACAAGATGTGGTTCACATTACATGACAATTGTGGGTATTTCATATTGTTCTTGTATCTGTTGGGTCGGTTGGCTCCCTGCATATGTTTTTGGGAACATTGATGCCTAAAATTATAGTAAACATTTAGAGTTATATATACATTTGTGGGCATAACTTACCTCAGTACAGTCCATGTATTCCTGGTGCAGGTAGATCCTTTCCATGAGACAAGCTAAAGTCCAGAGCAGTCTGAAAGCAAAACAAGTTATTAGTTGAACTCATGGATTAACGATTTGGGTTTCCAGAAGTTTTGTACTTACCAGCAGTGTTGTTTAGGCGTCATGACATTCCCTGCTTCCCCTGATTGGGGAGTTCTAGATAAAAAATTTGAGAAATGCAAGACCTTCGAAAAAAAAATCGAATTATTGTTTCAATGGCCAATTAAGGAGAACTCACGAAAACGTCCCGAAATGAGGTCCCAGTGTATCATAATATGACTCACTTTTGATCAGAAAAAATTTCTCGAGTTCTGGCAGCATTGGAAATGTAGACCATAGTGTAATGGTTCCACTTTACACCATGTGTAAGTTTTGTTCTGCGGACTTTTTCAGAGTGTCCTAGCTCTTTTTGATATCGAAAACCGCATGAAGATCGGTCAATTTTTTCAAAAAATACAGGCCTTCGAAATAGAGTCAAGTAATGAGTGGTCCATTTAGTGTGTTGAGAACTGTATATCATACCAAAATAATCCATCGGGACCCGATTTATCTTAGAGATTTGCAGGGTCTTCTTGATGCTATTCAAGTCAGCATCTTCGATTTTCTGATCCAACGTTCCGTCTTTGAACTATATCATACCAAAATAATCCATCAGGACCCAATTTACCTAAGAAATTTGCGGGGTATTTTTGATGCTATTCAATTCAGCATCTTCGATTTTCTGATCCAACGTTTCGTCTTTGAACAACCATCATCAACTTCATTTTTTCAAATACGGCCCTGATATTTTGATATCAGATTCGAATAGCCCTTTCTATTCTGATTTCGACAATATGCTACATATTGTGGTTTCGAGGCGTCTCAAGCTTATTTTGGCCAACATCAAGTTGTTTTCTGAATACGTGCCTGAATTTCCCATAATGGGCAAGTAGACTATTTCGTTTTAATTGGTTAAATATAATCATCACTTGAATACCTTCCAATTCCTTGTTTCATTTTTTAATTTTCGTTCGATTTTAATGGGCTAAAATCATCAATAATGCCACGGTAATTTTCACGATTCATCAGTAAGGGCAGACCATAGCACAGTTTCCATGATATTGAAATATGATTGGGAACTAATTGTTGAAAATCCGTAGAAATACAATATATCTTGAGACATGATGTTCAGTCATTCGATCATTTGATTCCTTGTAGAACAGATCACGTTTATAGGAAGAGTATAATGGTTGGCATTGACACGATTTTTTGGCCAGATACAACCTGAGTATGTTTTGTTGTTGTTAGCGACACTTTATGTCAGAATGACATTATTGTAATTGATATAATACTTTTGTGAAAGGTACTTGGGCTTTCCAATTATAAATAAGTAAATTAAGAAAATACAGTCCACAGTTTGGTAGCGGGAAATATACCCTAAATTTTTTGGTCCTTCGAGCCGGATTAGCATTTGGTCAACAACAATATTGGAGTGTGAAATCGGTGCACAGTGCAACTGGAATTGGGATTCTTCGACTTGGCGGAGAATCAAACGCATTTTGGTATTGTACTTTCAAGAACATTGGGTTCTTTTGGTATTGAATATTGGAATAAACAGATATAGGAAACCGGAGTTTCTTCTCTTTGTATTTGAATGAATATGGAATCGTCAGGGTCGTTCGAGATCAGACCGACACAATTCTCAATCAAAATCAAGGAAATTTCGACATCGACAAGAATAACGCAGTGTAGTGCGATTCGTTTGTTTACTTTATTACGAAAGTATGAAGGTAAATTGACGGGTAGCAATACAGCTTGATCACCGTGTATATACTTATATTAATATAAATTGTTATTATAATATTGCATGCCAGTAACTAGGACACGATCATGCCACTTCTATTCGAACCATGTAAGAAGCAGTACATTAAATATACGTGAATGTATTCCGGAATAGACCTTTTATTCCTGTACACCATATGACCCATCACATGGCGATTCTGCCTGTTTTCCAAAGTGAAAAGTGAAAAAGTTGCTGATCAGAAATATGGGAACGACTAACTCAAAACACCAGGAAGTGACCGATTCTGGCGTCGTGAACTCGAACTTCATTGTGGAAGAGAGCAGCATCCGAGTAGGAACAGAGGTGAAATTTGTTCTATACATCATTGTGGCAATAATGTTATTGCAGTTGGGAATGAAAATATATAAGGCGTATAAAAGAGATATAAAGAGGAAGATTAGAAGAAGTATGGCAGCCATCGAGGTATAGAATTATAAACATTGAACAGTCATCTTAAATATCAGTGTCACCTGCCTGAGAGTGAACAGTGACTAAAAAGTTTTCAGTCAAGTGAAGTTTCGTGTTTCATCGAGGGTGTGTTTCGCTCAAAATGGAAATCAGTCATCATAGACGTCGCGACGTCGCAGCCTACCTAGGAGCTTTTGGTATACGGTGCTGACAAGGCGTTTCTTGCGAAACCGAATGTTCGCGTAACTATCAACATGGACTTCGTATTCGTGAGTTGTTAAACCTTTTTGGTGTCAGAGTAATGACTTTTGTTTCAATTACGTATCAGCAGTTTTCATTCGCTTGTTATTAATAAATGTTTGATTTGAATAATTGAATGATAACAAAATATCATAACTATGTGACACTTTTACTGTTAGCGAAATCATCGAAAATCTTCAATGTTCTATTTCGCAACAAACAATTTATAATTATTTTTAAGGTAGAAAAACATTTGCAATTGCTGAATAATGATATGTTTCAATATTATATTATGTAGGTGTCAATGTAGTGGTTATCGTTCACAAATTTTGCCCCTGATTCGCAATTATATCCTCTTTGATGAGAACCACTTGGGAAGAGATTTTTCCTAAACTATCTGCAATTAAACAAGTGGGGTACGTAGTTTTTGAAAGGTATCAGATCAGTATAAAGGTCAGATAATTTATACGACGTTATAAAAGCAGATGATACTTTATCATTGCTCATGTAAGATGGAAGTTGAGGCCATGGCACCATAACATGAGCATATTTTTATATTGAAACTATCATTGGGCACCAATGGTGTGTATACGACGCTATTAAAGTTCAGAGAACTGGAGATTTTTCGTACAAACTACGTACTTAGCCCGTACCTAGTTTATTGGCAAAAATAAAGACAGTAGAGTGAGCTAGGTACGTAGTTTATGGAAAAAAAAATCAAGACAGTCGAGTGTGCTTTTTTTACTTTCTTTTGTTTTTTGTTTCGTTTTCTATTGGCAAGTGATTATCTAGGAACTTGTAAATTTTTTAGTTTTTTTATCGTATCTCCCGAACTATTGAATTCAGAGAAAAATGTTAAAGGGATTTTTTGTAGATTCTATCAAATGGAATAATTTTAGTTCCATAACATTTTCAGATATTTTCAGTTGTTTTCGAGATATTTGGAATTATCTGAGAATAAAATTTTCAACACTTTTGTTCCATCTTCCAATCAACAAATGGAAAAAATATTTCATGGTTGAGTGGAAGTCGATGATCTCCATCTATCGATAATCTTTTGTTTTTCAATATATCTTCATAGTACCCTATGGGTCGTTAAAAATTTTTTTCTCATATTTTTCACTTTATTTCCTGTACTATTGGGTTTACAGAAAAAATTATGGAAAATAATTTGTAGGAAATGTCCCAGTGGATAATTTTGCACACTTGATAATTTTCGATTTCTCCATTTGTTTTCGATATATATTGAATTGAAAGGATTTCAAATTTTGATGTTTGGATTTTCATTTGTTTTTCCATTTTCCGATAGATGCACGAAAAAATGATTAAATAATAATTTGTTTCATCATCAAAGAGGCATACGGTGCATTTTTCAAATTTGGATTTAGTCTATTTGTTCAGGAGATATATCGTTTTAAAGCGAACCGTGTGTTTCGGAAAATCTCCTTGAAAAAACCACTTGGAATTTTCCGACCCTGCTCAATTTCAATAGGCTTCGTCTTTTCCTGATAGAGTTTTTTTTCACGAAAAATGAAATCGATCGGACCACTTTTGCGATTTGTAGAGTGGTTACAAGAAACTTCTGGTGAAAAATCGAAAAAACCCGAAAAAACCACCTTAGAGTTTTCCGATTTCCTTCATATTTTAATGACATAATATTGTTTTGAGTACAATATGATGGCAAAATTTCAAGTCGATATGTCAAAGGGTTCCGGAGATATATCGATTTATGATTAACACAGAGTACAGACAGACAGACAGACAGACAGACCACACACAAAAACCAAAGTTGCTCAAAATTCGATGGGGATCATTTTCTCCAAAGTAACTATACCTCTATCTCGCTTAGTTTCCGAGATAGCATTTTTGGCAAGGCCGTAGTATACTCCACTATGTATAGCGTCGTATAACAAGATGTTTTGAATGAATCGAAACGTGTTTAAAAAAAAAACAAGTACCCAAGAATGAAACAGTTAGGGAAGAAGTAAAGAATAACTTGTTCAATTTATTCAATAAATTTACGCAATCCTTAGCTCTTTCAAGAAACTCTTTGACCGAGCAACAAAAACTTGCCGTTAAAAAACTTTTTCCAACGATTAGAGACAAGGTTATACGATCTCTTCAAGTTCTTGGTGCTAAGTACCGAGTATCAACATCTTGTATCGAATCCATTAACGTAATTATTCTTGAGGACGACACTGAAGAAGAAGAAGAAGACGAAGGCACAATGCCAACGTCAACAATAGAATTTTTCAATGTCGCGAGCAAAATTTTGCCAAATGAATTTGATGGTTCGCACGAAAAGTTGCAATCATTTTTAGACTCCTTGTCACTTTTTCAATCAATTCTGGCAGATCATGCTGAAAATGCCGTGGCTTTCGTCAAGACCCGCCTGTCTGGTAAGGCTACAGATCTCATCACCCAGGATGATGTCTCTTTAGAAAGCATCGTCGATAAGATCAAGAGAGGTATTAGGGGTGAAAATTCAAAATTAGTAGCTGCGAAATTGTTGGCCTTGAAACAAAATTCGAAAGATTCTGTGAAGTATGCCTCAGAAATTGAATCTCTCTCAGCTAGTTTGAAACGAGCATACATAAGTGAAGGTGTGCCAGCATCAGTAGCGGATTCGTACACTACTGATACGACAGGAAATTCAATCGTGAAGAACACTTCTTCTGATAGAATAAAAATAATAATGGAAGCTTTTAGTTTCGCTTCGTATCAAGAAGCGATCACCAAATTCGTAAATACCATTTCTGATACTACAGTACAATCTAATCAGGTACTTTATATGAGACAAAATTTCAGACGAAATCATAGAAGATTCAATAATAATAATGCCGGGCATCATTTCCGAGAAAGAGGTCAAAATCGATATCAAAATAAAACAGTACTGGGCAATATGGCAGGGGACGAAGAAATTTTAATTCAAATAATTATGCGAATAACTATAACCGTAGTAGGTATAGGGGTAGTAGGAATTACCATGCAGTAAGATCGTATGAAACAGAGCCGGACCAGGGAAACGGTTCCGGCCCCCAACAAACTCGGGTGGGGGAAATATAAAAATATTCAATGTCGATTTATCACTTTCGAATTTTGTAATGTTCAAAACTGAAATGACAGGAAATGAGAAAGTTTCACTTATTTTAGATACAGGAGCTGACATATCACTGTTCAAGCGTACCAAAATAAATTTTGATCAGATGGTAGAAAGATCTACTGCTAGCAAAATCAAAGGTGTGACTGATGCACTCATCACTTCATTGGGTACCACAAAAACTATAATTTGTATCGACGGTTGTCAAATAGAACATAATTTCCACTTAGTTGAAGATGAATTCCCGCAGATGGAATACTAGGAAGAGATTTTATAGCAAAATATAAATGTTACTTGAATTATGCAACATGGACAATGACTTTCAACTTACATGGAAAAGTTGTAAATGTCCCAATATACGATAGTCCTGAAGATGACATTTTAATCATTCCGCCAAGATGTGAAGTTATTAGACATGTAAGGAAATTACAATCACTGAAACAAGATGCTTTGGTATTAGATCAAGAATAAGCTAATGGTGTTTATGTATCCAGGACAATAGTGTGTAGTCAATACCCTCTCATCAGAATATTGAACACAATATTCGAAAGTGTTATTTTGAAAAATTATAATATCAAAACTACTGATTTAAATCAATTCTTCATTTACCGAATAGAAACCAAAACTGACAACAGACAATCAGCTCTGATTAAACAAGTGAATCAGGATATTCCTGAATTTATCAAAGATGATATGGTCAAATTATGCGAAGAATTTGCTGATATTTTTGCCTTAAAATCGGATAAGATAACAGTAAATAATTTTAACAAACAAAAATTGAAAACTACGGACAACACACCTGTTTACATAAAAAATTATCGAACTCCCAAATTCCAAAAAGACGAAATTAATCGACAAATTGATGATATGAATAAAAACGATATTATAGAGCCCTCAGCATCGGAATACAATAGCCCTGTGCTGTTGGTGCCGAAAAAATCGACCGATGGAGAGAAGAAATGGCGTCTAGTAGTATATTTTCGTCAACTCAATAAAAAACTAGTAACGGATAAATTTCCACTACCAAGGATAGATGATATATTAGATCAACTAGGCCGAGCTAAATGGATTTCTGTCATTGACCTAATTTCTGGATTTCATCAAATTCAATTAGAAGAGGAATCACGAGATTTAGCATCATTTACAGGTGACAAAGGTCCTTTTAGGTTCACAAGATTACCTTTTGGCTTAGTTGTAAGTCCAAATAGTTTTCAGCGTATGATGTCCATAGCATTTTCAGGGGTCACTCCCGAAAGAGCATTTCTCATATGAATAATCTAATAGTGATTGGGTGCTCGAAAAATCATCATTTGAAAAATCTTAGGGATGTTTTCCATACATGCAGGAAGTTTAATCTCAAACTCAATCCTGAAAAATGCAGGTTCTTCAGGAAAGAAGTTACTTGGCCATAAAATTACTTTTTTTTTTATCGCTTAGAGCGCATGAGAGGGAATCCCTATAATGTTCAAAGAACATCGTGCGTTCCTAGGGAGGATAGGGATAGGAGGTAGGTATTGGAATTTTTTTTGAACTTCTGGAGATTATATGTTGTTGGGAATACTTCCTCAGGCAATGAATTCCAAAGCCCAGCCGTTCTATGGATGAAGGAGTTTTGAAAAAGTGCTGTTCGGCATCTTTCGAGGTTGACAACGAAGGGATGTGCTGACTGGGCTTGTCTAGTTCGTCTGACTGGTATTGCTAGTGAAGGGATGATAGCAGAGATTTCCGAAGAACATCTCCCGTGGAAGTATCGATAGAAAAGTGAAAGGTCGCCGACCTTTCTACGGTGTTCCAATGATGTCAAAGAGCGAGTGAGTGTGGCGTCACCCACCAGGCGGATGGCTCTTCTCTGGATGGAATCTAAGAGCATCAGCGTATGTTTCGGTGCTGAACCCCATATGTGGGAACAGTATTCTAGAACAGGCCGTATCTGCGCTTTGTAGATCATGAGTAGCTGTTGAGGTGTAAAGTAGCATTTCGCACGGAACAAGAATCCGAGTTTTCGTGAAGCAGCTTTTGCGATGGATCTGACATGATTATCCCATGAAAGAGTGTTGCTGGATTCCCCGTGTTTCTCTAATGAAGCTTGCCATAAATGGGTGACGTAGGCAAGTAGATCTCCAGTAGATCTTCGGTGGCGAAAGCCGTATTGTCTATCATTGATGATTCCCGAGCTCTCCAGATATTTGATGAGCTCAATGTTGATGGCTTTCTCCATAACTTTGGAGATTACTGATAACAGGGCAATGGGCCTGTAGTTGTTGGGCAGGTTCTTGTTCCCTTTTTTGGGGATTGGTTGGACTCTAGCTGTCTTCCAGCATGATGGAAAGATACCCGACCTGTACGAGACGGTAAACAACTTGCAGAGAATCGGTGTTAATTCTGGTGCACATTTTTGGAGGATAATGGGTGGAATTCCATCAGGACCGTTAGCCTTATTCGTTTTGAGACCAAGCAAAATTCGTCTGATAGTGCGTTGACGGAAGACGATTTCGGGCATTCGACTCTCAACGGGTGGAATGTCTGGCGGCACTTTTCCTTGGGAATCTAAAGTAGAGTTTGCTGCGAAAATCTCTGCAAAAATATTTGCTTTCTCCTGCGATGTTGTTGCTAATGTGCCGTCGGATTTGGACAGTGGTGGAAATGAACTATTAGTGAAATTTCTTCCGACCGCTTTAGCAAGGGACCAAAACGAACGGGAGCCATTGGGACAATCTATGAGTTTCGATCTTATCTTGGCATTGTATGTTTCTTTCGAAGCATCTATTGTTTGGCTGCAGTTATTTCTGGCATCAACGTATTCTGCTCTAGTCGCGAGGTTAGGGTTTTTGCGCCAGCGATGGTAGGCTGTTTGTTTCGAGGCAACAGTTCTAGAACAGTTTTTGTTGAACCAGGGTTTCGATGGTGATGATGTTTTTGAAGAATGGGGTATGTATGTGTCCATTCCGAGCATGATGATCTCGGATATTTCCGCAGCACACTGTGAAGGGTCCTCAGAGTCAAAGCACACTCTATGCCAAGGAAACTCGGAGAAAAACATGCGGAGACCGTCCCAATCTCCTGAATTGTATTGCCATATACGACGTGGGGGTGCCGGATCAGTTGATGGAATGAAAAATGGGCAGGTTGTGGAGATGAGTGTGTGGTCAGAATTGCCAAGTGGAGCTCGTACATCTATGGTGTAGGGTTCTGAATTATTAGTGAGGAATAAGTCAAGTATGTTAGCTGAATGGTTATTGGCATCGGGAATTCGTGTGGGTTCTTTGATAAGCTGCTCTAAGCCGTGGGTGATGGCGAAAGCTTCGGCTTGTCGCCCAGCTTCATCCGTTCTGTTAGAGTGTACGAGCCAAGCAGTGTTGTGTACATTGAAATCGCCCATGATGATGATTTCTGCTGCTGGATGGTTCTGTTGAATTTGGTCAAGCTTCAGAGACAAGAATTCGAAGAGCTCTTCATAGGATGGATCATTTGGTGATAAGTAGAGACAACAAAGGTATTTGGTCTGTTTCTGGCCATCGAGCTTGAACCACATGACATCAAACTTATTTGGTTCCAAAGTTTTTTCTCGTTGACATGAGAGATTCGTTTTAGAGTAGAGGCAGAGACCTCCCTTGAATCTGAAACGTGTGTGGAGTTCGTACCCAGGACAGAGCAGATAAGTCGTATTGGTGGATGAATTGACCTGTGTCTCAGTAAGAGCCAATATGTCTGGCTTTTCAATTTGAAGGTGTCGATGGACTTCGTTGATGTTCTTACTTAGACCTCGGATGTTATATAGGTCTATCTTGAGGACTTTTTCAGTCGATGGTGAACCCCCTCTAGCACCTCTCGCCCGGAAATCCGAGTGGAGAGGTATTTTACTTCCGGATAATTTTACTTGAGGGGAATTCATCATCGCTTATTCTGTATAGAGAAGGGAGGTTGGCGTGGAAGGAAAAGGAAATTGGGTTGGGTTGGGTTGGCCGGAACATCAACCAGCTACTGAAACACGGGTAAGTATACCCATTTCACAGTGCCTATGGTTGATGTGGTGGTATCGCACCGGGCGATGGCGTTAACCATCTTCCACCTATTATTGCCAGTTGATACAATTAGAAATTATCCCGTGCCACAAGACGCAGACGCAGTGAAACGATTTGTTGCTTTTTGTAATTATTATCGAAGATTTATTCCATTCTTTGCAGATATAACTTTGCCACTAAATAAATTAACTAGAAAAAAGTCTAATTCCAACTGGACTGATGATTGTCAAAAATCCTTCGAAACTTTGAAAAACGCCCTAATAAGTCCACAAATTTTACGATATCCCGATTTCTCGAAACCTTGCCACTAAATAAATTAACTAGAAAAAAGTCTAATTTCAACTGGACTGATGATTGTCAAAAATCCTTCGAAACTTTGAAAAACGCCCTAATAAGTCCACAAATTTTACGATATCCCGATTTCTCGAAACCTTTCATCCTAACAACGGATGCAGCAAAAGATGCATGCGGGGCAGTTTTATCACAAAATTTCGATGGACAAGATATGCCAATATATTTTGCATCTAGGTCATTCACTAGGGGTGAATCACATAAATCAACCATCGAAAAAGAATTAGCAGCAATTCATTGGGCCATTAAATATTTTAAACCATATCTGTATGGACAAAAGTTTATCGTGAAATAGGATCACAGACCTTTGATTTATCTATTTTCTATGAAAGACCCATCTTCAAAATTGACCCGAATGCGTATAGATTTAGAAGAATTCAATTTCGAAATTCAATACATAAAGGGCGAAGATAATGTTGGCGCAGATGCCCTGTCAAGAATAAATATAGATCAACTGAAGGAAATTAACGAAACGGCTTATCAAGTTCTTGCAGTTACAAGAGCTATGACCAGGAACCAAAATAGCAAAATTGACAACATTGAAAAAGTAGAAACATCCCTGCAAAATTTTGATCAGCCAGCACAACCCAAAATATACGAATCATCTGATGATTAACACAACTTGAAATCGCCAAATTTGAAATTTTATATCAGACCATCATATCTAAGGATATCGATTTGTAATGAAAGAGAAAGCGCGCAACAATCGATTCAGATCGTTGATGACAATTTTTTTTTAGAGAAAATATTGTCTACGCTAGAAAATATGGCGGACGATTATGGATACGATAAAATTAAATTGAGAATTGATGAAGAAATAGGCCAGAAAATTTTGAAAAAACTGATAGTAGTACTACATATACCACCGATACTAGTCAAAGATAAAGAAAAGCGCGACGAATTATTGAAGATATATCATGACGATCCACTTTCAGGAGGACACTGCGGTCAGAAACGACTTTTTAAAAAATTTAGAGTTTCCTATAGATGGAAAAATATGTCAAAAGATGTATACCATTATGTTAAGTCTTGTAGCAAATGTCAAAAGAATAAGAACAAATTAAGTCATTCGGAACCTTTCACTATTACACCCACCCCCCAAAAAGCATTCGATATTGTTTGCATAGATACAATAGGACCATTTCCAAAAAGCAACTCTGGAAATATATACGCCGTAACTCTACAATACGAACTGACCAAATACGTGGTGATAATACCAATTCCAAATAAAGAAGCAAGAACAATAGCAAAAGCAATTTTTGAGAAATTCATAATTATCTACGGTCCAATGAGAGAGATCCGAACGGACATGGGAACTGAATATAAAAATCAAATTTTAGGTAACCTCATGAAACTATTCGGAATTGATCATAAGATATCAACTGCGTATCATAGTCAAAGCATTGGTGGTTGCGAAAGAAATCATCGAGTCCTTAATGAGTATATACGAATGTATATCAACGAAGAGCGGTCTGATTGGGATGAGTGGATGAGCTATTACACATTTTGTTACAACACAACCCCAAGTTCTTACCATAATTATACACGATTTGAACTTGTTTTTGCCAAAAAAGCAGTATTACCTGAATTATTGTCAGGAGCTCGTGTAAATCTCCTGTACAACGTGGATGCATATGATCAGGAAATACGATATAGATTACAAATTACGCAAGCAAGAGCCAAAGAGTATCTTGAAAGAGCTAAGCTAGAGCGTGAACTTCGGTTTGATAAGAGAGCTGCAGCAATCAAACTGAAGGCCGGCGATCACGTTATTGTTTCAAATGAGAACAGAAATAAGTTCGATCCTTGGTACAAAGGTCCTTTCACAGTGGTATCCTGCGAGGGCCCAAATTGTACAATCAGGGACGAAATGGGTAAAGAGATGACAATACACAAAAATATAATTCAGATTTATCGTGAAAATAAACAATGAACAATATATCAACTATTTATATATAAGTCATTTTCATCGAGGAGATTCTAATGTGCTTAGAACCTTTTGTTATTTATTAAGGTATTGATATTATATTATAGTAGACGTCTACTCATATAGTTAGCCTAGGTTAGGGCAAAACATGCACCTACGTTATTGTAAGCAAATTTGCTTATTAATCATTTGGCCTTATATTATAGAAGAGTACTAATTTTTTCTTGGGGCTCAAGGGGTCATTGTGACTGTGTTTCATGCTTCTGCAGGTATTTTTATATAAGGAATACAATTTAATAATCTCTAATGGATTATAAATAAATTTGTTATAGGTTTTAGTGGAACATCTTTATTAGGGATATACCCCAAAAGGCCATTGACCGAAGTCTTTCAGCCCAATTTCTGTATATTTAACGAATAATGCACTTGATTTTGACAGGATTCGCTAAGATACCCAACTGTATAGAATGTCCTTCATTAATGGCCAAAATGAAGTCCATTCTCTCGGAAGGGAAGGTGTAGTGCGATTCGTTTGTTTACTTTATTACGAAAGTATAAAGGTAAATTGACGGGTAGCAATACAGCTTGATCAGCGTGGATATACTTATATTAATATAAATTGTTATAATATTGCATGCCAGTAACTAGGACACGATCGTGCCACTTCTATTCGAACCAGGTAAGAAGCAGTACATTGAATATACGTGTATGTATTCCGGAATAGACCTTTTATTCCTGTACACCATATGACCCATCACAGCAGTAACGCGTGAACAAGCAAATTGGTTTGGTATTGAAATAATGAGAGAGAATTGAGAGTGAGTCCATGCATGCCCTTTCCTTAATAATTGGAGTTGTTTTTTACTTGTTGGAGTACTGGTACTGGTACTGGTGGGGGACGTTTCCACGTCAGCAACTAGTCCCCAATGGGACCTTTTTGCCAACCCCAAGTGTTTTCAATGACTGATGTGGTTCGCTCAAGAGAGCTGGCTAACATCCTTTTCAGGCACCGCCCCTCAGCTCTCTTTTCAGAGTTTTTCAGCTGTGTTTTGTAGGCTAGTAATGTACTCACTACCATATGCGCAGTGGCAGGCCTGCTAACTATCATCGTTAACCCCCGAGACTGAGGTCTACTTAAGCAGCTGGCCCGCTCTCACGCTCAGCTGGTAGTTTTCCACACCCACCTACATACACCGTCCTACTTCTTCTCTGATGCTCACAACCACATCATCATATCTTTCTGCGTGTTCTGTGTAGGCTTTGTTACTAACTCCATGCGCCACTTTAGGAGCAGCACTGTTAATTGGAACGCAACAGCGAATCGTGCAGGACTATCCCCAACCGATGCTCCGAAATTTTACAATATTTAATTCGTAAATAAAATATTGAAAAAAGTTCCTTTCCCGTGCTGGAAATCGAACCCACGACCTTGCGGTCGTGAGACGGACGCTCTTCCACTGCGCCAATCCCGGCTCTACTTGTTGGAGTAGTTAGACAATAATAATTTTGGTGAATTAGTCAATATTTATTTGTAGAATATACTAAATAAAATGGCAAAAATCAAAAGTTTGAATTGAAAGAGAGGTGTGGTGAAAGCACGTCAGACCATATTCAAAAAATTTGTTGATGGTTATTTGGAAAAGAAATGTAATGGTTCATCAATAGAAAAGTTAGAATTGGTTGAATTAGAGTCAAGAATGAATTCAGGTTATGCTTTACCATAAGAATTTGAAGAAGTGCAATCTGCTATAGAGAATTTGGTAGAAGAAAATGATTTGGAGAATCAATTAAAAGTAAGAGAGGAATTTGAAGACATTTTCCATAAAGTTATGGCTGTTTGCAAAGATGCTTTATCTGGGTTCGATTTGAATAGCGACAGAAACGATAATCTAGATAATGATAGTTATAATCCACAATCCATTCATAATTCGAGAGCCCCTATTGCTGTTATGTCACAACCAAAATTGCCACCAATTCCTATTCCTAAATTTAGTGGTAATTTAGATACATGGTTGGAATTTAGGGATACAAGTCATTAATACACAGAAATGAATCTATTGGCGAAATAGAAAAATTCCATTTTCTTCGTGATGCTCTGGATGGAGATGCAAAGCAAATAATATAATCTGGGATTTTCAGCGATGAATTATCAAATTTCTTGGGATTTGTTGTGCGATAGATACAATAATGAATCTCCTTTGGTTAATAATCATATAAAATCATTATTTGCACTCCTATCATCTGACTTCAAATCCACCAAATCATTTGCTGTAGTTTCAAATCTAGTTTGTACATGTAAAGGTAAGCATCTCATTGGAAATTGCGAAAAATTTAGAAATATGAGTGTACACAAAAGATTTGAGTATGCTAAGCGTTTGAAATTGTGTCTAAATTGTCTAAATTGTCTGAAAAGAGCCTCGCATCTCTGTCGAGATTGTGAGAGTGGTTGTTGTAGAAAATGTGGACAGGAACACCATAATTTGCTACATTATGATGTAGAGAGGGTGAATAGACCCATTGGTGAAAAAGTAAGTACTAATGAAACGCAAAATCATCATGAGGCTCGCCCAGAAGGTGAAACTCAAAATACTGGAAATCCTTCGACTTCAAATGAACCTTATATGGATGATGGAGTCCTATTGTCAACAGCTTTGATTTATGTTTTGGATAAAAATAATTGCCCTCAAATCGCTAGAGTACTTCTCGGTAATAGTTCCCAATCTAATTTAATCACATACAGCTTTTCAAATAAGTTGGGAATCAAATTGGACAATATTCGGATTTCGATTGTTGGAATTAATCAATCAGATTGGGAATAACCGAAAAACCAGAGTTACAAAATGTAAACTTCTGGTTGAATCGGATCGAGATACTGATCTACATGATCAGTTAGACAAATTCTGGACACTGGAGGAACCTCCTTCCTTAAATAATTTTATGTCTGAAGATGAGCAAATGTGTGAAGGGATTTCTGTCAATACAACAAAAAGGTCTGAAGATGGTAAATTTGTGATGCAAATACCATTTTCAGAGTCAGAGTGATTCCAGAAAACATGCATTAGATAGGTTTTTGGCTTCGAAGAAACGATTATCAAAGAATTCGAAATTGAAGGAAATGTATTCTGATTTTATGGAAGAGGATAAAAAAATGGGTCATATGTCATTGGTATCTTCATCTTCTGATCATGATCAGATGTCATATTTTCTGCCACATCATGGAGTATTGAGAGAACAAAGTTTAACAAGAAAACTACAAGTTGTCTTCAATGGATCAGCTTCAACAAGTAATGGTATTTCTATCAACGATATTCAGTATAAAGGATCAAATAATCAGGATGAACGTATTTTATTGCGTTTCCGAAAATATAATATAGCAGTCTGTGCAGACATAGAAAAAATGTACAGGCAAGTCCTGATAGATCCTGAACAAAGAAGTCTTCAAAAAATATTGTGGCGTAAATCTCCTGAACAAAATATTAGGAAATATTGTTTGAATACCATCACATATGGTACAAAATCAGCCCCTTATCTATCTGAAAGATGTTGGCATACTGTACCGTTTGAGATATTCAAGAAACGGCACGACTTGTTAAATAGGGGTGACGTCAGCTACACGCTACGCATTCCGATATTTTCACGGTGCCCTGTTACAGATTTATTAGCTAGGCCTAGACCGAAAGTAGAAGTACCGCTACTACGCGTTAGATGGGGTTGGTAAAACTAATTAAGTAGAATACTGTTAAGGAGTTTTCTTTATTTTCTTGGTGAACGTGACAAAGTCAGAGATTTGTATTGATACAGATTTCCTCAAATCATCTAGATGTAGTTGTGTAGCTACCGTTAGTGTCAGATCCAGTACAATTTCGGTACCATTGCTTCAGACAAGGAGAGTCCTGTGGGAAGAACTAGGGTTCCAGTTATGCAGTAGATGTGTTATTCATCATAATAAGGTTTCTTCATCGTCGTAGCCAGTCGTACCTGAAACAAAAATCATATTAATAGGGTGCATGTCATCTAGTACACTCATCAGTGTTACCCACCTATGTTTTCCAAATCCTCAATGATGATGATAGAATGTCTTGTATGAAAGCAGTTTCCATTACACCTGGAAATTATTCGCTTGGAGGCTTTTTTGACGCTGCGCAAAACAATAGTTCTGTGCTTCTGATAGTTGCCATGTCAGTTCTTAGATGGCGTTAGGATGATGGGAGATGCGTTGAGCTTGACTAGAAAGGCGAGGAAGGGAAAGAGAGGCTGGTGAGAGAAAATGGCGGTGAAAGGCTAGCCAAGTTTGTGAGTCCCAAAAAGAGGGTTTTTATCACCGTATATTCGGGATCTGTACCCAAAAAAACCAAATTTCTGGATGTCTTTATTGTAGTGGTTGATAGTAGAAGTTGGGGCTTATTGATACCGATCATAAGCACATCTCATCCTCATGCCTACTTACCACCTCGTGTCATACCGGTTGCTGCTTTCTGTAAGTACTTTTATATTGCTCAATATAATACATCAGCTACATTCCGGAATGTTTTTCCAGTTGGATGTTCACCGTATTTTGTATCTTGTTTGGTTCAACCATTTTTTTGAAGGATGTTGGGATTCTTTCCATTAACCCTCCGAGTGGGGTAAGTTACGCCTGAGGGCGAAGTTTTCGTTTAAGTTCGAAAGTACATAGTTTTCTTACAGGGTTTTAGGTGGAAGTATTCAACTTCTTATTAAGGGGTGTCTCTGGATGTACCCAGAAGACGAGTAGGTTAGAGAAGCACCATTTTAGTTCAGATGTACCTAAATTAACCGATGACAACCCTTCAGACCATCAGATGTTTAGTCCTGGACCAGAGTTCCTGATATTAGTTCCCAGGTCAACCGGTCCATAGCTGAAGACACTAGCTGTGTAGCTGTTCTGCTGCTATGAACCAGTAGTTCCGGAGGAGCAGTTTGACTGAGAATCAGGCCAGCTATAACCTTTTTCTTTTATTTTTTTTAACAATCAAAATTTCTGCTATGCCCATGTTTTCACCATGATATGACTTGTTACACTATGTTTATGAAATCCATCCACCATTATTGTGATACTCAACCTTGATCGATTTCGCTCAGTACTGAGCGAACACTGATAGGTATCTTTTGAACCAGCACTACTTAATTTCATCAAGTTTTCATTGTGATTCACACACCTTTAAATGTCAAGGCTATATCTGGTTTAACTGTGCTTAATAATTTAAATCAGCGAGAAGTTTTATATCATAAAATGTTAAGAAGTTATTAACATTCCTATAATATTTTCAAATTTTGATGTTAAAATTTAACAACAGATAATTTCTGAAGAGTTGACAAGGGCTGCTAACTGTTGCATTTTAATTGAGGTGCATCAGATATTTTTTTGTAAATATACAGGGCTGCTGGGAAACGTGTTTGATTTCTTTCCACATGCAACACATCTATACAGGGTGATTCTGAACTATATCACAAAGTAAGTCAGATTTTCTTGTACCATAATCAAATCTAGAAAACAGGGTAGGCATGAGTCGGTAGTAATATTTGCCGCAGTTATGGAAAATCTTTTCCAAAGACTTTCGCGCCCTCCGCATGAATCAACTAAGGTTAAAATCCTCAGACAAAATTTAGTTTCTGAATATATATCTCATTTGGCACTGTCCGAAATCACTACTGTTGCGGAGCTAGTTAAATTGTGCAAACGTTTAGAAGAAGCGAACTATCTGAAAAATAAATCAAATACGAAAAATAAGATACCAGAAAAGGTTTGTCAGTGTCACCAGTCGGATAAGACAGAACCTACTGTTCAATCCATGGCCACTAGTTCAAGTGAAACAGTCAGATCAAATAGTTACCCGAATAAAAATTATAGTAATAAAAATAGATTCCCCAACAGAAATTTTCAACATAGAGCACCAGCAAATAAAAGTAAGAATGAAAGTGTTGGCAAACATGAAAAGTCACCAATTCCTAAGGATAACTCTTCTTCAGAAGGCACTTCGAACAGTCCAAAAACTTTGATCTGTTGGAACTGTCGGTTTCCAAATCATACGTACCATGGTTGTACCATGAAACGTACCATTTTTTGTTTTAAATGCGGCGCGCAAGGAGTATCGACCAGGAATTGTAAGAAATGCTCGGAAAACTAAGTGGGAGTAGTTGTTCTCAAGGCCGGCAACTCTCTCCAAGAAATTTTCAGGCCAAAGATGTTAGGTCAACGCAGACGGTTTCGTGAAAACGCTGGTTAGACCATGAAAAACATTTTTATAAAGATTACAAGGTATTGAACGGAATTAAACAGGTGGCGCCCCTTTTCGTCGAGGTAAATAGCGACAATAGGCCCTATATTCGAGTAGAAATAATAGGCAAGGCAGTTACTGCTCTTTTCGATTCAGGTTCGACCGTGAGCATAGTTGGTGGTGTCGGTGTGAACCGCATTACACAGCTAGGGCTCGACGTTACGTCCAACAACTCGGTCACCAAGCATATCACTACAGCTGATGGGACCAAGAACTCCATTTTGGGATTTGTGGACCTGCCCATTTGCATAACTGGTTTGTGCAGGTTAGTGAAGGCATTTGTAGTTCCTTCCATTAAACAATCGTTTATTTTGGGTAGCGATTTTGCTAGGCAGTTTGGAATCTCACTAGATTTTTGTGAAAATAGCTGGAGCATCCGAAGTTCTTTTAATGAAATTGAATTGAAAAATGTAGGTTGTCCTCACAATGAAGAGTCAGATAGCAATCTGTGTACTATTGACAAACTCTCACACGGCGAGCAATTGCAAATTGAACAGGTCATTTCAGGTTTTCAGCGTATCAGCGGTGATAAAAGGTTAGGTCACACAAACAAAATTTCGTTAAGTATTGACACAGGGACGGCTTCTCCGGTTAGGCAAAGGCAGTACGCTATGTCACCGTACATGTTAAACATCTTAAATAAGGAGCTCGACGAAATGTTGGAACTTGGTGTAGTGGAACCTTCACAAAGTGACTGGTGTTCTCCAGTAATTCTAGTAAAAAAGGCTAATGGAGAAATGCGTTTATGTTTCGACGGAAGAAAACTGAACGAGCTGACGAAGCACGACAGTTATCCTTTACCCCGCGTAGACCGAATTCTCAGTATGCTCAGAAATGCGCGTTACATATCTTCAATAGATTTACGTAAAAGCTTTTGTCAGATTCCATTAGACCAGGCCTCCCGCGAAAAGACCGCCTTCAGCGTGAGTGGGCGAGGACTTTTTCATTTTAAGGTTGTACCATTTGGCTTGAGAAATTCAGCTCAAACTCTATGTCGCCTTATTGACGCAATATTTCGACCGAAATATGAACCAAACGTATTCACATATTTAGATGACATCATTGTGATATCATCTACTTTAGAACAACATCTCAAATTATTGGATGAAGTACGTAGTAAATTAGAAGAGGCTAACCTCACGGTGAATATTAATAAGTGTGAATTTCTCAAACCAACTTTGAAGTACCTAGGTTTTGTCATCTATGAAAATGGGATTAGAACTGACCCAGAAAAAGTTTCCACTATGGTAAATTACCCCAGGCCTACCACGGCTACAGAAGTTAAACGCTTTATAGGGCTTTGCTCATGGTACCGCAGATTTATAGATAATTTTTCATCTTTAGTTTCTCCAATAAATTCACTATTAGTAGGTGAAAAAAAAGTCAGCAGATCTCATGGTCTGAAGAGGCTGAAAATTCCTTCATCAAAATTAAAGAGGCATTGGTGTCGGCACCAATCCTTTGCAGCCTTTTAGCAAGCCGTTCATAATTCAGTGCGACGCTAGTGATACTGGTGTGGGAGGAGTTCTCACTCAAAATATCGATGGTGATGAAAGGGTCATCGCCTATGCCAGCCGTTCTTTGTCACGTTCGGAGAGAAACTGGACAGTTACTCAACGTGAGCTCATGGCAGTGATTTTCTGTGTTGAGAAGTTTCGGTCGTATGTTGAAGGGACCCGGTTTACGGTGATTTCTGATCACCATTCGTTACTGTGGTTAAATAATATGAAAAATCCGACCGGCAAGCTTGCCAGGTGGGCGGTAAAATTGCGGCAGTATTCTTTTGACCTTCAACACAGAAAAGGTTCCGCTAATGTAGTTCCCGACGCTCTCTCTCGGATAAATCCAGAATTACCTGAAGCTAGTGAGACCGCGTTAATTGAGATAGACGTGCAACCCGATAAAGTTGATGCCTGGTATACCGCTATGAAAGATAAAATCTTGAACGAGCCAGAAAATTTCCCTCAGTGGAAAATTGAAGATGAAAAGATACAAGTTTGTATCTTCGCAACTTCCTCTCCGTTCCAATGTAAAAGAATGGAAATTGCTCGTGCCTAAGTCACAAAGGATGTCCATTATGGTGTCTTTACATGATCCACCCACCAGTGGACATTTTGGTTTTTACAAAACGCTATCTCGTTTACAAGAGTTATACTACTGGCCGAAAATGAGGCAAGACGTCCTACGTTTCGTTCGGACGTGCAAGGTTTGTGCTTCTCAGAAAATTTCTTCAGCTGGACGATTCGGTCGTATGGGTACTGAAAAATCTGTAGATTTTCCCTGGCAAGTTATTGCTGCTGATGTGATGGGACCATTTCCGCGATCTAGCACATCTACTTGTCATAGGGGACTGGTTCAGTAAATACACTCTAGTGCATCCGATGCGTCAGGCTACGGCCCAGAACATAGCAAAATTTATTGAGAATAATGTTTTTTTGGTTTTCGGTATACCACAGTATGTTATGGTGGATAACGGGACTCAATTTGCGGGGACGATTTTCAAAAAATTGTGTGATAATTATCAGGTGCAAAAGATATGGTACAACGCGCGCTACCATCCTCAGGTAAATTTCGTAGAGCGGATAAACAAAACAATTGGCACCACGATAAGGTGTTATGTTGAAAATCATAAGGATTGGGACCAGCATTTACCCAAGATAGCCCATGCTATCAATACCGCAAAACATGAGTCAACGGGTTATACCCCATGTTTCTTGAATTTCGCACGACACGTTCCATTGAGTGGAAAATTTTATGGAGAAATACAATCCACGGCGGATCTAGAAGTCCTTCCAGGGGATCGGGACACTTACGCATCGGATTTACACTCATTAAGAGATGTTTTTCAAGAAGTTCGTGAAAACCTGCATAAATCTTCTCGTTATAATTTGCGGAAGAGGGAACATTCCTTTGAAGTGGGAGACAGAGTTTGGAGGAGGAACAAAGTCCTCTCGGATGCTGCAGCTAAATTTTCTGCCAAACTTGCCCCCCCATATGTACTGTGTACAATTATTAAGAAAGTCTCACGACTTGTATTCTCGTTGAGAAATGCCAATGGATCACCTGGTGGTGATTGGCACGTCAAGGACTTGAAACCTTACCTAGGTTCTAATGCCGACGTTTCAATAGGGTGAATAACCCCGAGTATAATATTATATTCTTGTAGATATTGCCTCGTATATATCTTGATGATAATTCCTGAGATATCACGGAATTGGTGAGTTTTGTTTGGCCAACAAAACCGTTTTTTGTAAATTTTGTAGATAACATAACATTCGCGAATGAAATTTTTTTGTAAATAATTTGCAGGTATTGGAATCAAGACGTCGTCTTGAATATCGCACAAATTTTCCATGATGTTCATTTTTAAGTAGACATTCCCGATTTGGACTTTACCCTATTGTGACTTACCGATTATGACCTTTTTGCTTTTCAAGTCGCCTTCATAGGACGTGTGGTACACGAAGTTACCGTATCATGGGCATTTTGGAAAATGAATCAGGAAAATTAAATTTGGAGAATTTTGTAGAAAAATTCGATTTCAAAATTTCGAAAATTTAATTTTGACAAATTAGTTTAAAAAAAAAATGGAATACTTACGTTATTCATTTTTTTTTTGGAAGGGGGTGGTGTACTGTTTGAGATATTCAAGAAACGGCACGACTTGTTAAATAGGGGTGACGTCAGCTGCACGCTACGCATTCCGATATTTTCACGGTGCCCTGTTACAGATTTATTAGCTAGGCCTAGACCGAAAGTAGAAGTACCGCTACTACGCGTTAGATGGGGTTGGTAAAACTAATTAAGTAAAATACTGTTAAGGAGTTTTCTTTATTTTCTTGGTGAACGTGACAAAGTCAGAGATTTGTATTGATACAGATTTCCTCAAATCATCTAGATGTAGTTGTGTAGCTACCGTTAGTGTCAGATCCAGTACAATTTCGGTACCATTGCTTCAGACAAGGAGAGTCCTTTGGGAAGAACTAGGGTTCCAGTTATGCAGTAGATGTGTTATTCATCATAATAAGGTTTCTTCATCGTCGTAGCCAGTCGTACCTGAAACAAAAATCATATTATATGATATAGAATGTCTTGTATGAAAGCAGTTTCCATTACACCTGGAAATTATCCGCTTGGAGGCTATTTTGACGCTGCGCAAAACAATAGTTCTGTGCTTCTGATAGTTGTCATGTCAGTTCTTAGATGGCGTTAGGATGATGGGAGATGCGTTGAGCTTGACTAGAAAGGCGAGGAAGGGAAAGAGAGGCTGGTGAGAGAAAATGGCGGTGAAAGGCTAGCCAAGTTTGTGAGTCCCAAAAAGAGGGTTTTTATCACCGTATATTCGGGATCTGTAGCCAAAAAAAACAAATTTCTGGATGTCTTTATAGTAGTGGTTGATAGTAGAAGTTGGGGCTTATTGATACCGATCATAAGCACATCTCATCCTCATGCCTACTTGCCACCTCGTGTCATACCGGTTGCTGCTTTCTGTAAGTACTTTTATATTGCTCAATATAATACATCAGAGCTACATTCCGGAATGTTTTTCCAGTTGGATGTTCACCGTATTTTGTATCTTGTTTGGTTCAACCATTTTTTTGAAGGATGTTGGGATTCTTTCCATTAACCCTCCGAGTGGGGTAAGTTACGCCTGAGGGCGAAGTTTTCGTTTAAGTTCGAAAGTACATAGTTTTCTTACAGGGTTTTAGGTGGAAGTATTCAACTTCTTATTAAGGGGTGTCTCTGGATGTACCCAGAAGACGAGTAGGTTAGAGAAGCACCATTTTAGTTCAGATGTACCTAAATTAACCCATGACAACCCTTCAGACCATCAGATGTTTAGTCCTGGACCAGAGTTCCTGATATTAGTTCCCAGGTCAACCGGTCCATAGCTGAAGACACTAGCTGTGTAGCTGTTCTGCTGCTATGAACCAGTAGTTCCGGAGGAGCAGTTTGACTGAGAATCAGGCCAGCTATAACCTTTTTCTTTTATTTGTTTAACAATCAAAATTTCTGCTATGCCCATGTTTTCACCATGATATGACTTGTTACACTATGTTTATGAAATCCATCCACCATTGTTGTGATACTCAACCTTGATCGATTTCGCTCAGTACTGAGCGAACACTGATAGGTATCTTTTGAACCAGCACTACTTAATTTCATCAAGTTTTCATTGTGATTCACACACCTTTAAATGTCAAGGCTATATCTGGTTTAACTGTGCTTAATAATTTAAATCAGCGAGAAGTTTTATATCATAAAATAAGAAGTTATTAACATTCCTATAATATTTTCAAATTTTGATGTTAAAATTTAACAACAGATAATTTCTGAAGAGTTGACAAGGGCTGCTAACTGTTGCATTTTAATTGAGGTGCATCAGATATTTTTTTGTAAATATACAGGGCTGCTGGGAAACGTGTTTGATTTCTTTCCACATGCAACACATCTATACAGGGTGATTCTGAACTATGTAGCAAAACAACATTGTTAACTCTCTCTTACCTCAGCCACCGTATAATTATGGTTCACGTGTCCACCGGGTATATTTTGCGATTTCCCTAATTCATTGTTTTTTACCGATTCGCACTTTTTATTGCAGAAGGTCGTCGCACCTGTCGAGTCAATCAGCTGTTAGGGCATCTCGGTCGTCGATCTCTTTTCCTTTTCTGTTGATATTATAAATATTATTTATCATCTGCCAGGCATAGGCAACCCTCGGCACAACCAAATGCGTGGGTGTTTGCCTAACTCGAATAAGTTGACAGGTACTATTTTTGAATTTTGCTGTTTCTCTCGCACCTACCAGGTTGGTAAAAAACCTCGCAAAAACCTTTGACTTGTTCTGGAAGAATCTGTTCGAGTGTTGGTCTTTTTCAACAAATGGTTGTCCATCAGTGCGCGTCATGTATTAGAAACCGAATAATTAATCATCACTGCAAATTCTCTGTATAATTAGTGAATGCGAGTGGTTCCAGATTCGACTATCGGGATTCCCGGTATATTTGTCAATCGTGCCTGTATTTATTAGGTGAGTTATTAATCTTACTTTTTGGATATGAGACACGTGTTTGTGCTATGCCGGGCTTGGTCCTGAAACTAGTATTTATTAGTTTGCAGAATTGCATAGTGCCACTATAAACTTCCCCTTGCTCTGTATTCACCTGGGACGTATAGGGATCGTGAATTAAAACCTGGTGTGGGTACCTCAAACAGAACCGGTCTTTTTTCTTCAAACCCCCTGAGAACCCCGTTTCACCGCAACTATATCACAAAGTAAGTCAGATTTTCTTGTACCATCATGCTTATATCATTAGGAAATTTGTTTTCTTGAATTGAGCAAATTTTCACTTACCTTTGCCAAGTTCAATTCAAGTGGCGCCTGGGAAATTTTAGTTCACTTTAAGTTATAAATTTCTTCGCACCACCATTTGTACCCCGACCACATGCTCTACCGACCCAATGCTAACGGAGATAGTGACTTTTATCTTTTCTAACAAAAATGAGGTTACAATACAAAACTCAGAAAACTCTCCGAAACCATCACAAGCTATTCTGCATCATTTTCACGTTGATGATTTTTTGTCTGGTGCAGATTCCATTGAGGAAGCTGTACAATTATGTCTAAGCGTATCATCCCTTTTGAATTCAAGTGGATTTCCTCTAAGGAAATGGATCAGCAATGACTCACAAGTTATTCGAAAAATTAATGGAAACTCTTCAAATTTGGAAGAAGTTCATTTTGGTGAGAAATAACAAAATAAAACTCTAGGTCTTTTAGATTGGATGTATCAATGTATAGTATAGATTTTTCAAATACTGATAAAATCACGGAAAGATCTATTTTGTCTGAAACAGCAAACATTTTTGACCCACTCGGCTTATTAGGTCCATGTATTATTCTTGCGAAGATATTACTTCAAACTTTATGGACGTTAAAGGTTGGTTGGGATGAAACATTATCATCTGACATCCATACGCAGTGGTTTAGATTTAGAAATCAATTCAAATCATTGAATAATCTTGAAATCAAAAGATGTGTCATGTGTATGAATCCTTGTGAATTGGAAATTCATGTTTTTTTTCTACAAACGTCAAAAAATGACAAGGTTCGCGCATTGATAACAAATTGCGAAGTGACACTTTTTTTCAGTTTCCTACGTTACCATTATTCCTTGCACAAAACAATGCGCGAAGTAAAACAGTGCGCGAAGTACCAACTTCGCGCATTGTTTTGTAAAATAAATGAGATATTTATATTTCAACTTTATGGTCCTCAATCGAGCAGACATCCACAAAATCATTTATTTCTGAATGTTCAACAATAACTTTGTTTTTTCTCTTGTAGCGCATAAAAGGAAATTCCTATTATGTTCGTGGAACATCGTGCGTACCTAGGGAGGATAGGGGGAGACCTTTCAAGCCAGTTCAACACTATTTTTCATATCAAGTTGAGCATATTTTTCCTTTAGAACTATATTTTTTGACGTTTGTAGAAAAAATTTTGTTTGCAACTCGAGCGCGAAATACTTTGGTCATCTCGACTATTTTTTCAACTCGGCTACGCCTCGTTGAAAAAATCATATCTCGATCACCAAAGTAGCATTTCGCGCTCTAGATACAAAAATAACTATTCTGATGCTTCTTTGAGTGCTTATGGAGCATGTGTTTATATAAGAACAGTAGATGAAAACGGTAATGTTCACGTTCAGTTGATGAGTTCAAAAGTAAGTCACTCCTCTGAAAACTCAAACAATACCACGGCTTGAGTTATGTGGAGCATTGGTTTTGGTTAAATCAGTTGCAAAGGTAAAAAATTCCCTAGACCTTAAATTTTCAGGTATCTCTCCAGAAAAAATTGGTGAATGTGAAATTCGGTGGAAAGGTCCTCAGTGGCTCTCCTTGAATGAGGAAAATTGGTCTTTCTCATTGATACAAGGAGTTGAACGTGAAATTATGCCAGAAATAAAAAACAATTCATAACTTGTCATGCAATACAAAAAATATATTCGTCTCTGAATGAGTTGGAACGTTCGTTAGCATATTGTTTCAGATTTACTCACAATTGTAGAAATGAAAACAATATACGTTATGAATCTCTATCCCCATTGGAATTAGATTCTGCTCTGACGAATTTATTGAAATTGTCCCAAATGGAGTCTTTTTCGGAAGGAATAGATTATATTAAATCTAGGAAACAGATTAAGCTGAAGTCTTTTGCTAGTTTAAATCCATTCTTGGATGAATCACATCTGCTCAGAGTGGGGGGAAGACTGTCAGAATTAGATCATACTGAAAAACACCCGCTGGTTTCATCATCGAAACATTATTTTACGTATCTATTAATTGAATCAGAACATGAAAGACTTATTCATGGTGGTCCCCTCATGTTATTGAGTTCGATAAGAGAAAATTATTGGACCATTACTGGAAGGAATTTGGTGTTTCAATGTATTCGATTTTTCAGAAATAAACCTAGAGGTGTTTCTCAAATATTGGGTATTTTACCAGAGAAAAGGGTTCGCCCGATGCCCCCTTTGTTCACAACTGGTGTGGACTACGCAGGTCGACTCCTAATAATAAATAAACCTGGTCGTGGCGCGAAATAATCTAAATGTTATGTTTGTTTATTCGTTTGCTTCTCCACCCGAGCGATACATTTAGAATTAGTTTCATCCCTCACTTCCGAAGCATTTATCGCAACTTTCAGAAGATTTTGTTCTCGTAGAGGTCTGATAATGGCTCAAATTTTGTTGGAGCCAACTCAGAATTGAAACAATTGGCAGAATATTTGAAAAATGTAGAAAGTTTCCTTGTAGAATACTTTGCAAACGAAAGCGTGACTTGGACATTCATTCCTTCTAATTCTCCAAATTTTTGTGGTATTGGGTAAGGCTTCTTTAACATTTGAACAATTGTCTACCTTGCTCACACAGGTGGAAGCAGCTCTAAATTCCCGTCCTTCAACCCCACTCTCACCCAGTCCTAATGACATGGATGTTTTAACACCTTCGCATTTTCTCATCGGAAAACGAATCACTGGCTTACCAGATCCAAATTTGAAAGACATTCCTGTCAATCGACTCTCAAAATACCAACATATTCAGCTGATATATCAATATTTTTGGGATCGGTGGTCTAAGGACTATATCACCGAACTTCAGCAGCGTCATAAATGGAGAGAAGAGCAAGACAACTTGCAAACTGGACAAATGGTAATAGTGCGAGAAGATAATCTTCCCCCTCTTCAATGGAAGCTTGGACGTGGATATGAAGTGTTTTTAGGGCCTGATAAGAAAGCCCCTGTTGTTTCTATTAGAACTAAAAATGGTATTCTTGAACGAGCAATTTCTAAAGTGTGTCCTTTACCAATCAATGATGTTTGTTCTAATGAATGATTTATTGTCATATATTTGTGAAAATTATTTATTCGCTCTATAGGCCTTTGTTTAGAAAGACAACCTGTCAAGGTTGGAAATCCGTAGAAATACAATATATCTTGAGGCATAATGTTCAGTCATTCGATCATTTGCTTCCTTGTAAAACAGATATAGTTTATAGGTGGAGTATAATAGTTGGCATTGACACAATGTTTCGCCCAGATACATCCTGAGTATGTTTTGTTGTTGTTAGCGACACTTGACGTGACAACAAGACAGGACTTTTTGATAACTGGATTATAGTTGGTGACTTGACAATCTTGCTTCATGAGTTGGAATGGAGTCTGGCCAATAGCAAACGTCACTATTTATTCGTTCTATCCCAGAACATGGCACGTTTGAAATGAGCTCTAAAATCCAACAATTTCGAACAACGAATAGACTCATTATTAACATAAAATAGTGTAGAAGTGTTGCAAAAATTCGTAGATTTTTACTCCTTGTGCTGAGTGTAATTGAGTGGTTTTAATTTGCATAATATCTCTCCTTAAGGAATATTTCGAAAACAATTTTTTTTTTCTCTCGGATATCTAAACATTCGTCAATGCAGACCAAAATCACTGTGTATAATTCAATCACTCAGTCACCTTTTGATTATTCCTCATCCATTATACAGGGTGATCATGGTTTTGAGGTACAAACTGAAATGGTTGATAGATCTACTCATTTAAATTAGAAAACTTTATTATCAACATGAGTCCGAGATGAATTTTAAATTTGATGTGGCTGATACTTTCTGGAAATCCATCATTTCAAACATTTAACAAATTTTTGAAATCCACAGGGTGATACGTTTTTAAAGGTATATGCTTCTTTATCTCCGCAAACTTTTTCGTAGTACTCTGACATTTTCTGGGGACCAAATAGAGTGGATCGTTCAATTTACAGGCTTTCATTCATAATTTTTTTCCGTTTTCGAAAAATATATCCAGTTCTGAAATATGTTGATTTCATCTATATTTTTCTCTCAAATTTTATTCTTGGACCAAATAAGTTGACAATAATGGAATACGCAGAAAAAATAATCACATTCCACAAAAATATTCTTATCGACAAGTTGAATGCTATTTTATATTGAAAAAGATATTGGATAAGAAATATGGATACAACAGATATGCTCATTTATCTAGAAAACGCTGAGTTTCTTGAAAAAAATTGAGATGCAGATAAAGTCTTTCAATTGAACGTTCCACCCTATTTGGTAACTGGGAGATGTCAGAGGGGTACTACGAAAAAGTATGTGGGGAATAAAGAAGCCTCAACCCTCAAAAACGTATCACCCTTTGGATATTAACAATCTTTAAAATGCTTCATATGATGATCTTCTAAAATGTATTGACCACACCAAAATCCGAATTGCTTTCTTCACACATTCATACACAATTTATTGATCAAAATCATGAAATCTATCACCCATTTCAGTTTGTACCTCAAAACCTGAATCCAGAAGCTCCAGAACCGTGGAATGAGAATAATACTGAAAACAAATCGTTTCACCCCTATAAGATCAATGTTAATGACACTTAGATGGTTTTCAATGGAGAACATACTGTACTATTTCACTATGATTCTCATTCACAGAAGAATAAATCAGTCAACACCAGATAATTTCTATAAGGACCTAATATTCGATTAAAATATTCACTATTATAACATGACATATATATACTTTTAGCCCTTCCTATCGTTTATTACCATGAATTCATTATTTTACAAATGTTTTTTGGATGAACTGTCAAAGAGCTTATTGTTATTCTAATGTTTTCAATCTCAACATTCTAATCCCAGGTGTTTCAAAAATGTCATTTTGACATTTCTGTTTTTCAATTCATTTTACTCAGTGGTGCTTGGTATCATTAATTTCAATTGTATTATATTTTTATCTCTGTACATGTGTACCTATATAGAAGGTGATCCACGGTGAATGACCTATTAGAAGTATCTGGAGAACGAAGAGGCAGAACATTCTGAACATTGAGATGCTTTGATAATCGAACATTCTCTATCCCGTCTAAAATATTTTCATCGATACAGTGTTGCAACTTCTATCAGGAACAACTAGCAACTTCAAAAGAAAAACAAAAGACTCAAAGTCAGTCGACCACACATTTATATAACACTATATCGTCAAATACATGTTACCGGTTTCGGCACAACGGCCATCATCAGACAAAAAGTACCTGTAAATATAAATTAGATAAAACAGTATGAAGAAGGAAGGAATACAAAACCTACCGACAAAATTATGGGCACACTATAACATTATTAAAAATTAAGTTGAGAAAGGCAAAATCATGTTGTATGGCAGGAGATTCAAATGTGTGGTCGACTGACTTTGAGTCTTTTGTTTTTCTTTTGAAATTTTATTGGACCACTTTGGGATATGGATGATTTTCACGATTTAACTAGCAACTTCGTTGTTTTGAATAGAGCACCCCGTATTTTATTGCACTTCCAGATTGTTCCTGAAGAGCTGGTTTTATCAATGCATCACACTTGGGGTCCAGCAGGAATGATTACAGAAATATAGGGTGTTCAAAATCGGGATTTTTCAATTTTAGGATTTTTTTGTGTCGATAAAAACGGATCACATGTCCCTATCTTAACTTTTGATTCACTATCTACTGGAATTCAATTGGAAAAATACAATTCATGATTCAGAATTCTGATCACCCTGTATCTGTTCCAATTAAATATTTCATATATGATCAGTGCAGCTGTTTATTTTTTTACTGTTATTTTTTATTGAATTATTGATAATTCAGGAATTCTAAGATGTGTATTGATTTTCGAATGTTCAATTTGATAAATGAATTTTCTCTTACGAAATTATGAAAAATTCAGGTCCAAGAATTATACTTGATGATGGCCAAAATAGGCTCAAAATGCACCAAGACCGCAATTATAGAAATTGCCTTCCGTGTGCTTCATAAAAAAAAATATTGTCGAAATCAGAATGGCAAGGGCTATTCGAATCTAATATCAGAATATCAGGGCCGTATTTGACAAAATGAAGTTGATGATGGTTGCTCAAAGACAAAACGTTGGATCTCGAAATCGATGACGCCAATTTGAATAGCATCGAAGTGGCCTTGAATGTGTTGTTTTCAGTTTCGTCGTAACTTCATTATTAACGCCAGAAAAACTGAAATTGAATATCCGGAAATCCCGTTTTTTTTTCTTGGAAATAACTGAAACAAAAATTCATATCGGGAATTTTTGAAAGTCATTTTGTTGTTCCTTCACTCGCGCAACTTTTTTCCCATTAAACCTATTCTGAATCTCGTAGTTTCCGAGATTGCTCACAGAGTATATTCGAATTATTTGTGAAATGATTTATCTGAATTTGTTGGTCATTCGAGAGTAGGTAATTATTATGTTGGAACTTTTCAGGTCAATTCCAGAAGAGAGTTTGAATAAAATAAACACCGAGCTAGAAAAAGACATAATGATAAGAGCAATCCATGATGTGAAAGGAATAGATATGGGCAGTTATTTGGTCAGATATAAAGCAGAATTAGATTTTGATGGAAGAGAATTGACAAGAGCTTATTTAGACAAACAGGAATTGAACGAGTTATTAGAAGTGAGATGCATCAACATATTCAAATTAAAGTAATTCCAATATTCTTTTCAGGAAATCAAGAGAATTGATAACATTGACAAGTTAGAAGAATTCATGTTGAAACACGGTGAAAATCTAGTTGATATGATGGGTGGCGAGATTGACAGAATAGAAATGAAGTTAAGAGTAAGTATTTTCGAATTCAATGTGTATTCAAATTAACAGTGATTACCTATACATTTTTTTTTCAGAAAAATCACCCGGAGATAAGACATTGTGATTTAGAGATTCTTTAGGCAATTGACAGTACCTTCTGGATAATACACTCACTGGCAAAAAGAACCGGCCAGCAAAAAATTAAGCCAAATTGTATTTCAATTCTTGACCGATTCTGGTAAACTTTCGACCAAATCGTAGATTCACGTTTTGGAGTGGCAGCCTGAATTTTGATTCATAAAAAAAGCTGATGGCTTGGTCAAAATACAGGGAACAACAGAAGTTACATATTCACCCTCAACTTTTTAATGCTCTGTGGCAAAGTTGAGTGGTTTATCTCAGCTTCATCATGTTAAGGATTGAAGTGTGATCCCTTCTTAACACAATGATTTTTGATCAACGTCGATATCTAACTTTTGAGATAAGATACTAGTAGTATCTATCTGATATCTAGCGATCTGATAACGAGTTGAGAGTTATGCCATCTGATACCAACTGAATAGTAGATCTCAGACACCTACCTGTGCCACCCCTTAATCTGAGCCAAATCCACGGCACATAAATGTATTTGCTGCTGTTATTCCGGACATACTTCCGTCATGTGATAACGAGTTGGAACAAAAAGCAAATGAAAGGGGAGAATGCCACATTTGCGAATATCCAAGCGTGTTGCGATTCAAACTGAGCTGAGTTGAAGGCAGAGCGTCAGTATTTCCATGAATATTTCGTCCTTGACGAGATATAATATCCGATGGCTCAGTGTTAAACTCATGTGGTACTCGCACTACAAGCATTCGAATCCACATGTAGAGTTTAACACTGGTCCATCGGATATTATCATTCGAGAATGGCGAAATATTCTCGGAAATAATGGCGCTCTGCCACTAACTTAGCTCCGTTTAAATCGCGGCACGTTTGGACATTCGCAAAGGGGACTGATTACAGCGAATAAATCGCTGTGCCGTGGATTTGGCTCAGACTGAGAAGTGGCTGAGCTAGGTGTCTGAAATCTAACATTCAATTGGTATCGGATGGCATAATCTCGTTGTCAAATCATGAAATTATGTGTAAATTTCTGCTCAGGATAGTGATTGGCACATATGTCGTTCGATACACTACAATGGTTTCACATGCCTGTGGAACATATATCATTTCGTTATCAAATAACAGTCGAAATTTGTAGCAGGCTCTTGGACTAATAATTCAGAACCATTCTCCAACCTCCTGCTTCATTATGTTTCGAAAGAGGTGTGATCTCAAGTGTTTGAAGAAAGTATGGACATTTTTTATTTTCATTACACAGGATGTATCTAAATAACACCGAAATAATTCAAGGGGTGTTTCCTTGTGATATTCTAACAAATAAAGTTTATATAACATTAGTCCTGACTTGCTCCGTTTTTGAGATACAGGATGTTGAAGTTGAGAGTATTAATTGTTTTCATTTATAACCTCCCTGTATAAGCTTTCATGGTTCCAAAATTCAGTATCGATGGGGACTGAGGAAGCCCCGAAATTCCAAAATGATTCTAATTGGAGTTATTGGGTTATCTCAATGGAAGTCTTGAAAACACCTACATTAAAATTTGGAGTCAAATTGAATTTTTGTTGTTTTCTCAAAAACTAAGCTAAATACAAAAATCACACAGAGGGTAAAAAAGGTGTTATTTCGATAGTTAAATCAAATATGAATATGAAACTCAGAAAAACCGGTGGCGTTCAATGACGTTCACCATGAATATCGATAAATTTGCCCACTGTGACGCCACTGGAAATATTAAACCGAACGAAACCACAACGTTTTATTGAAATTTATGAAAAGACAATTGAGAAATGAATAGAAACGAGATTTTCCATGGAAATATCAATACCCTGTATCTCGAAAACGAAGCAAGTTAGGACACATGTTTATATGAACTTTGTTTCCTAAAATATCACAAGGAATCACCCCTTGAATTTTTCCGGTGTTATTTAGATACACCCTGTATATTTTGTGATACCACAAGTGATACTATTTTGCCAGAAATATTCGGCGATTGTTACTACAGCTTATTGCCTAATAATTTCGCGAATGACATTGTTTTAAAATCAAAACTTTCGAGACGTTGATGAGTAGTTTTGGAACAATGTTATAAACGAAATTGAAGCAGCAAGCTGGAGTATGTCAATCGACGGATATTTTCAGGAAAAATAGTATCACTATTGCATATAACATTATGGCTTTCAACATAATTGACAATTTGAATGTCAACAATTTTATCGCTGAAAAAACGAGGTTGGTTGGTCACGTGTGGGTCAATTCGGCTTCTGTATTGGTTGATCATGTCCGATCATTTTTATTAAACAAAACATATCGCTGTAATACAGGAGAAACCGTGAAAATGGTTGATTCTGATTGGTTCTCGAGAACAAGAGTGGAATAGTCAATAATAATTAAGAACCTATAGAGCATATTCGAGATGCACTCTAGAGGTTCATTTGCCGTCGTCCGGCCTTGTCAGAGATTCTTCAAAAGTTACGATTCGCCCTTTGAGGAGAATTTGAGGCAATTCTCCAAGACTGCTTGAGAAATTTGGTCAACCCAATGCCAAGATGGTTAAATGCTATAATTCAAGTTCGAGGAGGGCATACATGATATTGATTACATTAAAGAGGTCAGAGGTTTGTTTGCTTTCAATAACTAAGGTATGTATTTGGAATGCTCAAAAAACGGGGGGGGGGGGGTAGATATCAATTTTCAGATGTTTCTTCGAGTTGTTATTCGATAAGTTCATGTATGTTCAGCAAATTCAAAAAATCCATACTTTCTTAAAACGATACCTTCCCTGAAAAAGAATATATTGACGTGAATAAATAACAAGTGATCGCAGCTCAATCCAAAACACGATAAAGCTAAGTTCAATCACTCACCTTTGCCACGGGGCATTGAGAAGTTGAGCGTGAAATATGTAGTAACTTATGTTTGGCCCTGTATAAGAATCAATCCATCAGCTTTCTTTGGGAAATAATCCAAGTTAACATTGCGAAACAAAAATCTACGATTTGTTAAATATCGGACAGGAATAAAAAAAGTTACAGGGCGATTAATTTTGCTTATTTTGTTTTATTATGTAGGTCCCACCGTCTGTTAATATTTCTGTCAATGATTACTGTAATCGAGATTGTTTTTCGCTTATATTTCCTTCTCAACTGTTAACGATAAAAATATCAATGAATTGAAATTTGACAGATTTGTGTTCTTATTAATATCTACCTTAAGATACCTTCTTAGTGTTTTATATAGGAATTCACAATGTTTTATAATCTTGTTATAACTCGGGCACCACCTCTTTCATTGTTATAAATCCACTTGCACCTCACAGCGCTATCAGTGTAGGAAGTATTTTTCCACCACTAGCCTATTATACAATCTACAATTATTTACTCATTTTCAAGATGTAAAGTGTGTTTTTACTACCAAGTTAGTTCACGTCATTTTATGAACCACTAGTCAATAAAGACATAGTAGTTATCAAGTTATTAGGGACTAAGGAAGGTCTTTGTCTTGCAAAAGATGGAGTTGTCATGATTTTTGTATAGGTATGTTGTTTAGTTTGGGGCCTCGGTGAGATCTCCAAGTTTTCGACCTTGAGGGCGGTTGGCACTAACCGCCATCTTGGATTGAAGGTACAAAAAATCAGTTATTTTAGACTCTTTAATAGTTGTTCCTGCGACTTGGACAAAGTTGTAGAATGCTGAATTCTCCAAATTTTTTGTAGTAACACTTTCTTCGTAAGTGCAACGGATAACAAATAACAGTGGCGGATTGTTAACATTTTTTACACAAATCGTCCTATTCGTTTTTATCAATTTGAGGAATGATTTGTAGCTATTCGGTCATTCGGAGTGATATTCAGTTCACATCGTGTTTCTACTAGAGAAATAACATTTCAACGTATATTTGGCAGGACAGCCTGTATATTGTTTTTTCCTACTACTTGTGATTGTGATCGAGTCATATACGTGAAGATGCTGATACGGTTTCCTGCAAAGAGTTCCACTTGGCGATGTGTTTTATTCCTTCAGTATTCCAGTTTCTTTGGGATTTTCTCTCCTCGTTTCTATAAAATGAAAATATGAATATTATTTCAATATACGTGTAGTAAGGACAAATCCGATGATTTGCCCCAAAATGTCACTGCGTTTAAAGAATGTTCCTATCAGAGAGCCTAAAAGGAAAATTCACTAGCTTGTCAGTGACAATTTGTATTGAAAAAGGTTTGGAGAAGAGAAATAAAGAACGTGTCGGGAACGAATCTGCTCCCGTTTACAACATAAAAAATGGATATTTGAATAGCAATTTCTTATTTGTCTTGGCCCTTTTCAGTTCCCAGTGACAATTGGTGACGTTGGCAATCAAATGAGTTACAGGATGTTTCAATTAATTTATCTTGAATTTACCATTTTCACATTTCAGTAGTGAAATTGCTATTCAAATATGCATTTTCAATGTTGAAAACGGCAGCAGATTCGTTCCCGAAACGTCCAAAGCTATGTGAAAAACTGATATTTTTTCTATATACCTTTATTTCTTTATTTCTCTTCTCCAACTCTTTTTCAATACAAATGGTCACTGACAAGTTAGTGACTTTTTTTTAGGCTCTCTGACAGGAGAATTCTTCAAACGCAGTGATATTTTGGGGCAAATCATCTGATTTGTCCTTACTACACGTATATTGAAATGATGTTCATATTTTTATTTCATAGAAACTAGGAGACATCCCAAAAAATCTGGAATAATGAATATACCACGTACTCGATTAACCTACAGACAGTGTTCTTCTTATTATTATAACAATAATTAGAATATCAACCTGTAGAATTCATTTTCATACGATTGCCCAAACTGTGTTAATAGATCAGTGTTGACATTTCACTTTAAATACGAATTCACTTGCTTAGGCCAATTCATATAGCACTTATCTAGACCCAGCGCTCTGACTTTATAGTGTGATGTGAGTAGGTTCGACGGTGTAATCTTGACTTCGCCAAGTTTCGACAAAGACTGATCGAGATCGCTTTCTCGATTTGGGCACTTAGCAGAGCACACAGTTGACATGCTGTCATGGCGGTGTTTGTTCATTGTTTTGGTTATGATAATGTGATTTGAATAGTTCACATTGCGATTTATGGTTTGATGCCACCCAAATTTCAACCCATATTATTGCTAATGGGGCAATAACCGTATCTGTCAACCAGTGGAGTTTTGCTGCTTGTTTTGTGTTGTTTGGATACAATGTTACTGATGCAGTTCAATTAGTATGAGGAAGCTACTACTCATACAATGGTTGATGGTTGATTTTGAGTAAGAGTATAATGATGGATGATCCTCAGTGAGTACTACCTGTTGATATGTTATTTCTGATATCCATTGAAGCGATAACAATATAGATGCTCACCTTTTTCTCATATTGGTTTTCACCTTGTAATAGTGTTCTCCTACTTCGTGAGATACGAAATAACATCTGCTATTTCCTTTCTCTACGTTATTATTCCCAGTCATCGAATTATTACATTGACTTGCTAGCCATAGTGAGGCTGTCATAGATTTGATTTCCCTAACATTATATCTCTCGGCTTAGCCTGAAATGATAAATACTCAACCTATTAATTGAATTACCTCCACTAACAATTTATCCTCGAGTAAATTTGAAATTTTAATTCAATCATCACTGTTAGTAATCACATTACCATTAATTGTAAGAAAACATCGACTTTTACAGATTGTGTATGCATCTCAAACAAACACTAACATAATGATTACAATAAACTTATTTGCATGGCTTTCAAAAGGTTTTGATAATAATAATAATAATAATGAAGTTTATTCAAAATGTTTAAATGATAATATGAATTAAAAAGTTACGATATTGAATAAACAAAGAAAACCATTCGAAGTATAACTTGTTCTGAGGTAAATAAAATGAAAATTATGGTTATTAAATCAATTACAAAAGTAATATATTAATAAAAATGTATTGTTTTTCATTCAATCATTGGGTATAAGTGCAATTCAGTATTGTTGCAAATTTCGTATTTACTGGGTGTTTCCGAAATTGGGGTAATTAATGAAATGGGTAATAGAACACGAAAAGATGAATTGAAATGAAAGAATACATTTTTGTAAAAAAAAAATATTTTGGAAGATTTTGCCATGTTAAGTTTCTCAGCAACTTTTGGGAATAACCTCCCAGAGACTAACGACCCGACAGAAATGCGGGCGACTGCATGAAGAGGTTGACCCATATCCCTAATAACATCTGTAAGACGTCGTAGAAACATCCATATGGGATGATAGGAACATCTCTGAAAAATCCCTATTTTCCTTCGGACATTCTTGGGATGTTGCTGGCAACACCCTTGTCAGCATTTGCGATGTCTAATAAACATCCCATCAGAATGTTTATGGGATGATACGGGATGTACCAGAGACATTCAGGGTACTTGATATGGAACATCTTGAAGAAACTTCTAGGATGTTATTTGTTTGATGACAGTAATGGATGACACGGTATGAATTATTTTCAATCTGAAATCCTGAAAATGGATGACCTATTTCCAGATATAAAGTATATAACAATCCGAATCCGAAAATAAAAGGTCGGTGCGGTCCAATAACTAATGGAAGATGATAACAGTTGTTTGAGGCTCATATTTGTTGGCGCTGGGCCGACGGCTGTTAGTAACTCTTAGCAACGTAGTTGCACCGCCATCTATCGGCTGGTATAACAAATATATTCAGCAATAAATATGCTGGACAGATATATTTCAATTTTGTCGTTTATAACATGGTTTAACAGGTACTTTGGTAATCCTATTGAGGAATATTTGGTATAATTATTTCAATTTGTTATCGATGAAATTAGCCGGCTTTGGTATAGGTATAAGTATATGAGTACGATTACAGTTTTGTTTTCCATTTTTTACCAACTCTTTAATGTTTCAAATGTCACAATTGTTTGAACTATTCAATCATGCCAATCATCATTAGCGAATATGGAACCATGATATTGTTTATAAAAAAAGATCAAATGGGATGTTTCTAGAACATTCAATGAAAACATCTGATGGATGTCCCAAGAGAAACATATCTGGGATATCGTACCTAAGTCTGAAACATTGGGACATTTGTAGGACCTTAGCGGGATGTACCAGCAAGATCCGGTGTTGTTAGGGATAATCAAGGGTTCGATGCAGGTACCTGCATTGTTGCCAGGCGTTCAATATTTTTGTGAGACAATATTTTTCATTTGTTATTTGAAAGACGTGAGGTTGAAAAAGTATGTTGTAGACATTTTGAATAGTGTCTCTATAAAAAAATAAGAATTCCAGATACGATTGAAATTAGACATAAAAGAAGAATCTTACGAAAATAAAAATGATAGTGATTTACGTTATGTCTGGAAAAGGTTATCTACAGTACGGGTAGACAAATTTCAAGCTGACGCCAAAAGGAAGGCGAACGCCTAATTTTGACATGTAATTTCACACTTTTCAGAACTGACGGAAGTTTCGAAAAGTCTTACTTCACGTAATCAGTTGCGTAAGGTAAGATATTACATAACTGGTGATGAATTGTTCATTTCAACACAAGTTATGAAATGGATGAATGGACGAAGAGAAAAGTGCATTTTGTGCTGCTTTCTCAATATCACAGAAATCTGATCTTGAATCAGTCATTTTTCACTAATGTGAATATCAAACGAGTCTATTTCTTGAATTTCATAGCTGATTTGTGACCATATCATCGAGCATATTATTGTTTGACGGCTACTTCAAAGTGACAGGCGAAGTCAACTTGCCTGCTATGACTATAATAAGTTTTGTACATAATTGGCCGATCTTATGTAGAACCGAGTGTAGAATCGGTCATTATTTCTGTTCAAGCGGAATTTTTCATAAAAAAAGATATCGCACGTAACAGGTTAGGAAACGCATTTTGTGTTACTTTGTGTTTTGCGGGATCTCGCTTCGCTCGTACTGCAAAATTCCATCGTCACAGAAAATGACGCGTCACTGGTTATGTGAATATATATTCCAAATGTTATTTACAACGTGTTTAAGACAACTTCCCTAATAACACACTTGAGTCCCATGAACATCCTTAGGACGTCCTGTCGGGACATTCAGGACGTCCATAGGACGTTCGAATTTGGTACCGCGGACGTCCATTGGACGTCTGTGGGACGCACAAACGTTCCACTTGAGGACCAACTAGGGACGTCCTTGAGGGATGTCCCTGGGACATACCTAAATCCTACAGTATTCCTCATCAAGCACTACAGAGAGGACATCCCTAGGACATCCATAGGACAACCTATCAGCAACGCTGAGGGATATCAATTGGATGTCCATAGGATGTCCCAGGGACGTACGAATTATTCTTGAATTTGAATTTTTCTGGGTCCCTCTAGGACCAGATCTTGCATAACTGATTAGGACATCCATTGAGTTGATGGTCCGTAGAAGGTCCCCAAAAAGTTTCCCAAGGATGTCCAATGGACTTACGTGAAGGACATTGACGAGGAGTACTTATAGCCTACGAGCAATCATATTCGTCGGTGAGGTGTAACTTAACGTCCTAGAAGGGACAACATATTGAAAGTACCGACTGGGACGTCCATAGGACATTATTTCTAGGACATTTGAAGAGTACAGTGCATGTACCAATTGGGACATCCGACGGATATCCCTAAGGGACATTCGAAGGATGTTCCTAAGAGACATTTCGATTGTTATACGATCCTGGAAATATTAAAGGCGAATGTGCAGAGATATTTGATGGAATATACCATCTGGGACATTTCATGGTTGTCTAGAAGGGACATTATATAAGATATATGATTTCGAAAACTCGAAATAGGTTTTTAAAAACAAGATTTCATTTTCGAATGTGACAAGTGTATGTGAAAAGTGCAAAATACAGAATGAATGATGAGCGTAACAAGCATGAATTTATAAGGTCGGCTTCAGGCGGCGATTTCCTAGAACGGGAGTCTTCTTTTTTGCTGCCTCAGCTGATAAGGGTACATAACTCCTCCATCCTTAAGAGGAAAACAAGAGTGGTGACGATTTGTTTTCATTTGGTTCTTCCTGGTGAGGTTCCTTTTCTGATTGATGGGGTTTCTTCTTCATCTTGAGGACTACCCAAGCTATCATAGCGGCAATGAAGATGATTGTAAGGGTGGAAATGACACTGCCAGAGCTCCAGATCAAGGGGTTGGTCGTAATATCATCTTTTATCTGTAAAATTTGGGCTTCTTCTTGTAGGTCGTGGATTTTGGCCAGATTGATGGACTGCAGTTGAAGGGGTATTTCTTCTGATGTTTCGAAACTTGTTTGTTTCATCTCGATCTCTGGTAGGGCAAGGGGGTTGTCTCTGGTGAATTCATTTTTGTTCCAAAACTGTGAATTTTGTATCTTGATTTCACAGTTTTTCGGTATTCTCATCAAGCTAGGTACTTCTGCAAGGATGTTTTCATTGTGGCGGCATACTTTGTTGGTTTTATTTGGATTTTCGGCAGGAATTGCCAAAACATATTCGTCGTTTATGGACTCCAGGATAGGACTCGCGATCAGTACTCTCTTGGGACGGCATTCGGAGCTTTCTGCGTCTTTTTTGAGGGACGTCAGGCAGTTGTTCGTTCGAGGTTCCAGCTGATTTTGGCAGACATGCACATCTTCAATGAGTGGGCAGGCTTCATCTTGATTTTGTTGTTGGTATGGTCCAAGAGTCAAATAAGGGTGGTCAGAGATTATTATGGACTGATTGATAGGAATTGGGAATAGATGAAATAGTTCGAAGGTTTCTTCGGTGAAAATTGGGAGATGTATTGCAAATATTACTCTGTTGATGAAAAATGTTACTTGCAAACATTATTGCATCTTCAAGGTTATCAAGGAAAGTAATTAAGTTTTGACAATTCAATATTATTTGGTCCAAAGTGTTTTGTGTCCTCAAATAAGCTGCTACGTCTTAAGAATTATTTATGTTATGCTGAAAATATTCGAGTTTTGCCCGAATTAAGTTCTGATTGGAATCGAGAAGGGTTATTGTGGTATTATAGTTATCGATTAATTGTCTCGTGAGAGAAATCTGCATTTTGACTTCCTTAGAAACAGAATTATGGTTCGTTTGCAATTATGTGATCGCTTTGTCATATTTTAATTCGTCGTCAGAGTCCAAAGTGCCAAATGCCCATTTTGAAGCTTTGCCAACAACATTCAACAAACCTCTCTTTGAACGGATGAATGGTGTGATATTGTTAATCTTATTACTCGTTTCCAAGATCAAGTATTTTGCGTGACTGAGTAGATTAGATGAAATGATGTGATGAGAATAAGCAGGATGAGTTAATAGCGATGAATTCAAAGATTTTTCTAATTCTCTGTAAAAATATTGGATATTTTCGAATTGTTTTTTTATAGGTGGAATTTCTACATAGTGAATGGAAGTATGTTTCGTTTCAATAACTTTGGCGGTTCCTAGTCGAAAGGGAAGGAGGGGTACTTTCAAGGGTATGATCGCGACGTCATCACTGGCGATTATCACCATCGTCATTCGGAGAATGATGGCTACACGAAGCAATTGCCTCATCGGGAACATCGCCCTGTAGAACAGAAGAAAACGCTTTAGGTTTTTGTACCTGAGATTTGTGAATAATTTTGCCTTTGTGTGAAGTTTTGAGTTTAAGTGTCCTAGGTCGTCTGAAACTATTGCTTTTTTGAATCGCGGTTTAGTTTTACTTCTTGATGCGGTTTTGTCTATTACGAATGCTTTAGAACCAGGTTTGAATGCAGATGGTTCTTCCCGTTTTTCATTCAATTTTTCATTAAGTCGAGATTCATGGTTGGATGAAATTCCATGAATTTTGTCAAATAACGGTTCTGAGTCTTTCGCGTCGGTCAATGACGAATTGGTTCATGATTGTCTCTTCTGTGAGGTCGAATGGTTTTTGTTTCGTTACACTATGTAATGACGAATTATATCCAAGAATGGAATATTGTATTGTTACGTTATTCGGGTGCAGAAGCGAACACGACACTATTTATTTTCGAACTGATTTATTTGAATTAAGAAACACTAATTTATATCGAACTTATAACTACTATTTATGTAAAACGATTTATAACACGCAGTATATAACTGTCTCTCTGACACTCGCTGTTTGACTCCCCGACGGCAGTTATTCGGCCGTTTATATATCAGATAACTAGACAGGCTTTGGTTCGAGAACCTTCTCGAATGATCTTCCGTCTCCTTCTTTTTGTTCTAGGAGCTTCTTAGAACAAACCTCTCTCTCTAATTGTTCCATCGATTGTTTCCAGAACATTCCAGAATCTTCTGTGACGTTATCTGTCACCGCGGCATATATTGAGTGTTCGGAAATATGCTAGTGCATTGGGAGGTAGGAGAGCAATCTGGTATGCGTGATACAGGATGATCGTTGTACTCCTGCCTTCCTGCTGATGTTTCTAAAGCCCCTCCAAAAGGGAATATCATTACACTGCCCCCTCCTTAAAACGCATTCCTCCTGGAATGCATTCTGATCACTATGAAGATAGGGACAACTGGTTTCATTTTTACAACGTGCAGTATGGTAGAAATAGCATGGCACTGTCTTCTCTCTTGGAGTTCCCTTGGAGTTCCAGCAGCATACCAGAATTCCAACTCCGGTGAATCTAAATAAAACCTCTAGCATGTTCCTTACAATTCTCCAATTCAAGCCATCCAGTCCACACCCCAGCTTTGGAACAGCTATCTTCTGTATGTCCTTCTCGAGTATGATGCTTCGCAAATCGACTAGCGTCTCCCAGAGGTCCTTGTAAGTGAGTTTCTCAGAAGATCTTGCTTTCGTTATAAGATAAAACACAGACCTTTTTCCTTCAGCGCTGATATCTTCTATTTCTAGTGCTCGACCGACGGAGGGACCTTGTTGACGAAGCTCCTCTAATTTCCCAAACTTCCTCATGAACTTGTTCGCTATTCCTTGAGACATCTGAAGATCCTCGGCGACGCAGTGAGCTAGTGCGTATTCTACAGGAATGGCAAAAAGGTCGCGGTGCTCTTCCTTGGTGAAGCCAAACCTTGCTTTTGATGAACCACTGTATGTCCCGATGAATTCGTCGAATGTAAGCTCCTTTTCTTCCGGACAAATTCGTTGAACTTGTTGATCTTGTGTTCTCTCGAATGGTGCTAGTCTGTTGAAATGAACGACTCTTGGTTTGCCACTTGGTTCTTTACTGATGCGGTAGATGACATCGTTGATCTTCTTTTTGACGGTATAAGGTCCTTCCCAAGATCTCTGTAGTTTTAGACAAACACCTCGTTTCCTTTGTGGATTGTACAACCACACCAGGTCTCCTTCTGCGTATCCTGCACCCCCAGCTCTGATGTCGTATCGGTCTTTAATGCGATCGCTGGCGATTTTCAGATTATTACGAACCAATTCGTGAATATCGTTCATCTTTTTCATCAGATTCGTGACGTAATCTTCCCCCACTATGTCCTCACCAGGTCTACATCCGAAGACCAAGTCACACGGAAGCCTCATCTCTCGTCCAAATAGAACTTTCGCCGGAGTCTGTCCTGTAGATTCCTGTACTGCAGATCTGTAGGCCATCAAGAAGAATGGAATATGTTGATCCCAGTCCTGTTGGTGTTGATCTACGACTTTGCAGAGATACCTCCCTATGGTTCGGTTCATTCGCTCCACCATGCCATCTGAGTGTGGATGCAATGGAGTTGTTCTTGTCTTCTTGATTCCTAACTTCTCGCTCATCTTCTTGAACACTTCACTCTCGAAGTTCCGGCCCTGATCAGAGTGAATTTCCAATGGCACCCCAAAACGACTGATGAGTTGATTCATTAGGACATCGGCGACAGTTACGGCTTCCTGGTTAGGGATCGCATACGCTTCCACCCACTTGATGAAGTAGTCCATGCAGACAATGATGTATTTATTTCCATTATCAGTCACTGGAAACGGCCCCGCAATATCCATAGCAATCCTCTCGAAAGGGCTTCCAACATTGTACTGTCTCATGGGTGCCCTTGGTTTACGATGAGGCCCATTGCTGGCAAAGCACACGGTGCATTTACGGCACCACTCCCTGACGTCGTCACTGCAGTTCACCCAGTAGAACCGCTCTCGTACCCGCTGCAGCGTTTTCCTCACTCCTAGATGTCCCCCTGAAGTTCCATCATGTACATATCCAAGTACTTCCGACACTCGGCTCCTAGGAATGACCAACTGCATCCGATTATCCAACCCATCATCGCTCTCGAGATTCCTCTTGAGCAGGTCATCTTCTAATACCAAGGAGTCCCACTGACTCCAGTACGCCTTCAAAGTCTGTGAAGATGGTGCTACTTCTTGCCAAGAAGGACGACGATTCGCTTTCTTCCATTCTCGAAGCTTGCGAAGTTCTGGGTCCTTTTCTTGCTCTTGCTTGATTGCTGCAGGTAACCAATCTTCATTGACTACGGTGGTTCTGTAGAGGGCTGCTTCCTTATCCTCCAAACGACTACAATGTGAGCACTCAGGTAGACATGGCCTTCTGGACAATGCATCTGCATTCTTATGGCTCGTCCCCACTCGGTAAACTGGTCTTTTTGGATCATCCCGCTCTAGTTTTCCTGCAGCTGCTTGAACTGGTTTCTTCTCCTCATCCAAGAGGCCCTTGATGACGTTTATAAGGTCTTCAGTTAGATCTTGCCTGGGACTGTCCGCTATGTTCGTGCTGTCATCGACGGCTTGGAATTTTGTTGCTTCTCGTGTAGCTTCTATCGCGGCCTCGATTTCTAGCGCACCTGCCAGAGCACTGGAAGAGTCTTTAGGTCGAGTCAACCGAACCGCTTTCCGCATTTCCATATCTCGCAATCCATCCAGGAACGTTTGGACAGCAAGACAGTCTATCAGATACTCAGGAGCTGATGGGTAGGCACACCGAACCAACCGAGCTACTTCCATTTCAAATTCCTGTAGGCTCTCATTGTCTCCCTGTCGACGGTTCTTCATTTGTGATCGTAACACTTGCTGTAGATGTTTTTGACCATAGCGCATGTTGAGGCGTTTGATGAGATAATCGTAGTTATCGGATTCATCTTCCGGAATGGCTTGCAAGATGTTTAGTGCATCACCCCGTAGAGCTACTGTGAGAGCTACCACTTTGTCTTCTGATGTCCACCCATTGGCTTTGGAAGCTGCTTCGAATTGCTTCAGGTAGTTTGGCCACGATGTTTTTCCATCGAATGTAGGCGGCTTCACTCGATTGGTAGTAGTCACTGCATCTGGCCCTACTGTGGTTTCAATCATGAGTTGTTGACCATTTCCAGACTTCTCCAGTACAGCTTTTCTTTCTATTCCTAGCTGCAGCTCTTTCTTCATTTCTTCTATCTGGGTGGTGAATTGGGTTGAAACCTGAGCTATAATTTTATCCTGCTGAAACGCGATCTGTTCCTGCTGAGCAACGATCTGTTCTTTCTGAGCAACGATCTGTTCTTGCTGAGCAGCGATCTGAGTCAGAACCTCTTCCCGATGTGTTGATATCTGGGTCAATACTGTCGCAACTCAGATGTTCGACCTCCTACGGATCGCAACTTGGCTACTCGCTTGGCTTAATGAGAGGATTTTGATCATTTCACCATCCAACCCCATTCACCCCCAAATAAAGAGACCGGACAGTTTTCATAGAAAAATAACATTTATTAACTGAATGAAAAGTTTTATGAATAGATGCTGCCACATGGCAGGTTAACAAAAAGGGAAAAAAAGATCAACGCAAAACAACATTGGAAAAAAACAGCACTTACATTATTACGTCTAGCAGGGGGTTGACCAGCAGGCTTGAAGTTGGGAGGACGGCGAACATTTTTGGTTTTCACTAGAATGACTTGTGTCAATAATGAATTATGAATAATGAATAATGAATCATGAATACTGAATCATGAATGATCGCCTCATCGATTCGGGTACTATTTATATTCGGAATCGATGCTAGGTTCGCTATTTTCCACACGGGGAACGGTCGATAGCTTTTCGATACCGCTTACCTAGGTATTATCGCCGCGGTAAGCGATTTCTTTGCAAATTATAAAGGAAATGATGTCTATGAACTCCGCTGGCCTGATCGAACTGCAATGTACTGAATGTTTTAATTTGGAAAAGTTAATTAATGATAGAAGATCTTGAAACGAACGAAAGTTTGAGTGGTGTTAATTCCTAGGCATTTATACTTCTTGACACAGCTCCCCCCTTCAAGAAAACTGGCCCCCAGTTTTTCCCAAGTACCTATCTACTTTGAAATACTTACAACTACTTACTAACAATGGTGTAAAAAAATGATGAGAAAAAATGTGAAAATAGATCCTAAATATAAATATGGTGACAAAACAAAATATAATAAAATGATGCAAGTATTGCTTATTTAAATGAACAGCATGTGAAGAAACAATACTCCTTTCATGAATCTGAAAGTCAATGAAATCGAGAAAAAAAATATAAAGTACAAAAACCTTGTCGAACTGTCCAATGTCTATTGATAATGTCTTCTAATTTTTCACCGCGCATGTGAGAGTTTCGAAGAGAACCACACTAAATATTACTTGGTCCGGCACTGCACTTTAATTGTTTGTTGACACTGAACTCTGTCCTTCCAGTCATCTGAGGTTGCAGTTCCATTTTCTATATGTTCGTAATGTAGGTCAGCGATGTTCTGTTTTACTTGTAACTTGATACATCCATAACATCGATATCATTACATGGTAGGATTGATGCACGAGAGATCTGTGAGATGGACTGATGGCGTCCAATCTCGCCTGGGAGGGGACACTAGCTCTCTGATGAGACGTTTTCTGTGGCAGTGTACGGTTCAGCTTATAGACTGCAATTGCTGCGTTCTTTGGATGCTGCGCTCTATCGTCTCTGGAGAAAAATCGAGAAGAGATTTAGGAGAGTATCTCTGTCTCTTTATATGCAGATAACGGGAATTGCTGAATAAGTAGTTTGTCGTCCATTGCTACTAGTGCTTCGTTTTCGCAATGATTTCGGTAGTTCGGTACTATCTACACTTATAATCGGCGTGATTTTCGTATAGTGAGTGGTAGTGCGAACTTAATTGCTTGGGAATATAGACATTACTTTGGTTACTGTATTGACTTCCTGTAGTCGGGGCTCTGGTAAGTTTTGTCTATTCTGCACCGTTCCATCTCAACCTCGTGGAAATTTCGTCTAGGTTTCGTGGATTTTGGCTGCCTTTTGGGCTCCTGTAGCGTCGGAAAAGCATATCGTCATGCGAATTGGGCAGCTCTTCACGGGGCGGCGTATCTACCATTTCGAGGCACATCAGGCGGGATACAAAGTAAGTTGCTTGGGGCATGCATCCTATAGTTGCGATATATCGACTCGGCTTATTCATTCCGTGATAACTGCATTTTCCAATTTTCCAGGGCTCTCTACCATTCGAATTTCATCTACTAGATGACTCCAGGAACGATGGAACTTCTCATGGACCAAAACACCTTTGACGTGGTATATGGGCCTATGACTGTTTGTGGTTCAGGTCGACTTCTTGGGCTGCATCTGAGTGGTGCCATCAAGTGTGGTTCTTCGTTTCACATGTAACAAGAGAGAAAAAATATCGGCAGTAAGTTCATACACAAGAATACATATAAAACTACCTAACTAGTTATAAAATAATTGAATATTGGTGATATAACTTTATCGATTAGCGATCTCTAAAAACAAAACTACCTAAGTTAGTTCATGAAAAAGATGTACCTATATACTGCTATCACTTTTCCAAGAATCTCTTTTCTACTATAGATATATGGAATTGTTTGTTTTATCTTAAATTTCTCCTTGAATTGTAGGAAATTGATTCTTCCTCGATTTGAAATAGGAATGACACACCCGTATCCTTGATTTTCATTTCAATGTTTCATTTATTCAATTAATTCTCATTCCTATGTTATCTCAATGTTACTAATTTTTTTGTTTTCTAATAATATAAATGGTTTGTCACCGAAAAAAAAACAAATCTTCCTGTATGATATTCATCATAAAACAACTACACTCCTGGCTAATACCTACGACGAGCATTGAATTACATATGATGAATATCTAGGTATTTTGTGGAAACTTCATCTCGTACATCCCGAATATCATTAACCTTGTATCTGCCATTATTTCCTCTAATCTGACAATTTACTTTGTCCCTATTTCTCTTCGTATCGCGAGAAAAACATATTATTTCATACATCTATCGTCTCACTTTGAAACGAATACATCAATTTGCACTTTCGAGTGCCTTCACGTCATTATATCTCTCTCTCTTCACGCATCACATTTACTACGTGACAATAACAAAATAACATCTTTGCACTTATTCATACGCCATGGCTTGACAGCTGATTTGCAACTATTGTTGTTATTCATCTTCGAGGCGTCCCTCTTATCTTGCATTATCATCTGTCCTAAGCGTATCATATTTCAACATAATTCTCCATAATAAATCTTACTTCATCAGATACAACTTTCTGTTATGTTCTAGTAATTCGCATATTCAGTATTTTTCCCGAGATTCTATTTCCAAGTACATATACATATTAAATCAATTACATAAAAAATTGAGATCTTGTCTTGGACATAACAATACATATACATAAAACAAACTATATTGACAAAAAGTATAGGTACGCATATACAGGAATAGTTAGGTGGTAGTGTGGGTGTGTCATGTCCATATTCGCAATATGTTCAATATTTGGGGAGTGATACTCCACTATTCTTTATACTTGAAACGTTTGAACATATTGAATTGAAATGTTTTATTTCAAATTTACTCATAGCTGCTTGCCTTTTTTTTTTCAGTAGAACTCAGTATTTTTAATTATGACTATATATATCTTTTTTATTCAAATTATTCAGTAAATTAATCTTGAAAGATGATATTTCTATCTCTTAAAACTTAGTTGCTCTTGCGTCAGAGTCATCATATCCATGCAAAGTGCATGACATGCTTCTTCCTTCAGTCAATGATAGGGGGTTTTCATCCAGCTCTAGAACATACTTATTTCTTTGAATTCTTGTTCTTTCTGCTGGTACAGGGGTTTCTGTATTTGTTTCAGGTTTTCTGCAGAAAAATGAGAACTTGGCACTCAGTCTGTAGCAGAGGTATAAGAAGAAGAGTAGGAAGGCCGTACACAGGAGGGAGAATAAGACGTCGTGGTGAGTTTTACTCTCACCGCCGGCTTGTACCTGTGCTGCCATTGGAAGAAGTGCCAGGTTTGGGTGATTCCGGAAAAGGATATACACCACACAAATTGACAAGATTGAATTCCAAATAATGAAGATGGAATCACCATGCATACCGTAAGTGTCGGAGTAGGACCAAGTAGTTTTATCTTCAATCAATTCTAGAATTTCATGCAAGTTTTCTTGAGATGATGTTAAATTCACATGGGGAACATTCAATGTCCAATTAGTGTTCAGACATTCTGTGATGTTACTGAAGGTTGGCACATTCGATTTTGAATTTGGATTAATGATGAAGGATTTCAGGTTTGACCATGCAGCAGGGATTATGTGGGAAATAGTGGTTGTGTGAGGGGAATCTTGATAACATGGATATCTTTTGGGGATTATTACCTCATCATCCATAGACAATTTACAGTTACAAGGGATAGTTACTTTTATTGCACCAGGGGTATCATAAGCTACTTCAGGGAATTTGGTGAATGAGTTAGGGCATTGGATATTTGTGGGTTTTTTAGGGTGGGTTATTATGTAGGTTTCATCTTCGATTTCAGAAATAACTGTTGTTGAAGATTTGTGGCAACTCAATGGACAGTGGTGATTAATGTCTTCTACTGTCGCTCCTGTAAATAATTTTTTAGCGCAGGCTGGTCCCTGAGTGGAATCAGCTGAGAAGCGAGGTAAATAACAAAGTTTGTCGTGATATGGTTTACAGTGCTGAAGGCCTGTACCAGATATTTGTCTCAATTGTACCGGATCTTTTAAATTAGAGATTGCCAAAAAAACCGTATCATGAATAATTTTGCAAGTTTGGTTTTGCCACGCAAAAGGGGTGGTTATTAGTTGGTAAAGGTCCCAATGATGAGAGACTTGAGTTATAGGTATGCGAATGTGAATGATGATGTTTTCCTCAGTGAATGAACAGTCACATATTGGGAGTTGGTAATATTTAGAGATTTCATTGATTGGAATAGCTAGTACCTGCTTCGAATTTTGTAATTCCCTGCTATGGGGATTTGATGTTGGCGGCAAGATGTCAGGATACCTTGTCTTTTTATGGCCCTACTTACTCTAATAACATTTTTCAAATTCTGAAATTCCTTGTGCAAAATCGCAATAAGAACATTATTTTGCCTGTGTTCTTCCGAGAATATGTCATTTTTTAAACTGCTGATGAAATTTTCTAGATCGTGAGTATGTTTTTCAGTTGTCTTAAGTGACATCGTGACTTCCTCCTCATATTGCTTGAATTTTTCTGAATTTTCGCTTATGGCTTTCAGGGATTTCGTTAGTCCTTTTCTGAGATTGAAAAGTTGTTGTTCAAGTTTGTCCTCATTCATAACTAGACCTTCCAATTTATTGTCAGTGGCAACCCCACAACACCAGTTGAGTGCATCTCCCAAAAAATCTAATGATCGCTTGTTTAAGAAATGACGTTTCTCGTACTCTGAACAATTTTTTAGGTAACGTGGGCTCCAACTCTGTGACAATCGTTGAAATTCATTGTTGAATGCTTTTTGAAGTGAATTTAGCGTATCTATCGCTCTGCATTCATTTGAAGAGCGATCGATCTTCTTCGTGCAAATACCTATATCGTTATTTTCCAAATTTTTTGAGTCTAATTCCTCGTGCCAGTTAGATTGGTAAATGAGAGCGATTGTAGCCTCATAACTCACCGTTTGGGGAAGGGGCTTCCAAAAGGCGCCAGCTGTAACCTCTAAATTGTGAGTCGTACTGACGCTTGTTATTACTAGGCAGCTGAACCTGAAGGATTATTTAATTACTGAATTGTACTGAGTTCAGAAGAAGCAAGGGATTTTTACCTTTGGATACGTTTTTTGGGGGGCTAAACATATTATTTTGAGGTTCTGACGCAAAAAGGGGAGGGGGCAATGTTCGTGCATGAAGATGGTGTATGTTCAACTTTCTGAAGGTTCAGAGGGGTATGCATTCAGTTACTCACGGTTGAAAAAACTTGACTTTAAATATAACTATATACACATAACAAAATATTGATCTATATTACAACTAAAAAAAAAAAATCCTTTTTAGACCAAATTAGTTTCCCGTCAGCTACTATCTTCCGGGTTATCATCATGTTTAGGGGTCCATGGATCGTGGTAAGGGAGTATACGACCTACGTGGACAACTTCCTTTTTAGAGTTCGCCGCAGTACCTTTTTTGATTTCATAGTCCACATTGCCTATTTTTTTGTTTATAAAATATGGACCAAACCATCTGAGCTGTAGCTTGTCGCTTCGGCCTACTTTTCGAACTGGGGTGAAGACCTTCACTTTATCTCCGACGTCAAACTCCAAGTGTCGGTGTTTGTCGTCATATCTCTCCTTGTCGTTTCCCTGCCTTTTTCTGATATTTTCGACTGCGTCGCACCGCACAGCAAGGGCTCGCTCCCTTATTTCCATGGCATCTGTAGAGCTTATGCTCGACATCAGGTTAGCCTCAGTGGGAAGGATTGGTTCTCTCGCGTATACTAACATAAACGGTGAATACTTTGTCGTGTCCTGTCTAGTGGTGTTGTATGCGAAAGTGACATGAGGTATGTACTCATCCCAATCGGTTTGTTCCGTGTTCGTGTACATCGACAACATGTTTGCCAGGCTCCCATTGAATCTTTCCACCAATCCGTTGCAGCTAGGGTGGTACGCTGTGGTGTATTGGTTGACGCTTCCCATTATGGTTAGAAGTTCTCTTACCAGTTGTGACATGAAAGTTTTTCCTCTGTCACTTAGCAGATGCCTTGGGGAACCATGACGGGTAATTATTTTTTCCAGTATAAATTTCGCAACTGGGCCTGCTTTACCGTTAGGTAGGGCTTCAGTCTCTGCCCATCTGGTTGCGTAGTCAGTCGCTACCACTATCATGGTTTTGCCATTCCTGCTTTTATGAAAGGGGCCTAGAAGATCTATTCCTATTTTTTCAAAAGGGGTACCTACCGGAATGGGTTGTAAAAGTCCCGCTGGTTTCATGTTCTTCTGTCCTTTTCTTGCTTGGCAGTCGGTGCATCCTCTGACGAATTTTTCCACATCCTTGTACAGGTCGGTCCAATAGTATCTAGATTTGATCTTGTGCAAGGTTTTTGCTATTCCTAAGTGGCCAGATAGTGGTTCACTGTGATTTGTTACTAATATTTCACCGATTAGGTGTTTGGGAATCACTAATAAATTTTCTCGTCCTTCGGGATTCGGATTCGACTTATACAACACACCATTTATGAGTCTAAAATTTTTTGCTCGCTTCTTTAGGCCTATTGTAACGCAATTGTCAGTGGGGTCCTGTATTACCTTGATTAATTTTTGTAGTTCTGGGTCCAGTAGTTGTTCTCTTTCTATGTCTGATGGTAATAGTAAAAAAGTGGGGATTTCTTCAATACTGTTATCGTTCTTGTGGTCCATGACCGGATTTCTTGATAAACAGTCTGCATCACCATGTTTTCTCCCGTTCTTGTGAACAATGCTGTAGTCATATTCTGATAACTTCAATGACCACCTGACGAGTTTTCCAGTTGGGTCTTTCAATGATTTAATATAGCAAAGTGCGTGATGATCTGTTACAATTTTCACTGGCCTGCCATATATCAGATGGCGGAGATATGAAAGTGACCAAATTGCTGCTAGTCCTTCTAACTCTGTGATGGTGTAGTTAGTTTCACTTTTTGACAGGCTTCTGCTGATATATGCTACTGGGTGGGACTGTTTGTCTTCACCTTCTTGTAGCAGTATTGCGCCAATGCCTATGGTACTTGCGTCAACCCTCAGCTCGCATTCCTTATTGGGGTTGAAGTGTTGTAAAACTGGTGCTGTTAAAGAGTTTTCTTTTAAGTGTCTCGAAGGCTATTTCTTGCTGTTCTCCCCATTTGAATTTTTCGTCTTTTTTGGTTACCAGGTGGAGTGGGCGAGCGATCTCAGCAAAATTCTGGATGAACTTTCGGTAGAAATTACATAGGCCTATGAAACTTTGGACTTGCTTTATGCTTTTAGGTTGGGGGAAATCTTCGATCGACCTGAGGATGCTCTGGTCTGGTGAAATACCATTATCGCTAACAATGTGTCCCAAAACTTTAACATTTTTTTTTATATAATTACATTTACTTGGTTTTAATGTCAGACCTGCATCGCGTAATCGCTGAAATACATCTTTCAATTTTTTCAGGTGTTCCTCCAGTGTGTTTGAGAATACTACGATATCATCAAGGTAAATCAGGACATCCTTCCATTTCATCCCTTCGAAGACTCTGTCAGCAAGCTGCTGAAACGTTCCTGGTGCGTTGCATAAGCCGAAGCTCAAGACGTTGAACTCAAAAGTGCCGTGACCTTGTGTAGTGAATGCAGTGTATTGTTTAGAGTTTTCTTCTATTTTTACTTGCCAATATCCGCTAAACATGTCAAGAGTGGAAAAATATTTTGCTCCTCCGAGATATGTTAGAATGTCATCCATATTGGGGATTGGGTAAGTCGATTTTTTTGTTACACTGTTTAACTTTCTGTAATCTACGCAAAAACGAATTGAACCATCTTTTTTCCTGACTAGCACAACGGGACTTGCCCAGGGTGAGTGACAAGGTCGTATTATGTTGTATTTTAGCATCTCAGATATTTGTTCCTCGATTATTTCTCTCTCTTTCTGGGACACTCGGTAGGGGCGACATTTTATCGGTTTTGCATCTCCTACGTCTATCTTATGCTCAATGATGTCTGTCACACCCATATGTCTGGTGGCCTTGGAGAATACATCCTGATATTCTTCTAGAATTCCCTTTAATTGTGTTTTGAATATACCTTCTTCTATGTGGCTCAAGTCGTGATCTGCCAAGGTAACTTGTTCATCACATTCTGCTGTGTAGAGTACCAGGGCTGTATTTGATATTTCATTTTCTTCTTTCGAGAGCCATCCGACTGTGGATCCTTGGAACAGTTTGATTTGTTGGTGTCTTAATGTACACATAAGAATTGATGGTTGATCTGGAAAGTGAGGCTTTTTGATGCAAATGAGGCCATTTTTCAAACAGAATTCTTCATTAAGTCTGAAGTAGTATTGATGTGTTTCATCATATTCCGAACCATCCTCAGTGTGTACGGGCAAGAAATAATTATTATTAGGTAGTAAGATGAAATCTTTGGAAATTTTGATTTTTATTTCATGTTTATTTTCTGCATTGTTGAGGTTTTCGCATTCATGATCTATTTGCATCATTATAGAAGTCTGTTCTTCTGCTTCAATGTCACTTTCATCAATCTCATTGCAGAAATCCTCAGGGGGTGGTAATATGGGGTAGTCATTGAGTTCCGCCCATTCCAAAGTGTTTTCTTCCTTAATTGGATATTCCCCTGTTACGTAACTAGTTGCCGGCATGCTGAAGTTCATCACTGGCTCGCTTGTGCGGTTATTTTCGTCCTTGAAAGTTATTTGCTCTTTGGTGGCTACTCTGGGTGTGTCTGAGATTGCTTCGATGGTCTTCATACTGCTCCTTATGCTGCTTATACATTCTTCCTGGTACAAGTTTTTATAGGTTACGGAGTTATCTGGATCGAAGAGGGTGTAAGTCATCTCTGGGTGTCCTGTGCTATTCCCCTGTGGTAAATTCAATATAGGTATGATATTTTTCTCCCCTAAAGTGATGGAGTTGTTTTCAAAGTTTATGACAGCCTTGTACTTTCTCAGGAAGTCCATTCCCAGTATAAGAGGGTAGGGTAACTTGTCAATCACTATTGTTTCACATGCTGTGTCCAAAATCCCGATTCGTACTGATACCATGACCTTGCCTAACGTAGGAATTCTTCTGCCTCCGACTGCCAATAAGAATTTACTGTTTAAGTTTGGAGTATAGCTGCTGATCAGTTCCTTGCTTACAATATTTTGTTCCGCCCCAGTGTCTAATATTATTTTAGTAACTTTATTGTTAACCAGTCCGTCAATCGTCAAAATATTATATGGTCTAGTTTGATTGGGCACCCCGTTTGTAGATAGGACGACACGGGGGTTTAATTGTGGCGTCCATTGACGTTTGGGTTCTGTCTGCTCCGACAACTAGCAGAAAAATGGCCCACTCTCCCACAATTGTAGCACTTGGGTCTGCCATCTGTAGTTCGTGTATTGGGGATATTAGGATAGTTATGCTGATTCGTGTGATTCTGCCTGTTATTTTGAAAATTATTCCTAATTCCCGTTTGGTAGTTTTGTTGAAAATTTCTAGGGTTATTCTGTGGTGAATCATTGTAGTTATTGAATCTTTGTCCTGAAAATTGATTGTTCTGATTCTGGTAATAATTAGGACGTTGCTGATAGTAGAAGTTTGCCCTTTGGTTTCCTCGGAACTGCTCATTTTGTTGATTCCTGGGTTGATAATGATTCGAATAATTAGTATACCTGGGTTGAAAATTGTTACGTTGGTTATACTGGTTTCTTTGAGGACTATTCGTCGAATTTTGGTGAGTAGGGTCCATACTAGATCCTGTATTACCTTGTGTGGCTAGTGGAATGGAATTCAGGGATGATTTTGACATTATATCGTCCAGTTTGTTTATGATGTTTTTGAAACTATCCATATTCATGTTATCTGGTCTCACCAATCTGTAGGCTGCATAAACCTCTGGTTTGATTCCGTTTTCGAAAAACTTGCGAAATTCATCAGGGTTCAATGACGGATCATATTCGTAGAACATTGTCTTCAAATCGTAAAAGTAGGACTTGACCGATTCGTTATCCCCTTGTTTCCTATGGAGTAAGCGGCTTTCCAAACTTCTCTTGTTGTCCTCGTCTCCGAATTCATTCACGAAGTCGTTGCTGATTGTCGTCCAGGTGTTTTGAGCATTTCCCTGCTGTTCACCGTAAATTTTATACCAGATATTCGCTGCACCTTCCAGGAAAGTTCCCAAGTAATAAATCTTCAGCTTGTCATCCCAACCGTTTGCTATCGCTGTACGCTCATAGCTTTTAATAAAGGAATTGGCATTTCCTTTGCTTGGGTTGAAGGTCTGGGGTGATATAAAACTAGGGGTGGCCGCTGTCTTCGCTGCCGAGAAAGCTTCACTTAAGGTAGTATCTGCCATGATTTTTACAAGGGGCTGTCGATTCTGTGGTGCGGTTTTTATTGGGGCCTGGCTTCTTCCCACTGAGTTCGTTTCGTCCTCGTCGCTACCTGAGTCGGTTTTGTCCTCGTCGCTACCTGAGTCGGTTTCGCCTCTCTGATTTCTGAGCGGAGTCTCGAAATAACTGTCTTTTACCTCGAAACCTTTGATAAGTTCCTCTTCGTTCTGCGGCTGGCTCAAAGACTGATGAGCTTCGTCGTCCAGGCCACTAGCCTGCTCTATGCTATCTTTAGTAGTTTTTTCGTTGAGGGCAAAATCTTGAAATTCTAGGGGAGGTTTGTTGTCAGGAAGCACAAAGTTTACCTGTTTGTTTATAGGACTGGGGCAAACTCTAGTTGGGGAGCGCGGGGTTTGTGCAGATCTACCAAAAATGTTCAGGGGGGGGTTTTCGGGGTTGCTGAATAATTCTGTGCTGCGATGATTTGGCTGAAAGTTTTCTGCTTTCTGCTCGTTTGTTTTTACGTTGAGGAGAAATTTATCATCACGAGTGAAGGGTTTCTGACCTGGCATTCCTAAGTGCGCATCAGGGTTACTAGCCTATTATATTATTGTAGATACTGTATATACTCCAGACTAATTTTTTTTTCCCACATATTTTAACGTTTAGTGATAGTTATAGCTTAGAGTATTACTTATTCATAATATATAGGGTGATATTTATAAGGTTATCTATTAGGTTAGCAAGTAAGGATTAATCTTAAAATTTACCAACTAGAGAAAAAAAATCGTACCTCTTATATCTCTCGTCTTTAGTGTTTTGCATCAAAGTTTATTGGATATCTATCAACTTACTCGAATTAAATCGTCTTACTCAATTCCCAATGCAAAAATCAAGGAATAAGAAAAAATAAAAATTAATAAAACACATATGTGAAACCTATATTTACTAGAAAATAACCTTTTCTTTTCCAAATGTACCTATTCTTCTGAATTCAGTCTTCACCAAATAATCTTCTCATTTTTAACTGTAATTTTTCTTCGCGGGTTAATTGAATTGTGGGAGTTACAGGGCGTACTGGCATTTCTTCAGTGGGGTAAAATATATCGAGGTTTTTTCCAAAAGTTTCCACTAAACGTGATAAGTCAATGCTTACTATACATTTTTGAGATTTCTGCGTTCTATCCAATAATTCTTGTTGAATTTTTCTTGCTTTATTCAGTAAACGTTGTCGACGACTAGGATTTTTTCGAGCCATTGCAATGAAATTTAGGCAAAGTGAACAAATTAGTAGGAAATCTATAATTGAATATCGTGCCCACTGTATGATTATAAATCAGAGTGAGCTGAAAGTGGACAGTTATCCTCTAATCAGGCAATCATTGACCCATTTATGATACACAATCCCAAGCTGATACTGACGAGACAGGTATTGGAATGTATGTACCATTAATAAATCAGTAGGTTTGATTCAGGGTGGCTCTAATTGTACACAATTCTCAAAATATGTTATTGGTAATCGCTTAGAAGCTGGTACTGACGATACAGGTATTCTTCACGATTAGACAATATCAATGATATCTTTCCAAGCTGAAGTAAGACAGGTATTGGGCAGAATCATTCATAATTCAAGAATTGTGACGTAGTGAGAGAAAAGAGAAAAACAAAAAAATAAGGAAATATTAAAATTGAACATAATTTGTAATATTTATGCATGTATCTCACTGAATATTGTCAAGGACGCCCTGTATATTGAAATATATAGAAAAAAAATTAAAAAACTCTAGGTACACCTGGATGTTTAGTGAATGAGGGTTGATAGTGCGCAAACAAATTATGAAATATATATTAAACGAGGGTAAAAATGAGGTTGTGCTTCATTTGGATTGAAAAAGTGTACTGATTTGTTATTTGAGAAAACTATATTATATTTATATCACTTGAACTGATAGTGGATTGCTAAAACGAAACGCTCTGTATATCTCTGCACGAAAATCGAATTAGTTTCACAAAGACCCAAGTAAAAAAAAATCAAAAATTATCTGTAGCTTACTTATCTGAAACCCAAATTGAAATAGTTATATTTTCCCAAAAAAACTCATCAAAAACGCCCAGTAAAATGGAGATTAGCTTAGTCAGAAAATATGAAAAAATCTAGTATGCTAATGTGAAAAAGTTGACTTGAAAGTGAATTGAAAAAGTAGTTATTGGAACAGATCATTGAATTTACGAGAACTTCATATTTTGAAATGAATGGTGGTTGGATGGGTGAAATTGTTTTTATAAAACGTGACAAAATTACTGAGAAGAAGGAAAAAAAAGATGAACTGAATAGATTAACTATGAAGAGTTAATCTGTAGGAAGGAGCAAGGCGCCTCCACCACGTGTCGCAACTCAGATGTTCGACCTCCTACGGATCGCAACTTGGCTACTCGCTTGGATTAATGAGAGGATTTTGATCATTTCACCATCCAACCCCATGCACCCCCAAATAAAGAGACCGGACAGTTTTCATAGAAAAATAACATTTATTTACTGAATGAAAAGTTTTATGAATAGATGCTGCCACATGGCAGGTTAACAAAAAGGGAAAAAAAGATCAACGCAAAACAACATTGGAAAAAAACAGCACTTACATTATTACGTCTAGCAGGGGGTTGACCAGCAGGCTTCAAGTTGGGAGGACGGCGAACATTTTTGGTTTTCACTAGAATGACTTGTGTCAATAATGAATTATGAATAATGAATAATGAATCATGAATACTGAATCATGAATGATCGCCTCATCGATTCGGGTACTATTTATATTCGGAATCGATGCTAGGTTCGCTATTTTCCACACGGGGAACGGTCGATAGCTTTTCGATACCGCTTACCTAGGTATTATCGCCGCGGTAAGCGATTTCTTTGCAAATTATAAAGGAAATGATGTCTATGAACTCCGCTGGCCTGATCGAACTGCAATGTACTGAATGTTTTAATTTGGAAAAGTTAATTAATGATAGAAGATCTTGAAACGAACGAAAGTTTGAGTGGTGTTAATTCCTAGGCATTTATACTTCTTGACAATACTTCTCGTTGGGCTGATATCTGGGAGGCAATCTGATCTTGCTGAGCAGAAATACGTGCCAGCACCTCTTCTCGCTGAGCGGTCATCTGAGCTAATACCTCGTCTCGTAGGGCTGAGATTTGAATGGCTATTTGATCTTGCTGAGCTGAGATTTTCTCCTGCTGAGCACTCATCTGAGCTGCTATCTCCTGTCGCTGAGCCGCTATGTCCTGTCGCTGAGCCGCTATCTGTTCCGTGATCTTCTCCTGCTGAGCCACCATCTGGCCCGTGATCTTCTCCTGCTGAGCCACCATCTGGTCCGCAATGTCCTGTCGCTGCGCCGCTATGTCCTGTCGCTGAGCCGCTATGTCCTGTCGCTGAGCTGCTATTTGTTCCGAGATCCCAGCCAACATCGATTCCGCTGAAGCTGGTTCCTCGAAGGTGAACGTCTCTGGATCTTGACCTACGCTCACCATATACTCTATGAGACGATGCTGAAGTGTAGCCTTGATCCCTGTTGTGTCGAGATCTCTCTCCTCCAACTCGCGTTTCAAGTCCACCACTCTCAACTCGTGTAGTTTCTTCATTGCAACGGTCTGTTCACTTCACACTGGAATATCCCACACTTCTGACACCAATTTTTACGTTATTCGGGTGCATAAGCGAACACGACACTATTTATTTTCGAACTGATTTATTTGAACTAAAGAAACACTAATTTATATCGAACTACTATTTATGTAAAACGATTTATAACACGCAGTATATAACTGTCTCTCTGACACTCGCTGTTTGACTCCCCGACGGCAGTTATTCGGCCGTTTATATGTCAGATAACTAGACAGGCTTTGGTTCGAGAACCTTCTCGAATGATCTTCCGTCTCCTTCTTTTCGTCTAGAAGCTCCTTAGAACAAACCTCTCTCTCTAATTGTTCCATCGATTGTTTCCAGAACATTCCAGAATCTTCTGTGACGTTATCTGTCACCGCGGCATATATTGAGTGTTCGGAAATATGCTAGTGCATTGGGAGGTAGGAGAGCAATCTGGTATGCGTGATACAGGATGATCGTTGTACTCCTGCCTTCCTGCTGATGTTTCTAAAGCCCCTCCAAAAGGGAATATCATTACAGTATCAATTGTTTTGTACTAGCTCTGGGATTTTTTATTTTGAGAATACGAAACATTTCGATAAGCGTGGAATGAAGACGTTCAACAGGTCTATTGCTATTTGAGTTACCTGGAGTTGAAAAGTGTAAATTGATTTTATGAAGTTTACAAAAGTCTATGATTAGGGAATTTGGCCTAATTTGAATTTCAGAAACAATGTTGATTGGGTTTTCTGTTTGCTCGTTATTAGGGTTGAATATTTGATCAAGTTCGTCTAGGTCTTCGCAGGTTACGTTCTGTGTATTGTCTGTGGTCAAGTACTGGTCAATATCAAAGTCTATATCGCCTGGATTTCCAACGACTGACTCATTAATTTCGTTTTCGATTGCATTTAGTTCAATTCGCGACAAACAATCGGCATTTGAATTTTGTTTTTCTTTCTTATAGACAATTTGGTAGTCATACTCTTCAAGTTTGAGCCTCCACCGAACAAGTCGGGAATTGGGTTCTTTCAGGCTGAACAACCATTGAAGAGGTTTATGATCGGTCACAATCGTGAACTTCCTACCAAAAAGGTATGGCCTGAAATATTTGGAGGCCCACACAATTGAAAGAAGTTCTTTCTCAATTGTACTGTGATTAGTTTCGGCGGGGTTCAATTTCCTAGAGGCATAGGCGATTGGTAAATCGTTACCTATTTTACCTTGACTGAGGATGGAACCTATGGCTACATTAGAAGCATCTGTTGTCAGAATGAAAGGTTTTTCAAAATCGGGAAATTGCATAATTGGATCACTGCATAAGAGATGTTTGCTTAACTCAAATGCATTAATAAATTCTGTGGTATGTTCAATCTTCTCCCCTTTTTTCAAACATTGTGTGAAGGGTTTGGTGAGTTTAGCGAAATTGTTAATAAAACGTCTATAGTATCCAAGAAGACCAAGAAATTATTTTATGCCTTCTGGAGTGATAACATGGCCAAGAAACTCGACTTCTTTGCGCAGAAACTCGCACTTATCCAATTGAATCTTCAATTTTGACTCACGAAATTTTTTGAAAACTAATTTCATGTTGGCGATATGTTCACTCAGGCTAGATGAAAAAATTATAATATCGTCCATATACACGAGGCACACCTTGCCTTGTATTTCTTGCAGCACGTTGTCCATCACCCTTTGGAAGGTACCGGGTGCATTTTTGAGTCCGAATGGCATTATGAGATACTCGAAATGTCCATTCTCGACACTGAAAGCGGTTTTTTCGATAGAGTTTGGATGCATTTCTATACCTGATGGAAACCTGATGTGAGATCTAGTGTGGAGAAGTACTGACAGCGGCCCAGTTTGTCCAAAATATCAGTGATGTTTGGCAATGGGTATCGGTCGTCAATAGTTTTCTCGTTGACTTTACGATAGTCAACAACTATCCTCCTTTTTTGCTTACCGCTTGCATCTAGCTTTTTGGGGACAATCCAAATAGGACTGCTCCATGGACTTTGGCTCGGTCGAATAATTCCGTCGTCTAGCATTTTGTTTATCTGTTTTTGTACTTCGTCTTTGTGAACAAATGGATACCTGTATGATTTAGAATTAATGTACTGGTATTTCGTCAGTACTTCTAATTTCATGTTTCACCCTGTTAGTGAAAGTCAGTTTTCCATTTTCATGGTGGAAAATGTTTGAAAATTCGCGGCAAAGGTTTATAAGAGCGGATTTTTCTTCAGGGTTGAGATGGTCGGATCTGACGAGTTTAGCAACGTCCTGTACATTAGATTCGTCTAATTTGTTGAAAGATAAAATGTCATCAAAATGAAATATATAAAAATTGTCTTTATTGCTATCAGGAAAACGGTAAACATTCATGGGCATATCAAGTTCTATTGTTATCTGGTCGTCTGTGTAATTGTACACGTCGGTTTTTGCAAAACCGTGTTTTGCGGTTGTTAGCGTTTCAGGTATAGGTGAAGGCCGTCTAGAGTTTGTTCGGGAATTATTATGTCACCGTTGTACTGAGAAACTGGAATCTGAATAGAAGCTACTTCATGAGAATTTACCGACACGATATACTTTTCTTTTTCTGGTTGGCGATAGAAAATGGGAATTGAAGAGATATCATTCACTAGACATCTATTTGTTGAATCTATATTCAAATTCATTTTCAACAACTCTCCTAAACCTAAAGTGCCATCAAAATATTCATGGAAGTCGAATAAAATGAAGAAAATAACATGGTTAGAATTCAATTCTCTAAATGCTGGGATATCTGCTTTGAAAATTACTTCTTTTTCTCCTATGCCTGTTTTAATTCTTGATACTGAGTGATAAATTTTGTCAGGAAAGAACTTTGCTGCTATTTTTGGTTGCATAGTGGAATGGGAACAGCCCGTGTCAACTAATTATTTCATGGGTGGATTGTTAATTTTTATGTAAGGTAAATTATTTTTTAATAATTCCGTATGCATTTCGAAAGTTATGTGTTGCGGTGATTCGGCTCTGCCTGTTGAAAATTTTCAAGTGTCGTATTCGCGATCGTGATATTCGTTATCTTGATATTCGTTATCATGATACTCGTTATTCGGATAATAAGATTGTTCCTCAATAGCAAGATTTTGTCCAGGTTGTTGGTCATTTGGGTCGTGTGTCTCTACTTGTTCGTTTGTTTCGTCTTCAATTTGGTAAAGTTCTTGAGATGTGAAATTTGGGGAACCGGTTGGTCGAAAATATTATTTCGGGGAAATGGGTTATTTTGACGCGAAAATGTGTTTCTCGATGTTGTGGACATCGGTTGTGGTCTATCTCTGGGTATTTGCCCAGTTGGTTTGAAAACGTTTCTGGGAGGTCCAAAAACCTGTCTATTAGTCGGATAGGTTCTTTGGACGTCCGCTCGTGGGTGGATATTTATCGGTTGACTAGGAAATTGCATTCTTGTTGAAAAATGTTGAGGTCTTTGTTGAATTGGTGGTAAATTTCTCTGAGAATAGTTGTGTTCAGGTTGTTGATAGTTATTTCTAAGATTTTGTGGGTTTTGGGTCCTAAAATTTTGTGTATTTGGATAGTTTGGCTCAAATGATCATTTTTGACCTTGATTTGTATTCAGTTTTGAAGGATTTTGTGTGTATTGGAAATATTCTTCTTCGACAATAATGTTCATTGCCGATTCTAGAGAATCAGGGTTTCTCAATCTAACTATTGTCTGTAAATGTCCATGTAAACCTCTAATAAAAGTTCTGAGACAAGCTTCTTCGTATTGTTTCATGTAGACTGTTTTAGTTGTTATATCCATTTGAGTTGGACTTTGTGAATTGATTTTTTGGGCGAGAGTACTTCTCAAAACCTGTAACCTTTTTCCGAAATCAAGAGGTGACTCGTTTTTGAAAGGTCTGGCCAAAAATAAATCTTGCTCTAAACAATCGAAGCTCCTGTTGTCTACAATTGTGCTCTACCCATCAATTTTGTTCGAACAACTCTGTTTAAATAATTTTTTAATACTGCGTCTTGCGTTTGAGCGTGATATGTTTCAAACAGATAATCGCAGGATGAAATAAAACTATGAAGTGTGCTAGCATTCCCGTCATAATTTGGGATCGTGTCTACAAACATTTTCAGCATACTCAAATTTGGTTCACTCATTGTTTCAGTCCTATTAGTATTAGCTGTTCTATTTGAAATCGTTATATAATGTTTCGTTAAAATTATTAATCAATTCGTCAACTGTTTGATCACCGATCATGAACAAATCATTATATTTCAAGTGCGTTAAATATTATTTCTTACTAAGTAACTTATTTGCAATAATCAAAATTTCCTAACCAGGGAAAATGATAGGGCAACAGAAAGGATGCAGGGAATTTGACTCTCACCAATATTCCTCTTCCTCCTGCTGTCGATGATTGATTCTGTATCGGTTGGTCTGCAACTCTTCAACAGCTCGTCGATGGGTCCTCAGGAAAACTCAATGCCTTTTTGGATGCCGTTCACTCGAAAAGTTCGATCTTCCGAAATACCGGTGCCGAAGGATTGAAATCCACGTTTTTCGTCGAACGGGTCACAATACCGCGTGATTTTCGATCGATAACTGCACCGATATCCTACCGACTGCGCCAGATATGATTTCGAAAACTCGATTTCCTAGAACGGGAGTCTTCTTTATTGCTGCCTCAGCTGATAAGGGTACATAACTTATAAGATCTAAAGTCATGCCAGAATATGTACCTACTACTCGGGACATCCGATGGATGTCACTAAAGGAACGTTTAAAATCATATCCCATCAGGGACATGCCAAGGACGTCCTTGCATGGACATTCTACAATATGTACCACGTGGGAAGTCTAAGGGATGCTATTTCTAGAACATTTGAAATTATGTACCAGCTGGGACATTCCGTGGACGTCCTTGCTCGGACATTGCATGAGATGTACGGGATTGAACGTCCCAAGGACACTTATTTTTGGTTCGGGACATTCGGACGTGAATTGTACCAAATAGGGACGTCCCTAGGACGTTGTGTGCTATTAGGGTTGCTAATTTCTACATTGACTCAACAATCAAACTACAAAAGAGGATACCCACATCAAAATCAGTTTAAAAAATTGTTCCTTTTTATGCAAGAAGCTCTTCATTCTCACATTAGAGGGACATTTCGTACTTCCGACATCCACTCCATCAATTTGTAATTTGAATGTTCTCATTACCATCTCCCACATAATTACCTTATTTGTAAACAAATTTTTGAAATCCCAAGGGCACACAGAGAAAAAACTTTAATAATGGTTATTAAACATTTAATAGTCACAGTTGAAAACTTGAATACTATATGGGACAGATATACAGTATGATAGTGGTAGATAAAATATTTTACCTGAATTGGTATACCTGCAACATACACTCAATTATATAGTTCATTGATCGTTAATAAATGAATATATTCAAAATTAACTCAGGATTGTTAAAGTGTTGAATAACATTGATTTGACAGTTTAATTACCATTGAACATTGAGTAATTGCCTTTGAAACATTGCTATATCATCTCACAGACTTCTCCACCTGTTGTAGGTTCACACTTCGATGATAGTTATTCAACAGTTTAATGAATTCTCAATATTATATAGTTGCCACAGGTAAAAAAGCATGCTGTTGCAGAGAAATAGGTGATATTCTCTGAGATATATCTAACTGATGTTGGGTACATCCTTTAATAACTACCACTGAAGAATACAATTATACCAGAAACATTATTTAGTTGTCCTCGGATCATAAATTACTCGTCTCTGGAACATTATTCAATTATCTCAGATGTGCAATTTAATTGAAATATTGGGGATGTGCAATGTGCATACCTGAAAAAGAAGTCCAGAAACGATTATTCTGATTCCTGATTTTTAATGGCCTGGATATAGAAAACATTAAAGATATTACGAGTAGCAAGTGCACCCGTGAAAAACATTGAAAATCATGAATCGGAATGATCATTTCCGGTCCACTTTTTCAGATTATGCAGACCCATATACATTTATTCCTGAAAAACAAAAAAAGATCAATGCGAAAAATCAAATCATTAGGTATTATTTTTGGTTAACTGTTCATCATTTATATATCAACATTACAGAATCAATTTTTTGAAAGCTGTTACATATAGTTCAATTTGGATGGATATGTGCTTATTGTTGAATATTGGAGCAAGAAATGTTTCATAGTTTCAAGGTATCACACAATGAGGATGGTGATTTTATAGAAGAGAAAAAACATTGATACAAAATATAGGTACATTATATAATATATTCCAGTCATTTGTGATTTCAGAACAAACTACATAGAAAAATGAACTTGAAATAATTATTTTCAATATACAATAGTTGTCGAACTGACTCATATATACAAATATATTTCAGACGTTGATGAAGTATTTGTGGGCCGCGGGGGTACTATAGGTCCACTTGAATTTAGATCAACTGGCATCAAGTTCTAATCGGGTACATCATTACCATCAGCACCCTGAAATTTGAAAATTCCTCTATATAATATGTGTTGAATTTCTCCTATTATTTTCTTAACAATTCAAACAAATAATCCTATTTCAATAGATTCATTGGAAGAATAAACTGCATGTTAACAGGTAGTGAACGTCCCGTGAACCCATCCAAGTAAGGCCATTCTTCATAAAACTTCACTTTGACTCAAATCCAAAGACACGGAATAAGAAAAATCAAAAACCGTTACCTGAAATTTTTCCCGTGTAGGTACCTTATATGAGAAATAAGATTTTTTGCGAACATTCACAGTAGAGATTCTTTTCATTTTGATATTTTCCAATTTATTTCTTGGCTTTTGTGAAAAATAGCCATAAAAACTCCCCTGTTTCGGTAATAACTTGAGGTCAATTCATTTATTTTTCTGCGAGATTATATATTTTTCTAATCTTCAACAAAATTTAAACTACTTAACAACTGACTTCCTACTGAAATTTTGACACCATAGAGCACACTCGTTGAAAATATTGAGAAGCCACAACCAGAATAGGAGTAATTTTCAATATATAACCTCTTCAAATGGAAAATAAAGGGCACGAACCACGAATAAAACGGACTTATACTATCAGATGTGACAATTAATTGCAAATGATCAACCAACATAAGGAACTAGAGGGCTTAGAATCATTTTCAGAAGGAGAAAAACATATCACTAAAAAACGTGTGTGCCCAAAAAGATTTCTTCATGCACGGAGAAAAAGGAATGGTATATTACTCACCAAGAAAGTTTTGCATAAACTTCGCCGAACCCTGCTGTTTCAAAGTGTCGTCGAGGAACTGCTTATGCTGCTTCTAATTTTCAACTTTCGACCTGGAGCTAGTCGCCCCATAGGGATAATTTCACTGGGAGAAATATTTTCGGAATAGTCACAATCACTTAATGTAAGTTAACACAAATGTTTTAGAATAGAAAAAGGCATGCATAAGTGTTCACAAACACGGCGAGGATACATAGGTACATATTCTTAGTGCAGAAGAGTTGCGCAGTCATCTCGTGGCGTAACCGAGACCATCGACCCATTTCTGAATGTGAGGTACTTTTCGATTATTATACTGGTATCGTAGCGTCCCTGGAAGAATTATATTGTGCGTCTCATAAATGCTACATAAACATTCAGTGTTGATGTCTCAAGCGGAATCACATCTAGATTGATGAAGGTATTCAATGAGAGGACTCTATAACTGGACTGTTATAAGAGGCTTCTTGAGCTAGAAGCTAAGAAAACAAAGAAGGTATAGCAATTAATTTGTTCATCTCTAGACCAAACTAACAAAGAAAATATATCAATAAGTCTATTCCATCAAAATGTTAGAAGTATTTCAAATTGTATAAATAACATAAGTGTAATAGTACAAGAACTCAAGGTTCACTTCATTGCCCTTACTGAACATTGGCAAACATCTGATAGTTTGGAAGCATTCCACCTAGAAAATTATAAATTAATCTCATCTTTCTGTCGTAAAAACCAAGGAGCACATGGTGGAGTAGCCTTATATGCCTTAACACTATTGAATCCTTTAATAAGGGACGACATAAATAATTTAAGTGAAGAATATGTTTTTGAATGTTGTGGTGCTGAAATTAGAATTAATAATACTCATTATATTATTTGTGCAGTGTACAAACCCCCAGCAACCAGTATTGAATATTATCTTGAAAAAATAGATCTTCTTTTAGAAAGAGCCACTGAAGGTAATAAATGTGTTCTGGTTGCTGGAGATTTCAACATTGACATGTTAAACATTACAAAAAATGAAAGACACATACAGTTAGTAACCAATCTGCTGAGCTCCTATGATATGATATTCACAATAGATGAACCAACTAGAGTTACCATGCTCGGCGCAACTTGTTTGGATAATATATATGTTTCCAGCAGAATAACTTATTCTGTAAATGTCATGGATACTAATATTTCTGATCATTATGGTCAATATATTTGTGTAAAAAATAATGAAGAAAATTTAGAGAACATTTATGAGTGGAAACGTTCGTTCAGCTCAAAAAATTATGATAAGTTATTTCAACTGTTATCGAGTGAGACCTGGTTAAATGTATATGAAGCAGAAAGCGTTGATGATATGTACAGTAGATTCATTTCTCAACTCACGAGTTTTTTAAATGAAGCTTTTCCTCTGAGCAAAGTTCCTATTCAATCAATGAAAAAACCAAAGTGGATATCAGAAAACGTTATAAATGCAAAAAATACACTCAATTTACTATCAGAAATGTACTTTCTCAAACAAATAACAAACCATCAGATGAAGGAATACAAACAATATTACTGCAACTTGCTGTTGTCAGAAAAGAAAAAACACTATGGTGAAAAAATTAGGCAATCCGATAACAAATCTAAAACAGTCTGGTCAATCGTGAACACTGAACTAGGAAAATCCAAAAACAGGAATAACTCGTTCAATGGAATAAAAACTGACAATGAGTTGGTAACAGAACCAGATGTCGCTAGTAATATATTCAATGATTATTTTCTAACTGCTGCCTCTCGTCTCATAAGTGATAACACTGCAAATAATTTTGACATTAACCTTGTACAAGAATGTCTCGACACGATCTATCTATCAGAAATAACCCAAAATGAAGTTTTAGAAGTGATAAATAGTATGAAGAACAAGTATTCATCAGGGGATGATGAAATGAGTAATGTTTTACTGAAGAATGTGAGTCAATATATATTAGAACCTATAACATATATTCTGAATGAATCATTCAGACAAGGCATATTTCCCACAAAGCTGAAGGTTGCAATTGTTAGACCATTGTTTAAAAATAAAGGTGATCCACTTTTAGTCGAAAATCATCGACCTATCAGTTTACTTTCATCTTTTTCTAAATTATTCGAAATTATCATGTGCAGAAGATTTGTCCCATTTTTGAGTGAAAATAGAGTGATTACAAATAATCAGCATGGATTCCAGAAGGGAAAATCTACCACAACTGCGATGTTTACTTTTATTGAGAGGATCCTTCATTATTTGGACAATGGCTATATTGCTCATGGAGTATTTCTAGATCTGTCGAAGGCTTTTGACTGTGTGAACCATCAAATTCTTCTGAGCAAGCTATATAAAATGGGTATTCGGGGAGTAGCACATGACTGGTTTACATCCTATCTTTCAAACAGAGTACAAACAGTTTGTGTGAGGCATAATACAAAGTCATACCACTCAGATGCGAAAACAATTTCTATGGGTGTACCACAGGGGAGCGTACTTGGTCCGATCTTGTTTATTCTATATGTGAATGATATGTCAAACATTATGGTAGATCCAACTATTACTTTAACTTCATATGCCGATGACACTAACTTGCTTATAGTAGAAAAAGATTATAACCTATTGTGTCACAAAACTAATAATGCCACAGAAATTATTGCAAATTGGTTTCACAACAATGCTCTTGTTCTGAATACATCCAAAACGAACTGTATTCTTTTCCGACATGGCAGAAATACTTCAGTGTTTCCACACTCTATTAATCTTTATGAGACACAAATATCATATGTTAGGAAAACAAACTTTCTTGGTATTACCATTGATGAAAACATGGGTTGGTCGGAACATGTGAAACAACTGTGTGGTAGACTTAGTAGAATTTGTTATGCACTCAAAGAACTGAAGAAGGTTGTTGATCCTGAAACTCTCAGAACAGTCTACTTTGGTCAATTTTACTCGGTTATGTCATACGGAATCCTTTTTTGGGGTGGTTCACACGGTCAAGAAGTCTTCACAATTCAGAAAAGAATTATTAGAATTCTGGGAAATTTCAAAGTAGGTGAATCTTGTAGAGGAAAATTCAAATCTTTAAACTTGTTAACTTTACCCGGTATATTTTTTTCAGAATGTGTAAACTTTGTTTTCAAAAATAAGCAGTTTTTCGATGGTGCATTGTCTAGCCATTTATATGATACAAGGCATAAAGATAATCTCACTTTCCCTCTACACAAGACCACTCTTCTTGAAAAAGGCAGTTTTTATAAATGTGTAGAATTTTATAATATGCTTCCTAGCAAAGTTAAGGAGATCAAAAACCTCTCCAATTTCAGACGAACAGTTATTAGACACTTGATCTGCTCTGAACCATATAAAATAGAGGACTTGAATCAAAGAATCTTTGCCCAGACTTAGTTTTAGGTTCAGTTATAACGGTAGCTCGACCATAGGTATATATATTTATATAAGTAAAAATGGAATCTGCAATTCATTTCATGATGGTGCTGTAGGTTTTGCCGGGTTTTCCTACAGTTTTGAAAAGCAAATGCGCCACCCCGTTCAATGTAAGTTGCCCCGGCGCACAATCGGATAGACAATCAAATAATTGCAAATTCCATTTTTGCTTTGTAATATTGTTATAGTTGTAAGCACATATTATTCTCACATATTAGATAAGTAGTTAGGACTTGTACTACACAAATTGTAAATTTGTCTCTGGTATAAATAAAATTCTATTCTATTCTATTCTATTCTAATCGGTCTCGAATCTCTGTCAAATAGATCAATCAAAGGATTCACAAGGCAAATCGATTTTATTGAAAATTAATCTCATTACAAATCAGAATAGGTAAGTACGTACATGTTATATTGAGCAAAACTACCTAGATATAACAATGATTGACATTAGAAAAACAGCGCAGGACTAGACTTTTTCGAATAATTATACAGAGTATATATCTCCATGAGTTAACGCGATGTATATGGAGACCTGAAAGTAGCACAATTCTGAAAATTCGTAGGGACGGTGGAGGAAACATATGAAGAATCCAACCAAGATATTTTCGTTAATGTGAAGCTCCCGGTATTTCCGAAAGTGACGCCATCTTTTGTGATTTTTCATGGAACACCGTGAAATTTTCAACACTTCTGTATTCCTCTCTTGATTTTAATTCAAATTTATGTATCATACCCTTTACCTGAAATGAGGCGTTTTTGAGTTATTCGAGTTTTTCTGGAAAATCGAAAATAAACGCCATTTTTGTGACGTTGAGGTTTAGGGCGCACATGCGCAGAACATAAGATAGGTCACGACAGTAACATGAATAGGAAAATGAGCTCTCTTCTGTCGGGTCCACCAAGCAAGCAACATGATCAGATGTCTGTGATATTAGTAATAATAAAATCCGTATAGTGTACCACGATTAGTGTGTTTCATTGGAACAGAAATTACCGGGCATTAATTATGTAACTATTAATACGTTACAATTTGGCGACGAGTGAAAATTCGGATAATTCGTGAAACACGTGGCACGCGGTCGTGAAAGAGATAAGAAAATGGCCGCCGGTATAATTGGTAGTGTCCATGAATTTAATGGAATATCGGACGATTGGATCATCTATAGTGAGCGTTTGGAACAGTATTTCTGCGCGAACAAAATAGAAGACGTTAAAGTTAAACTCGCGACTTTAATCAGTTTAGTAGGTGATTCCACGTATAAGTTGTTAAGAGACTTGTGCCATCCGAGACTACCCAAGGAAAAAACATACGAAGAACTGTGTAAGTAATGTTGGAAAAACAGTTCAGCCCGCAGACATCAGAATGGAGAGAACGGATAAAATTCTACGACTCGAGGCAGCAAAGCTCGGAATCAATTAGTGAGTGGTTCGCGAGAATAAAAAACTTGTCAGTAAATTGCCAGTTCGGAGCGGCATTGGAGACCGTATTAAAAGACAAATTTGTCTCTGGCTTGCAAAAAGGGAAGTTGTTGGACCGTCTCTGCGAGGAAGGAGTGGAGAAGCCGTTGGATGAAATGGTGAAGCTAGCTTCCAAGAAAGAATCCGGTATGAAAGAAGAAAATCTCCAACATTTTTCAAAATTCCCGCCAAGAAGGAGGAGCCAACAGCAGCAGCGCCACCAGTGGACAAGGTCAGAAACCAACACTGGTAGAGGGGCGACGCAGAATCGACACCGACAGGGGGCCGGGACATCAAATGTCATAAGTAAAATGGCGGAAACTGACAGTCATCGAAATGGATCAAATCTAAATGGAAATGGAAAGTTTCAAAACAATAGAGAATGTATGGTGTGTGGTAAGAAACATCTGGGAAAATGTAAGTACACGAACTATTTTTGTGATAAATGCAACAAAAAGGGCCATCTCGCCAAAGTTTGCAGAGCAAATAGACATTTTACCAATTTTATTGAAGAAGATTGGATGGAATCTGAACAAGTTAGTGATCATGAACAAATTTTCGCAATCAACCAGCGCCATCAAAATCACAATAATTTTAAAATCAATCTAGTAATGGACAACAAAGTGCATAATGTTCAAGTAGACAGTGGTGCAAGCATAAGTGCATGTAGTGAACTTATGTATAATAACTACTTCGCGAAATACAGACTAAAACAAGACTATTCAATATTAAAAGGTTATAATGGCGAACATTTTCGGAATGTGGGTTATTTCAGCATTGAAGTAACATTCAACAATAAAACTAACTTGATCAAATTTTATGTAGTGCCTGATGGAGGTCCCATGCTTGTGGGACGGGACTTTTTATCGAAATTCAACGTAACCCTGAATGTTTTGAATGTCATAACTCCAAATGAGGAAATAGAAAAATTGATGAACAAATATAGTGATATTTTTCGAAATGAATTGGGTTTATATAAACATAGCCTTGTTTCTTTACAGTTGAAGCCTACTGCCAAGCCTGTTTTCCTGAAGCCTCGGAATGTTCCATTTGCATACCGACCAATGGTAGAGGAAGAACTCCAGAGATTAGAACGTGATGGCATCATAGTTCCTGTCCAAAATAGTGAATGGGGAACACCATTGGTAGTTGTACCGAAGAATGATGGAAAGATTAGGATCTGTGGAGATTATAAGGCAACCATAAATAAGTATCTGGAGGAAATAAAATATCCATTGCCATTGTGTGAAGATATATTTGCAAAACTTTATAAAGGTGAGAAATTTTCTAAAATTGATCTGTCGCAGTGTTATGCTCAATTTCCATTAGATGAAAAATCCCAAGAAATGTTAGTATGGTCTACTCACAAAGGATTATTCAAAATTGTACGAATGCCTTATGGGATTAGTCCTGGCACAGCTATTTGTCAAAGGAACTTGGAACAGCTTTTTCAGGGCATGGAGAATGTTAGTAACTTTCTCGATGATATTTTGATAACTGGAAAAGACGATGAGGAGCATTTTCAGGTCATCGAGGCAGTTTTTAAAAAACTGCAGGAAGCAGGGCTAACAATTAAGAAGGAAAAATGTAGTTTTTTTCAGGAACAAATCGAATATTTGGGCCATGTAATTGGAAAAGAAGGAATCCGTAAATCAGAAGACAAGGTAAAAGCAATAATTCAAGCAAGAAGACCAAGTACAGTACAAGAAGTTAGATCTTTCATAGGTCTAGTAAATTACTATAGCAAATTTATTGAAAATCTGTCATCCTTATTGAAGCCTATTTATAATTTATTGAAGAAAAACGCAAATTTCAGCTGGACAGACAAATGTGAAGAAGCTTTTACCAGAATAAAACACAAAATTGCTGAAGATATAGTGTTAGCTCACTTCAATCCGAATTTGCCCCTGGTACTTACCTCAGATGCATCTAATTATGGTATGGCCGCCACACTAAGTCACATTCTACCAAATGGAGCAGAAAAGCCAATTGCTTGTGTGTCAAGAACATTGATGAAAAATGAAGAAGCATGGTCTACCTTAGAAAAGGAAAGTGGAGCAATAATTTTTGGAGTACGTAAATTTGAAAAATACCTAGCAGGTAGGAAATTCATTCTCAAAACAGATCACAAACCATTAACAACAATTTTTGGTGAGCATAAACAGCTACCAGTGATGCACACTAGTAGGTTACAAAGATGGGCTTTGTATTTAGCAGGTTTCCACTATGAAATTCAGTATATAAAAGGAGAAAACAATCAAATGAGTGATTATCTATCTCGGGCTCCGTTGAAAGTAAATACAATAGACCCAGAGTATGAAGGAAAAGGGGAATATGTGAATTTCATCAAAAATCCAGAGGACTGGCCAATCAATAGTGAAGAAATTAAAAATGAAATCAGGAGTGACAAAGAGCTGAAAAAAGTATGTATGTTCCTTAAATCAAATAACTGGCCCAGAGAAATTGAAGAAACATTGAAACCATACTATAGAAGACGTGAAGAACTGCATATAATTGATGGACTACTGATGTGGGGACACAGAGTAGTTATTCCACATAGATTTCGATCTAGGTTGCTGGAAGAAATTCACTCAGCGCATTTGGGCATAGGAAAAACAAAATCACTAGCAAGAACATACATGTTTTGGCCTAACATAGATAAAGATATTGAACGAATGATAAACAGTTGTGAGCCTTGCCTCAGTCAGAGACAAAGCCCACCTAAAAATCCACTAACACCATGGGAAGCTGAATCTCAACCTTGGCACAGAGTTCATGCTGATTATTTAGGCCCAGTTCAAGGAAAAACATTTTTAATAATTATTGATGCTTTTACTAAATTTCCAGAAGTATACCAGATGAAAACCATGAGTGCAGGGGAGTTATAGAAGGAAGAAAGGAAGAAGAAGAAGAATAGAAGAAGGGGAAGAAGGGGAGGAAAAAGAATAGGAAGAGATCGGGTTTCCAAACAGATTCAAATGTTTTTTCAGCAAAACGGAATCAGACACATCACTTCGCCAGTGGCAAATCCTCAGAGTAATGGTCAGGCTGAAAATTATGTGAAGACCTTCAAGAATAAACTAAAAACAGCTCTGAGTGACCCAGGAAATAGAGGTAAACCATTGTCAACGTTAGTTTCTAGATTTCTAATGGCTTATCGAAATGCCGATCACGAAACAACAAAGAAAGCACCAGCAGAATTGCTTTTAGGACGAAAATTGAGAACTAGATTTGATCTGTTGAAAGCATCTAGCATAAATGGGAACCAAATTGAAACTGAAGCATACAGAAACATCAAGGAAAGTCAAGAAAAACAAGCCAAATATTATAGAAGTGGGAATCAACGAAGATTTACCATGGAAGAAGAAGTGATGATTCGGGATTATCGATGGGGAAATGAAGTTAGATGGACAGCAGCCAGTATCCAAAGAAAAATAGGAAGCACAACATACCTATGTAGGTTACGAGAAAATGACAAAATTTGGAAGAGGCATGCAAACCAAATAATCAGGAGGTCAGCAGGAACAGAGGAAAATTCAGGTCTTGGCAGGGGCAGAAACACCACAGAGAAAACACCATCCAGGGTTTCTAGAAACATCCAGCCAATACCATACATTCCTATTGTTCAACCACCGGTAGAAGAGAACAGAGTAAGACAAGCTATCAAAATTAATAGTGATAGGGCTAGTAGTGTTAGGAACTATATTAACATTGACAAGAGTGTTGAAAACTGTAAAGGTTTTACAGACTGTGATGACAATAATCTTGCAAAAGAGACAGACAATGACGACGTTAGTGAAACAAAAACGGACATAACTAGACATAACAAATCTGACAACTCGTCTGATGACGAGTATAGTAGCTGCGAAACTAACAAAAATTCTCTTTCCAACAGGGACCCGACAGAAGAGCAAGAAGGAAGGAGAGGAAGCATTCAAGAAGGGGAGAGTTCTACAGCAGAACATCTCAGTGGATCTACTAGAGAATCAATAAAGGAAGAAGGCAACCCCCAGGAATCTTCTACAAGTGGAACCAACAGGCCGAAAAGAAGAAGAAAGAAACCAAGGCATTTGGAAGACTACATCACAGACAGCGAGTCTGAATAGGGACTGTAAAGTCAAATAATATTGTATACACGAAAGTCGAACAAAAACAAAAATATTGTAAATTGTGATATTTTATTGTGTTATTGTTTTGTCATCTTTTTGGAAAATTTTAAATTGAAGGGATCCGACAGGTATTAGGTTTTAATTCATACAAAATGTGATAGATATATATGTATATATATATAGAGAGTAGGAAAGTAAATTGTAAAGCGTCACGCATAAGATTCAACAATTATTAGGTACAAACAAATCACAAGATTATAAGGTTCTTGGAAAGGATAACTAAAATTTTAAGTGTAGGGGTGTGACGTTGAGGTTTAGGGCGCACATGCGCAGAACATAAGATAGGTCACGACAGTAACATGAATAGGAAAATGAGCTCTCTTCTGTCGGGTCCACCAAGCAAGCAACATGATCAGATGTCTGTGATATTAGTAATAATAAAATCCGTATAGTGTACCACGATTAGTGTGTTTCATTGGAACAGAAATTACCGGGCATTAATTATGTAACTATTAATACGTTACAATTTTCATGCGAATTACAATTTCTAGTGATATGCAGTGATTGAATCGTGAAAATTGAAGGTTGAATAGATCACTCACAATAATTATAATAATTTACAGGGTGCGCAAGAAAGGGGGTCCAGAAAGTGAATGTGAAACATTGAATTGACAATTTCAATAGGGAAGGTAATTCAAACTAGGGCTCATTTTCATTAGAAAATTGAATTATGCTATGAAAAAATTGGTTTCCATTCGAAAACATGTTCAATGTTTCAGATTCACTTTTTGGATCCACTTTTCTGCGCACCATGTGAATTATTTGGTGGTGGTGATCTTGGTCAGTTATCCGTTCAACCTTCAATATTCACGAATTGTTCACGGCATAACACTGGAACTTTCAATTCACATAACAATTGGCTATGTTCGATAGGCTGCATTTGTCAGTTTTTCAAGAAAAACTCAAAAAAATCAGAAACAGTTCATTTCGGGTATACATAGGGTATGATACGATAATTTGAATCAAAATCTTAGGAGGAATTCAAAAATGTTGAACAAAACAGGGTGCTCCATTGAAAATAACAAAGATGACGTCACTTCCGGAAAAATCAGAAGCCTCACAATAACGACAATACTTTAGATGCGGATTCTCCATGTTTCTTTCACTGTCCTACAATTTTTCAGAATCGTGCTACTTTTATTTCTCCATATATAGATCGCGTTAACTCATGGAGATATACCCTCTATAATAGCCAAGAGAATCCAATATTTGCTCCTCATCGCTCGATCTTTCCGTTGTAGCATGGTAACCAATCCCTGCTCAGAATTTAAAATTGTTCCAAGGTTGTCCACATGTCTTTTGTGATTTTGCATCTGAAAATGAATATAGAAACAATCAATTGATTTCATTCTGCCCATTTCCTGTTGAGAATATCTTATAGAGAGTGAACAGATAACCATATGAGAGTATTGAAACATTTTCGACGAGTCACTTTCATATCTACGTGGAGTTTTGTGAGATTGAAATTATTCATGAAAAGATGAAATCACACTGCATACCTACTGTTTTATACCGGGTGACAAAGAAGATAGAGAATAGTTGCGGCGCATTTTCTCCTTCCATTCATAATATTTTGCAATAATTTCGTCCTTAATCAGACTTTACCAATATACAATCAGAATTTGCATGTTCACTCCCCAGCTAACAATGCGATGTCGCATGAACATCTATATGACATCGCATGAATACTGCGACATTGAATCAAGTTGTCGCATAGACATCACGGGGACGTACTTTTGTCACACTCATTTGGATGTCGTATCAATATCGCACCGCGATGTCAGAGTAGTATCGCACCGCGATGTCTGAGGAATATCGCATCATGATGCCACAGAAATATCCCATTTTGATGTCCCTGATCTATGACTATGTAATGTCAATGGTATATCAAAAAGTGATGGGATATCAATGTAATGGTATTGATGTTTTATCTATATTCTGTATGGATAAAAAAAGTTTATCAAGTATAAGAAATATATTTATTAATTAAAAACAAAAAAGCAAATTAACAACAAAAATGAGCTTTCAGGCCCAATACAAATGGTGAAACAAACAAAAAAGTAATTGCCTCTGCTATTCGCATGAAACAGAACATCTTCCTCATACCAGAACTTGTTCTGACTGGAAGATATGTTTGATAAATAAATAAATAAATAAAAAATGGTTTTCAACAAGTAAGAATGAAATAAATGAAAGTCTCTTTTCATAAGTATATACAGTGTGTACCGCTTTCCATGAATACACGCAAATTATCTCAGTTATTAATAATGCGATTTGCTTAAAATTTTGGTGATGATTGTATTTCAGGGAAATGAAGAATTTGGCATAATCATTTTTATTTACAATTGATATGCAGTGTTGGGAGTGGTATAAACGGCTCATTTTTGGGAAAAGGATATTAGGGCTTATTTAAGATATTTTTTTCATTAGATTCATAATCAGCATCCCCAAAACTCCCTAGTTCATATTTTCAAAATCTCATTAACTGACATTTTTTTTTCAATTTTGGAATAACTTTTTCTAATAGGTTGTTTTTTTTTCTCAACTTCTTAGTTCAAATGCCCTAATCCTTTTGCATTTCAAATACCTTTATACCGTTTCATAAACCGAAAAGGTAGAAATAAACAACCTATTAGAAAAAGTGATTTCAAAATAATAAAAACTAAAATTGCTGAAATCATCGATCATTTTCTCATTGTGTGAAAACTCTCCACCAATCTGATGAGTATCAATCGAGATATCAATAATTTCCTCTTCATCACTGGAGTCATCACTAGATGAACTTTCTTTGCTAAACTGATTCATTGGATTTATACCCAATGTTATATCTGTGTTAAAATATATATTTTCAATGTCATTATTTATCAATCGTCTCTTGTGGCGGTAGGAAGTACTAGAGAACAGTCTCTTTGACATGACTCCACAAAAATGAATAGAGGTCCCTATACAATCATATAAATTCAAGAAATGGTATATTATACAAAAAGGTATACACAATACTTACTATAATGTGCTATAATTTGATCCAGTTTCAAACGATGAAATTAATCTTAATCTAATCACATTAAATCAAGATTATTAATTGCTGCAAAATTAGTTGCTTGCAGGGAAAACCCTTAGTTTATTCAGTCTCTTCTGTGGTTTAATAAAACACTGTGATAAAACGCAAGGAGAACGTAGTAGTTGATTTGATTTGGCAGTTGACGCGTTGGCGTTGACACTTGACGGGTAAAAATTAAGTTATGAAACAAACAAGAGTCACCGATTGCACAGAATAACAGAACAGTCAGAATGTGTGAAGATGCAATGTAACATAGATGTGCAAATCACATTTACACGTCTGTGTGACATCATTGGGTGATGTTCAATTGAGGTCCCTAATAGAGGTCACATCAATATCTTTATATTTTGGTGATATCCCAGAGATATTCGTGTCCTCGCATTGTTAGCTGGGATCATACCCTGATACCAAATTCCAAGGTATCATTGTAAGTATCATATAGTCTTGAAATGACGACGTAGTGTCGTCTACCCTGTCTTCATTGTCTACCAGTATAGGTATATCATTGAATCAAGTTATGAACGTTGTAGTTACTTACCCTGTAACTCCGATGAGAAACACACAGTATATTTGATCACAATCATGATTTACGATTCGAAAGAGATGCTTCAGTATGAGCATGCAATAACGCCAAACACGAACTGCATACTAACACCGAATTAACTGAAACAACGAAATGGACGAGACAAAAGCATACCGCTAAAGAATTTACAGACACGTGTGCGTGTACATCAGTCAAAACGACACTGACCGAGTGTGTACGAATCTTAACATAAGTCACATTGTGCGCTACATTCATGAGTATGTGAGTACACTGATATTTCCAAGTATTGTTCGATATTACTTTCATCACCCACCTATTGAGTTTCATATCGAGTTTTCACGAATCAATGCACTATGGAGAAATCAAAATGAGTTTTACAATTTTAAAAAAGCTAATTATGTAGAGATTAACAATCACTTGAATGATATCATATGGAATGATATTCTTGCTAACTTATCTTTAAACTGTGCTATCGATAAATTTTACGAAGTTCTAAGGAAATGCATACAGGATTTTGTTCCCAAAGTAGTTACTAAAAACAGGAAATTTCCAATTTATTTTTCAAATACAACCATTGATTGCGTCAGAGAAAAGGTCAAAATACATAAAAAATGGAAACGTTTCTTGAATTACAATGATTATATTGAGTTTAGAATGTTGAGACAGCGGAGTAAACGACTAATTTCACAAGATTATCAAAATTACCTCACTCAAGTTGAAAATGCAATACTGGTGGACGTCAAGAAGTTTTGGCGATTTGCGTCGAATAGTAAGCATAATATTGGCATACCTTCCTCTGTCATTTTTGAGGGTGAGGAAGCATCAGGTGGTTCTGAGATCACTAACTTATTTTCGAAATATTTCAAAAGCGTTTATGAACCTGTTAAACAAACCCGTTTAACATATAATAATACTTCCAACTCTACATTATTGGATAGAGTAGAACTCACTGAGGAAATAGTTCTCAACAAATTGAACTCCATAGATGATAGGAAGGGATGTGGTGTTGACAATATTCCTGCTTACTTTGTGAAACAATGCTCCTATAGTCTTCGCACTCCTCTTACACTGATTTATAATAAATCTATTTCTGAAGGTGAATTCCCAGATCTATGGAAAACTGCGCTTCTTGTACCAATATACAAGAATTCTGGAGACAAAAGAGATGTCACTAATTATAGAGGTATCAGTAAACTTTGTATTTTTAGTAAAATCCTCGAGAGCATATTATATGATCTAATCTTCGACAGTCTCAAACACATAATTCTGGAAGAACAACATGGATTCTTTTCTAAAAGATCCATAGAAACCAATCTTATGATTTATAACCAGTTTATATCAGATTCACTCGATAATCGTATTCAAACTGACTCTATCTATACAGATTTCAGCAAGGCATTTGACAAGATTGATCATAACATTTTGCTGATGAAACTTGCTGAAATTGGTATGCATGGTGATATATTACGATGGTTTTCATCTTACATATTCAATAGGTCTCAGATCATTAGTATCAATGGATTTAACTCTTACCCAATTATAGTTACCTCGGGGGTGCCCCAAGGGTCAAATCTTGGACCTTTATTATTCATTATTTTCATTAATGACATCGATCAATGCTTCCATGATTCTAAATTTTTGTTGTATGCTGATGACCTGAAACTTTTCACAAGAATTATGTCGTTGGACGACTGTATGAAACTCCAGAACGATCTCGATAGGTTAGATGTGTATTGTAAAAAGAATAGATTATTTTTGAACTCAAGGAAATGTTGCAGTATAAGCTTTGCTAGGAATCAGAACCCTATTACATTTGATTATAGTCTGAATGGTACCCATTTGGAAAAAGTATCTTATATTAAGGACCTTGGAGTTATTTTCGATTCCAAATTGAGTTTTGCAATGCATATTGATTATGTTACTAACAAATGCAATAGAATGTTAGGTTTTATTAAAAGAACTTGTAAATATTTTCGGTCTCAAAATTCAATCAAAGCATTATATTATGCCTACGTATATAGCCGATTATGTTTTGCAAGTGTCATTTGGAGTCCTTATTATACCAACCACAAAGTCCGATTGGAGAGAGTTCAAAATAATTTTGTGAGATTTCTGAACTTTAGAGTGAACAATTCATTCGTTGTAGAGAGTATTAACCAAACCAGACGCTCTTTTGGACTTATAACCTTGGAGCAACGTAGAATTATGTCTGATTTATTATTCATCTATAAAATAATGAGGAATCATTTTAGTTCTTCTATGTTGTTATCGCTCATATCATTCCATGTACCATCTAGACCCACAAGACTTAAAATATTTTTGAATGTCAATTTTTGTCATACCAATTTGGGACTGAACTCGCCAATGAGTAGAATGAGTGATAATTTTAATAAATACTGCAGCAACGTAGATATACATTGTACATCATTGAATCAGTTCAGGGCACTCATTAGAAACCATATTTTCGTCTGATTGATCTGAATTCGGAATTTATTTTTGTTTTATTTTTAGGTACTGAATGTTTAATATTATTGTGATATGAACTTTGTAGAATGTAAGCATCAGAGTATTCTGCGTAACTAGTGGATGCAGTTTTGGGCTTCTGCCTGTTTGTATCCCATTTTCATTAAATAAATAAATAAATAAATAAATAAATAAATGAATTTCCTTGAGATGTGAGAGAGATTCACAACTTGAAGCATATTTTCGTTTTTTTATTCTGCACAATGTGAATCGGTTTGTCAACTCAGATCAGTGGCGTAACTACTATACCGCGAAACTCCGCGGTTGCGGGGGGCCCGTTCCTCGGGGGGGGGGCCCTGGGTCCACCAACCAGAACAAGGACCAAGGACCCAGCCAAATTGGTTGATACATGAATATTTTTTAATCATGAATATGCACCAGAAATAATTTTTCCATTTCTGCGAATAGTGCAGGCATGTTTTTTTCCGTGTAGGTCCAGATTTATGTGTGAAATCAACGATACGATACAAGCCAATTATTTTAAATGAAGAACTTGATTAAAACTAGTGGTGCTCCAAAAAGAAGAAGGAAACCAAAGTTGGAAGATGAGAAGTGTAAAATTTCCAAGATTACCACGTTCTTCACGAATACTACTACTACTGTTTCGGATAATACAGTTGACTGTTATGATGAATGTCCATCAAGTAGTAGCAGTATGACGATTGAAACAGGAATAGATGTTGACTCTGCAATTATCATGAAATAAAAACTGTTATTCCAGATTTTTTGGGATTTTATCTCCTCGTTTCTATAAAATGAAAACATGAATATAATTTCAATATACGTGTAGTAAGGGCAAATCAGATGATTTGCCCCAAAATTTTACTGCGTTTTAAGAATTTTCCTATCAGAGAGCCTGAAAGAAAAATTCACTAGCTTATCAGTGACATTTGTATTGAAAAAACTTTGGAGAAGGGAAATAAAGGTATATGTATAGAAAAATTATCAAATTTTTACTAAACAAATGACGAGACTTCTGCTACTACTGCATTCGAAACTGTAGACGTACAGATGGTGTGAATATAAAAAGTATTATACCTGGAATCCACGAGGATCCCATACCTGACTTGAATGCGAAAACTCCTGGAGATGGAAATGAGTCAGATGATTCATTACTGGATGTATTAATTGAATAATCATTTCCTTGTGATAAAGGCAATTTCAGTGGCCGAGATTTGAGATAAAAATGTTTATTGTTCGTTTCCCAAAAGAGGAGTTTCTATAATTTTTTTGTTCTTCTCAGAAAAGTCATGCTGGACAAATTATTCCAAGAGAATGGTTGTGTTTTCACCCAAAGAAAATAAAGCGTATTGCGAAGCTTGTTGGTTATTCAATATAACTAATAGTTCATGGAAAGAAGAGATTTCTGACTGGAAAGGTTTGTCTCGAGGGGGCCCTAAATGATTTTGGCGGGGGGGCCCAAAATATGAAGTTACGCCACTGACTCAGATACATCAAATTATGACTCTCAACTACTGACATTTCAGATTCTGAAATTATAGTCTTTGTGAAGTTAAGGGGCTTCATGAATATTATATCCCTAATAACACACGTTATCCAGATGACATCCATTTTATCCATTTGCCGTCCAAGACATCCATAGACGCCAAATGGAACTATCGTTTGATGTACATTGTTGTATATCCAGCTGATGATCTAGTATGTACTCCATCTGGAAGCCTATCTATGTCCATGGACGCACATCGAATAGCCACTTGGATGTCCATACCGGATACTTGGCAGTACATATTGGATGGTATGCTTTAGCAAATACTTTACTGCTGAATGCTCCGATCAATGTTAGTAAAGTGAAGTGAAGTAAGTGTTGGAAAATTAATAAGGAGATACATTTTACATAAGGTAACAAACCTCGAACACACTGTATAATCATTTCCTGGAAATCTAACACAGAAAAATCTATAGTCAATAATCAACATCTATTGAAACGTAAACAAAGACCTGACGTTTGGCATAAAAACTTATCTGGTGAGAGTGTGAAATAAAGGAGACCATATACCGCGTGAGTCTACCAAAACGATGACCGAAACTCAACAGGAAATAACAATTAAAGTTCTATTAGACGAAATAATCAAAAACCGAAATGAAATAAAAAATGTAATTGAAGCTACTGAAGCTCGGATTACTCTGAGAGTTGAAGAACTGAAAAATAGAATCAAAGAATTAGAAGACGAAAACCAATATTTGAAGAATACCGTTGAAAAAATCAATAGGGACTACAACAAGAAAAACATAATTATATTCGGACTGAAAGAACTAGAGGCTGACATCAACCCATCGTATATCTGCGAACAAATTAAAAATCTTCTAAATATTAAAATCAGTCCCTCAGATATAAGCGATACTTATAAGCTTGGCAAATTGGAAAATAGTCCAATAAAAGTGGAATTTGTTTCGTTCTTCACAAAAAAACAAGTTCTCCAGTCGTGTTACAAACTAAAAGGAAAAAACATAGCTATAGCCAATGATTTAACATTCGCGCAAAGACAAGAAAGTAGGGCTTTGAGAGAGTGTTTACGAAGAGAGAGACAAAACCCTACTAACAAGTGCTACATTAAAGGAAACAGAATCTTCATCAACGATATAGCCTATACTTTGGAAGAACTGGAAAGAAAAGAAGAAATCTCGCAACAAAAACCGAATAGTGCTCCCCCGACACCAAACGTGAGTTCCAAAAATTCGGAGACAACTGACATTGATGTTTTCTATAGTGACTCATCTATAGAAATAAACAAAAATCCAAACTGTGAACCAGAAACCCCGAAACTATCAGAAAGAGCCAATATATCCAAGCCTTCAATGAATAACAAAACTACGAAGAATACCATTAGTGCCCTTTCATTGAAAGACAGAGTGAAAACTCGCTCAAACAAGTGAATACCTTTATGAAAATTTTTATTGTTAGTTGTTCTATACGCATAATTTATATATAACTTTTACATAACTGCCTTCACTTCAATTTTCATCTCAAATTATGGATCCCTATATATTAGACTTCCAAACGGATTCGATCAAAACTTTCACAGTCGATAATGGAAAGGAATGCAAGGAAATTCTGGAAGTTAACAATTGTCACGAAAACTTCAAAATCATTCACAATAACATTCGAAGCATCAATAAAAATATCGATGAATTCAAAATACTCTTATCCAATATTAACACGAGTTTCGATTGTATAGTTTTGACTGAAACCTGGAAGTTATTAGATCACAATATATATGGGATTCCCGGGTACAAAACCATATACAATCAGGGTAATTTCAATCAAAACGATGGAATAGTGATGTATATAAAGGAGGAATACGATTTTGAATTTGAAATAGTAGAACTAGACAAACTGAACATTTTGAAAGCAGTTATCAAATTCCACAATAAAAAATTCGTCTTAAGTGCTATTTACCGATCACCGGCATCTAATATCTCAGAATTCAACAAAAAACTTCAAAATTATTTAGATAATCAGCAAAACAAATCTGATGACTTATGCGTCGTTATAGGAGACATCAACATAGACATACTAGAGCGAGACGAACATAGTACAGAATACCTGAATACACTTTACGAACATGGTTATATCTCAACTATTAACGAACCCACGAGAATAAAAAGTTGCCTCGATCACATCTTTCTTAAATCCAAATCGTACATATCGGACATGACCATTCCATTAATTATTGAAAGTAATATAACCGATCACAAAACAACAGTATTACAAATCATAACAAATGATACAACCGAGGTGAAACACACGAAATGCAGTTATACAGAATACTTGAACTATCAAAAATTGGAACAAAAACTTCAACTGGTAAACTGGGAAACCGTGTACGCAAATCCAGATCCGAACTCCGCGATGAACGAATTCATTGGAATACTATCGTCAAAAATAAGTGAATGCACTGAAAGAAAAAAACAACTGAGGAAACATTCAAAACTCGCTCCTTGGCTAACAAATGCATTATTAACTTCGATTAACAAAAAAAATGATATGTTCAAGAATCTCAAAAAAGACCCAAATAACGATTTATTGATAAACCAGTATAAAATTTACAAAAATAAACTTACTAATCTGATAAAAAAAGTGAGGTGTGATTACTATAAAAAACAAATAGAAAAAAATCTCAACGATACAAAATTTCTATGGGAAAAAGTGAGAGAATTGAGTAATACAAAACCCAACAAAAATGTAATCTCGGCAGTCCGTAACCAAAATGGAGATATTCTTCATGGAAGCAAAGACATCGCGGATGAATTCAACCTCAGATTTGTTGAAATGGGAAAAACACTGGCAGAAAAAATTGTGAGAGATCCAAACCAAAGAGTATCTGGAAACATTCTTTTGAACTCAATGATTCTAACTCCAATTGAGACGAATGAACTGCTGAATATAATAATGGGCCTGAAGGATGGAAAAACTGTTGGAAAAGACAACATAAAAGCTGAAACTATCAAAGCTGTCTCCGAATACATACTTCTTCCTCTTCAACACTTATTGAATAAATGTATAGACTCAGAAATCTGGCCTGATATATTCAAACATTCAATTGTCATACCAATTTTTAAGAGGGGGGACAAAACAGTGGTAACCAACTACAGACCAATTTCTCTCATCACTCATATGTCGAAGATCTTCGAAAGGTTCTTGAAAAACAGATTGACATCATTCATAACAAAATATGGAATTATTTCCAGCAACCAATATGGCTTCAAGGAAAAAACGTCAACAGAAGATGCTGTTCTTGCACTATCTGAAAAAATTCACACATCACTGGAAAAAGGACGTCCATGTCTATGTGTATTCATTGACCTTTCGAAGGCTTTTGATACTGTCAGCCACCGACTACTTATTGAAACCTTAGAGCGAGTAGGTCTGAGAGGCAAATGTGCAAATCTGCTCACAAATTATCTACAAAACAGGAGCCAAGAGGTAAAAGTGTCTGACACAATGAGTGATCTGAGAGGAATAGAATATGGCGTACCTCAGGGAACTGTATTAGGCCCTCTTTTATTCAATTTGTATGTCAATGAATTATTTTCCCTCGATTCCCAAGGAACCGCTTTAGGGTATGCTGATGACACCGCCATTTTCTACGAAGCGGAAACATGGCTTGAGTTGAAACATAAGGTTGAAAATGATTTCAAGATTCTAAAAAACTGGTTCGACAGCAAACTATTAACGATCAACATAGAGAAAACCAACTTTCTACCCTTTAGTTGCAACAAAGCGGGAAATCCCCCGTTTAAACAACTCGACATGAAAGTCCAGGGAGGCACTTTTCAAATTAATGCCGTAAAAAATATAAAATATCTTGGAGTTTATCTAGACTCATATATGAAGTGGGACATACATATTAACTACATCACAAAAAAACTTCGGACAATTTTATATAAATTCAAATTCCTCAATAATTTTCTGCCATTAAAGTCAATGAAAATATTATATAATACATTAGTGGAAAGTCATCTTCGATATGGAATTCTATTGTGGGGCAGTGCCCTTCGGACACACATAAACCCACTCGAAGTGCTACAAAAAAGGTTCCTCAAATTAATCATGAAGGAAAACACAAGATATTCCTCCAACTTGTTATATAAACAATGCGAAGTCATGGATATGAGGCAACTATTTTATTATTGTGTGAATGTGAAACTGCACTCAACCGGAGTTGTTGAACGACCCACACATGATTATAACACACGCAAAAAAAACTTATCAACACTACCACAAGTAAAAAAGTCGTTATCCCAAAGATCATATGCATATATTACAAAAAAAATACATAATAGTGTTCCTGACAGAATCAAAAGTGAAAAAAGCAAGTTCAAATTTAAAAGAGAACTAAAAAAATATATTCTGGAAAGCGATAGAAAAATAATATCCGATCTTATAGAAATGAAATCATAGTAGCAAAATAAAATAGATCCAAACCTACACCACATTAATATTTTACTGTTATAAAATTCATTCAATGACCTCCATATTTGTTGGTTAGCCTAAGTTCTAATATTTTCCGTGCTAGATTCCATATATGTGTGTACATGTGCATATATGCATGTATGTGTGTGTATATATGTATACCTTGGGTTATTATCCATGATATTTTTGTTATTCTCAACTCACCGTACACCTATTCCCACATGTAATTGAAAAATTCAATTATCCATCTTATTTCATAAATTTATTCCATTTGTGTATATGTATATGTACTCACAAATACACCAATCTACTCGCAATCGTAACTTTTTACTCTAAACTTTTTTTAATTATCTACCTTATTACATAACCTTTTACCATTTTATTTTTAATGTGTTACCTTAGATCCTAGTCTTATTTTATCTGATATTATTTTATATATATATATACTTGTTTGTTTGTTAATATCGAAACAAGTGAATGATCACTTATCGATTACTACTTTGTTCAACCCTATTCTTTGTTATTCTATTACCATTTTTTATACGTATGTATACTGAATAAAGTTCTTATATATCCATAAGTGTATTGTCGGGATGTCCATTGTGTAGCGAGAAATTTTGAGAAGAGTGAAATGAGAAGAAGAAGAAGATCTGAATTCATTTGTCAGAATTCGAAACATAATATAGGTTATGTTTATTTCAAGCATTCATCTATTTTGGTGGACTTTCATGATAATTACTAGTATTTTATAGTTGAATTATGCCCCAGTTTCCTGCTTTAAACGGCCGTCATACAAGTAAGTTCTTATTATTTCTGTGTCTATTCAGGTTGTTCCTAATTGCGAATTGTTATGATAACATAACATATTTCTTGGATAGGTAGGTAAAACACCCTTCACCAAAATGAACAGAAGGAAAAGGATTTGAAACAGGTTCTTCCGACGTATCTACATAGACTACAGAAGATTGATCTTTGGTATCTACTATAAAGTAGAAAAAAATTCATCGGATGTTGACAAACACTTGAATGATACGACAACAGATGATGTGTGGGCAAGAATCACTGACAATTTCGCAGTTTGAGGAATTTCCATCTTGGGGCCAATTATCTTGCTCATCGACCTAAACTGACGATAAAAATTTATGGAACACCTTTTTCACTACATGTGGCTCTTGCATGATGAGGCTCCACCACATTACACTCTGAATGTCCATTGCTGTTTCATTCAACAGTTTTCAGATAATAAGTAGATGAAACGGCAGAGGAAATATACTATAGTTTATGGGGAGCAGTACCTATAAATTTTAAGGTGTACTTTAGACCAGTAAATAATGAACAGGAATTATGGAGACAGATTCAGAATGCATTGAATATTATCAAAAACAATGCAGAAACAATGCAAAATATGCATTTCAGTTTATGTGCTGCCAGTGCATTGGACCACTTCTTTTCCAATTTATCATCCTAAGTAGGTACTATCACCGAACATCAACTATCTTTAGTTGATGTTCGGTGGTACTATCTATTTTTTTATCATAATATATACTTTACGTTTCACCCATGAACAATGTTTGAAATAAAAGAAAATAACATAACCTCTGTCTTTTGAATACATATAGGTTGGTATATATATGACCAATATATGGACACCATATGAATGTCCATAATGGACACCAAATGGATGTCCATAATGGACACCAAATGGATGTCCATCATGGATAACGTATGTATGTCCTAAAATGTGGAAAGCTGATTTCCTATGGACATCCATAGGATGTCCTGTGTACACAAAGTGGTTATCCTATGGATGTCCAGGGTGTCCGGGTGAGGATATCCATTGGATGTCCACTGGATGAAGGTGTGTTATTAGGGATCCATATAGGTCTCAGAACCAACAGAATGTGATTAAATTTGCGAACTATCTGTCACACAAGGAATTCCTTGTAGATATCAGCGATGCAATATTGTTATTCGCTTTTGTGACATCAACTGCCATGAATGCGACATCTCATAGATGTTTGTGTTAACTGGGAGAGAAATCAAGTGAACTGTTACCTGTTGTTATTAAACTGGTAATAATGGCAGAATTATTCCTTCCACTCATAGAAAACAAGCATTGAGGGACAATTAAATTATTGTTAGGTGAATTGTTGTATACCTACTGAGTATTAAACACATCGATAAAAATTGATCAGGCACAAGAAAGATGGCCTGTTCCAGGAGCATAGTCAACCTGCCACTGGAAGTCGATATCAGAAAAAAAATTTCACCTATTGTAATGGTATACAAAAGTTCATTAATATTTTTGTGGGTATTAAATTTTACCCAAGTGTACTTGTGTACCTGGACCGTTTTTCTCTGTGCAGGTAATGAGTGAGGTGTACTTACCCAAACGGAAGTAACGTCACGGGTATTATCAGCTTGAACCATGGCAGGTATATGTGTGAAATATGACCTAGAATTGCAAATTGTGACAGTTCTCACCCTTTAGTCGGTCGGTTAACTATATGTGCTTTTGTTCCGCGTCTTTTTAATCTATATGGTTCCGCTGTGCATTTTGTGTAAGACTATAAAAACATTTTAGTTCCATTTGTGCAACGCAACAAAATTCTGAGGCAGCCTCCCGCCTTTATGCAGAACGGTTTCCTAATCGTGTTCATCCCCGTGGTCGCAGGTTTGTCGCACTTGTCCAAAGAGCCTGCCATACAGGTGAAATAGGCACTCACAGAGGTCGAGATGCCGGTAGGAATAGACCTCTCAGAATTATAAACATGGAACAACAAATTTAGGACATTTTTGAAAATGATCCAACCTCAAGTACCCGCGGCATTGGTCGTCAGTTAGGGGTTTCGAATAAAGTTGTCTGGCGGACTTTGAATGAGGACATGCAGCATATTCCTTTCATTATCAGCGTGTGCAGTCGTTGCAGCCAGAAGATTATAGACGGAGGATACGATTCTGTGAATGGATACTAGGTCAACATGAAGTCAATTCAAATTTTCTGAATGAAATTCTCTTTACTAATGAGAGAGAGCATTCACCCGAAATGGTATTTTCAATCATCATAATTATCACCACTGGGCAGTTGAAAATCCACATGTGACTATAAGCAAACTATCTTTCAACATCGCTTTTCGATCAATCCATGGGGTGGACTGGTGAACGGAGTTTTAATTGGACTTCATGAGCTGCCACCAAGACTGAATGGACTTTTTTATTTACTGTGCAACAGTTCGGGAATTTTTGAACTGCGGATTTCCACAAAAATGGATTGGTTGGGAAAGGCCTGAATGTGATGGAGTATTTTGTGTGGGGTATCTTGAAAAATTTGGTTTACGCTCCACCGTTTCAGGATATTGGGAACCCAGGGATTTTAAGAGAGAAACTAAACGATGCGGTTCAAGTAATGCGACAACCAGGTAGTTCTCATCAGCGGGCTTGTGAATCATTACTACGCCGTGCGAGACTCTGCATAGAAATCGGTGGCGCTAATTTTGAACACATGTTGTGAAACAGTGGATGAGAGGATAAAAACATAAGCTGGCAACAGTGCGGGAGTAGTGCGAGAGAGCTCTCTGTACAAGGGAACCAAACCATTGCCATACGATTCTGGTTGGGTTTCTTTTCTAGTATCGCTGAGGAACAAGGTCGTGGAACCGCCAATTCTGTGATCTCAGGAATCTCCAGGTGATCCTTGCACTGTACTAAATGGAGAGTCAGCAGGGGATTCAATGCTAGCACTCCTCAGTGTCATCATATACGGGTTAATCAGCAGGGGAGAAATCTCCTGATCCTTGCAGATTTCATAACACGCGATAAACTGTTGGGCACTGAGACCCACTGTATTGAACGAAGTACTTAGGTGTAAAATACTGGGTGAATATCTGTTGTATGGACTAAGGTGAATTGATACAGTATTATGTTTAGTTTGAAACACCTTCATTCACGTACTTCCCCACACTGATTCTCTTGTCCTGCTCCTCACATTCCTACCTCCTATGCTCCCTAGCGGTCATCTATATAACTAATATATATATAACATATATCTCCCCCTTGAAAAAAGAATTATATTCCTAAATAATGAAACAATGAAAACATATTCACAGAAATTGGTAGATAACTCGTAAAGAAATTACATTTTTGTATAAGCTATAGTCTCTCAACTTGTTTTCTCTCGCGCTTTGATCTACCACCCTGATCATTTATCGTTTGTTGATTATCTATTATTTTGGTCAGAGCTTCCAGGTTCGGAATGGATATTATTTCGGGAAGAATCGCCAGTTTCTTCGATATCATCTTTGATTTCTTTTAAAATTGACTCGTGAAAATGATACTTCTTAATTTGATTCAGTTGTCTTTTCCAAACAATGTTACTTAATTCGGGAATTTCCACGAGATACGTTGAATAACCTATTCTTTTCGAAATAATACCTCTGATCCAACATATTTTTGGTATGCTACGATAATCTTTCACAGTTACTTCTTCACCTATTTGAAATTCTAAGAATCTATACGACCTCTATGATAGTATTTTTGTTTCTCCTGTTGTTAAAAGACGCGATTCTTTTTCTCTATCGTATTCTCAGGGTGAGTATTTTTGTAAGATGGTTTTAACAAATCAAATCTTGTCCACAATTTACGATTGAACATTGATTGTGCAGGACTAACACCTGTCGTACAATGACTAGTGTTACGATAATCAAATAAAAAGTTATTTAGAGCCAAATTCAGATCTAAACTTACACTTTTTCCTAAAGCATTTTTTAGAGCATTCTTAATGGTTTTTACCAAATTTTCCGTGGCCCCGTTTGAGGAAGGGTGAAACGGGGGTGAAGTCATATGCTCAATGCCGTTTTTAGACAAAAATAATTGGAATTCGTGAGAAGAAAATGTACTCGCATTGTCTGTGACAATTAGATGCGGCAGTCCAAATGTTGCAAATACACTTCTCAGCACATCAATAGTCATTCTGGATGTTATAGAATTCATTGGGAAAACCTCCACCCATTTGGAGTGAGAGTCTAAAACAATTAAAAATTGGCATAGGGCATAGAGTATGCTTCGACTCTGAGGACCCTTCACCGTGTGCTGCGGAAATATCCGAGATCATCATGCTCGGAATGGACACATACATACCTCATTTTTCGAAAAGATCATCACCTTCAAAACCCTGGTTCAACAAAAACTGTTCTAGAACTGTTGCCTTGAATCAAACAGCCTACCATCGCTGGCGCAAAAACCCTAATCTCGCGACTAGAGCAGAATACGTTGATGCCAGGAATAACTGCAGCCAAACAATAGATGCTTCGAAAGAAACATACAATGCCAAGATAAGATCGGAACTCATAGATTGCCCTAATGGCTCCCGATCGTTTTGGTCCCTTGCTAAAGCGGTCGGAAAAATTCCACTAATAGTTCATTTCCACCACTGTCCAAATCCGACGGCACATTAGCAACAACATCGCAGGAGAAAGCAAATATTTTTGCAGAGATGTTCGCAGCAAACTCTACTTTAGATTTCCAAGGAAAACTGCCGCCAGACATTCCACCCGTTGAGAGTCGAATGACCGAAATCGTCTTCCGTCAACGCACTATCAGACGAATTTTGCTTGGTCTCAAAACGAATAAGGATAACGGTCCTGATGGAATTCCACCCATTTTCCTCAAAAAATGTGCACCAGAATTAACACCGATTCTCTGCAAGTTGTTTACCATCTCGTACAGGTCGGGTATTTTTCCATCATGCTGGAAGACAGCTAGAGTCCAACCAATCCCAAAAAAAGGGAACAAGAACCTGCCCAACATTTACAGGCCAATTGCCCTGTTATCAGTAATCTCCAAAGTGATGGAGAAAGCCATCAATATTGAGCTTATCAATTATCTGGAGAGCTCAGGAATCATCAATGATAGACAATACGGCTTTCGCCACCAAAGATCTGCTGGAGATCTACCTGCCTACGTCACCCATTTATGGCAATCTTCAATAGAAAAACACAGGGAATCTCTAGCTGTCGCGTTGGACATATCGAAATCATTCCACCTTGTTTGGCAAGAAGGACTCCTCCACAAACTACCACCATACGGCTTACCACCTCAGCTATGCCATCTCTTATCGAGATTTCTTTCAGGCAGATCGCTTCACGTGGTGGTGGACGGTGTATCGTCTGATACCATTGGCATCAATTCCGGCGTTCCACAAGGATCAATTTTGGCACCAACATTATTCCTCTGCTTCATATCAATGATCTGTTGGAAGTAACAACTTGCCCCATCCACAGCTTTGCAGATGATAGTAACCTCCATACTGCGTTCTCCACCAGAATTCCCATTTCTTTCCAGGAAACTAAGAACTCACGGCGCAGGCAGGTCAATGCTGTCAAAGAAGATCTTGCTCAAATCACAGCCTGGGGAACAAACAACCTAGTTGAATTCAACGCCACCAAAACTCAAGCCTGCATTTTCTTAGAAAGGCGGAACTCAGTATGCCTGATATTGTAATGTCTGGCTCCACCATCCCCACCAAGCCCACCATATCTATGCTCGGTATTTCCATCAGAAAGACTCTTTCATGGGATAATCATGTCAGATCCATCGCAAAAGCTGCTTCACAAAAACTCGGATTCTTGTACCGTGCGAGAAGCTACTTCACACCTCAACAGCTTCTCATGATCTACAAAGCGCAGATACGGCCTGTTCTAGAATACTGTTCACTTTTCTATCGATACTTCCACGGGAAATGTGCTTCGGAAATCTCTGCTATCATCCCTCTACTAGCAATACAAGTCAGACGAACTAGACAAGCCCAGTCAGCACATCCTTCCGTTGTCAACCTCGAAAGATGTCGAACAGCACTTTATCAAGACTCTTTCATCCATAGAACGGCTAGGCTCTGGAATTCATTGCCTGTGGAAGTATTCCCAACAACATATAATCTCCAAAAGTTCAAAAAAATTCCAATACCTACCTCCTGTCCCTGTACTCCCTAGGACCGCACGATGTTCTTTGAACATTATAGGGATTCCCTCTCGTGCGCTCCAAGCGATAAACAATTTAATTCATGGACCTAAGAAGTCCAAATGTAACCTGGACCATACTTCTGGTGTATAGGGCCAAGGCTTCAAAACCGACATATTTGGTGATTTCTTATATGCCAAACAGTTTTCACATGATTTGCTTATTTTTTCAATATTTCGATCCAGGTTTGGCCACCAGAAATATGACCTGGCTATACTTTTCATTTTAACCACTCCCATGTGGCTCTTATGCAGTTGTTGGAGCATTTGTATGTGGGAAATTTCTGGAACAATTATGCGATTATTATCCAAAGCAAACAATCTTGTTCTAAGCTCAATTCATTTCTCAACCAAAAATATGGTTTCAACTTGTCTTCAACCTTTTTTGGCCACTGAAGCAGAATAGTTTTATCACCAACGACCGCCTTTAATGTAACATAAGTTGCCTATAGCTCTGTATATGAATATCAGTCTAGTTTCTAGTATGTATGCACGATATCTCGCGATATTTAGGGTCTAGTTTTTATGTTTCAGAAAAACCACTGCGGTATACTCATTTCGAATACAGGCAGTTCATTTTCGGTGTTTGATTAAGTAGTAACCCTGTTGGTATTTGAAATCGCTAATTCTAGTTCATACAATTTATTGTGATTTTTACTACCTGGTGTTATGTTATTTCAGACGAAGGTGATACTGAACAATTTTCCCCAAAACTGCCATTGAATAATAAAAGCCAAATCTCCGCCTATAATTACGAATTATTTTTTCAACCCCACTCAACCCCTGAGACGTTCCGTTTCATCTTGGCGACCAACTCGTAGGCAATTTTTCGGAATTATGGAAGGAAATAATAATACACCATCATCATCGGCTAGTTATAATCTGGAGGAAAGTCCTCAGCAATACCGGAATTCCTCCATCCAAGGTAGCAGATTTAAGGGGCGGCCCTGACGTTCCAAACCACGTAAGATTTCCACATGCAGCTCAAGACAACGAACAAGGTAGGATCTTTCCAATTTCTTCTTCGGCTCCCCATTCACGTGAAAACCTGGGGCCCGAAGAGCATCAAAGGCAACCTTTTCAAAGTGTACCACACAGGCCTCAAGTGCACAAAATCAAAATAATGGTCAGTGGGAATTTTTCAGAGAAACTCCTGGATATTCGGCTCCATTCGAGTAATCTAAGAACGAATGCAACCCAAAGGAATCATCCCCAACAAATGCTGTTGATAACTCTTGAGGCCATAACGCAGCTAGTTTCCCAAACAATTCAGCAACTACAAAATACTGTCAATAGTTCAAGTAATAGGTCAAATCAGAATGATGTTTCAAATAATATTGTTTGTAATTCTTCTGCTACCAACAGGAAAAATCCTATTTTTGATCCAAATTATACACACCCAGTGGATTTTCTGAATCAACTTCAGGATGGATTTAATGTTGAAAACATTGAATATGAACATTTCAAATTCTTAGTAGCAGACTCGTTCAGGAACTCAGCAAAAATATGGGCAGATGCATTCCTAGACAAATTAGAAAATCACTCACAATTTAAAACTCAATTTTCAAATAATTTCTGGGATGATCATGCACAGTGGCGTGCCAGAACCCATTTAGAAACAAAAATTTACAAAGAAGGTGAATCATTTGTTGACTTTTCTACTAGTTTTTTCGTATTAGCTAAGCATTTGACTCCCTCCTACCCAGAAAAAATGCTACTCGCTACGATAACGAGAACATTACCACCGCTGGTATCTTCTTAACTGTTACAATGCGATGATTTTGCTCAAGCGCTGGAGCATTTAAGACGAGCCGACATATATTATCATAATGGGCAAGGTCATTCTGGCCAAATAAACCGCCCAGTCTGTAGATCAAATTATTCTGGAACAGCAGTCGACAATAAAACTTCAAATTATAATCTAAACAAACCTAATACTTACTTGTCCAAAAACCGGAACCTTTTCAAAAAACGTTTCAATGGTAACAGTGGAAGAAAGCGAGGAGCCGAGAAACGAGCACGACAGTTACCAAAACGGCCTGATGTAACTGGAGTTCTCCTGAAGTCGATACTTTTGTAAATAATAATAATCCACGTGATGATTTGTTTGTAGATAATTGTGACTTTGATCATTACTCATTGAACGACAAATCGCCCCTAGTTGTTATAAAAATTCATAGTTTTAGTTTTCCAGCGCTGATAGACACAGGCAGTCAAGTTTGTTATTTATCAGATACTATTTGGACTCAACTTTCTAGTTTTCATGATAATATACCGCATTTTCCATGCACCGGTGTAAGAATTTCTGGCGCTTTCAAGGTCATTCAACAAAAAGTAAACTTGCAGGTACAGTTAACTTTTTCCATTCTGGGAAAAAAAATTTCCTTCGAATTTTTAATGATCCCTAAATTAATGAATCCAGTCATACTAGGTGTTGATTTCTTAAGGTCCATCAACGCGGAGTTGAAGCTGAATGAAGAATAATGTTTTCTAATCATTCAAAATGAGCGATTGTGCTTACCAATATGATTCCGTGTTTACGAATAAACCTGGATTAACCAAATTATATTATCACTATATTAGACTGACTGATGACAGTGGATTTTTTATTAAGCCATATCCGGTACCTCTAGCTCATCGGGAAGCAGTGCAACAGACCATTGATCCGATGAAAGAGTGGGGGGTGATTTCGCGGGGTGCCACCCCTTTTGTTTCGCCGCTCATGGTTACCCTGAAGGAGGACGGTTCGGTGAGAATTTGTCTCAATGCGCGTAAATTGAATAAAATCACAGAAAAAGATCATAAACTTCCACGTAGAATAGATGAAATTATGAGGACGATGAAAGGGTTCAAGTACAAGACCATATTGGACTTGAATAATTCTTACTGGCAAATTCCCCTCCGCCCCGAATGTCGTAAGTATACTGGATTTGCTTTCGGAAACCGAAGCTATTATTTTAACGTTCTCCCGTTTGGCTTGGTGATGCTGTTCCGGCCTTTACTCGGTGCACTGACAAAATTTTTGGTATCGAATTTTCCGATTTCCTCATTGCATATGTAAATGACCTATTAATACTGAGCCACACTTTCGAGGACCATTTATTACACCTGAAACTAGTTTTTGAACGTTTGCAGGAGAACGGCTTGGCTCTCAAGCTGAAAAAGTGCCATTTCGTTCGTAAAAAAATAAACTTTTTAGGTTATGTCCTGGATGAACAAGGTTTTCTACCCGATCCCAACCGACTACAGGCGATTGTCGATTATAAAGTCCCGGGAAATGTTACAGAACTCCAAAAATGTTTAGGTCTCTGCCAGTTCGATCGATCTTTTTGTCCACATTTTTCTCAAATTAGCGAACCTCTGACTTCCTTATCACGTAAAAAAACTCCCTGGAAATGGGGCTCAACTCAAGAGTACTCATTCAATAATATAAAAGAAAAAATCAAATCTGCCACTTTATTATATTTTCCCGACCCTGAAATCACGTTTCAAGTCGAAACCGACGCCAGTGATGTAGGTATCGCGGCGCAAATATTTCAGATCAGTGGTGGTGAACGCAAAGCTGTCGCTAGGCTTCTACTGGAAAGAGAACGGCGTTATTGTAGCTTTGAAAAAGAAGTTCTGGCTGTGGTATTCGCGCTGAGGACTTGGCGTGTTTACTTACTCGGGCGTACTTTCGTAGTACACACCGAAAACAAAGCGGTTACTTATTTGAAAAGTTGTCGATTACTATCTCCGCGAGTTACTCGTTGGGCTATAGCTTTGCTTTGCTCTTGCTTTGCAAGAATATGATTTTATAATCAAGCACATACGTGGTAGTGATAATTTAATTGCTGATAGTCTCTCGCGATACGCTTGTACAAGAGCTTCTACTCCAAACGACAAAACTTTTAAAATTTGTAGTCTCGAATTACCTGAAAATTTTATGTCAATATTGAAGCAAATCAAGCAGTACCAACTTGAGGATCCTAAACTGTCCAGCATCCGGAAATCTCTCCATGCAGGTGATTCGTTATCCTCCAAATTTGTTTTGCACAATGATATTCTTTACCACCGTAGAAGTGATGAAAAAAATAGTTTACTGTGTATCCCGACCGTGCTCAAAGATACCTTCATTGAAGCTTTTTACGTTGCGTTATGAAATTTTGGTACCTATAAGTGCTGATGGTCTGCTCTTAAACGCGAAATTTGGGCTACCAACCTTTCTCGCGACGTCAAACGCGTAATCAAAGCGTGTGAAATCTGTCAAAAAACGAAAAATAATTCAATTCTGCCAAAACCGCCGCAGCACCCAATTTTAGCTGAATCAAAGGGGATCTTGTTGCGCTCGTTTTATTTGGGCCACTTCCCCGCAGTCGCGCAGGTACCTCTTATATTTTAGTGGTCTTGGATATTTTTACAAAACACGTTGCGTTATATCCTCTCAAAACAGCCACGACGCGTTCTTGCTTGAACCGGCTAACCGTGGACTATTTTCCAAATTGTGGTATCCCTAAAAAAATCTTGTCTGATCGGGAACCACAATTTTCTTACCCAAATTGGAAGAAAGCGTTAAATGCTTTTGACATACGCGTGATTTACACCTCTGTGAGACATTCTGAGGCAAACCCTAGTGAGCGTGTCATGAGATAATTGGGAAGACTGTTTCGTGTATACCTACTGTCATGATAAGCACACTCGTTGGGCATTTGAGGTTGTTAAATTTGGTAATTTCATGAACAACGTAACCCATGAATCAACTGGGTTCACCCCAAATGAACTCCAGTTCGGAAATCGGCGAGCAAACCTGCTACCACCTCGTTTTCGTCCACCAAATCCTGACTTTATTGTCCCCAATGATAAATTATTCATCGCTCGGGAAACCTCAGAGGGTAAAGCCGCGCGTAGACGGGTAAATAATCCAGGAAGGCCTTTTTCAGAATGTAGTCCAGGGGATTTGGTGTTATTAAGATCAAATCCCAAGTCTTCTGCTCTTGCCTCAGAGACCAAAAAGTTTTTAATAATTGTTCGAAGGCCCTTATCAGATATGTATTGGTTAACTCAGACAGTGGCGTAGAGAGAGGAATTTTTCATGCCAGTCACCTTAAGAAACTTATTATTCAGAAGCCGTAAACCCAGTATAGGTGGATTGACAGCTTCGGGGGGTAGTTGAAGCAGAATAGTTTCATCACCAACGACACACTTTAATGTAACATAAGTTGCCTATAGCTCTGTATATAAATATCAGTCTAGTTTCTATAGTATGTATGCACGATATCTCGCGATATTTGGGGTCTAGTTTTTATGTTTCAGAAAAACCACTGCGGTACTCATTCTTTTCGAATACAGGCAGTTCATTTTCGGTATTTGATTAAGTAGCAACCCTGTTGGTATTTGAAATCGCTAATTCTTGTTCATACAATTTATTGTGATTTTTACCTGGTTTTATGTTATTTTAGACGAAGGTGATACTGAACAATTTCCCCCAGAACTGCCATTGAATAATAAAAGCCGAATCTCCGCCTATAATTTCGAATTATTTTTCCAACCCCACCCTGAGACGTTCCGTTTCACCACCCTGTATTTACAAATTTGGTAACTTTTTTCAATATCTCGTCTTTCAATGTTTCCTCCTGAATCAACTGGAATTTTATAGGGAAATCATTATTTTCATTGAAATAATTCATAAAATTTATTTCCGAAACATCAATCTCACTGTCGCTCTCTATTCCTAGTGGCAATCTTGACAATGAGTCCGCATTATTTTGCTCAGTTTTCACATATTTTATTCCGTAATCAAAATTCGACAGGATTAAGGCCCATCTCCGTAACCGATTTGCCGAAAATTGAGGAATTCCTTTTTCGAGATTAAAAATATAGGTTAATGGTTTATGGTCTGTCAAAAGTGTAAATGCCATACCATACAAGTATTTAAAAAAATCTGGTGACTTTAAAAACTGATGAAAGAGCCTCTTTCTCAATCTGACTCATTTTTTGTTCCGTTTTTCAAAGCGTTCGGCTTGCATAAGCAATTGGCCGTTCAACGTCATCTATCATATTATGACTTGACTGCGCCAAGTCTGTGCATAAAATAATCGGCAAGTCCGGGTTGAAGTGAACTATAGTACATCAGCCGAAATCAAAATTTGTTTCATTTCCTCAAATGCATCTTGGCATTGATGTGACCAAATCCATCTCACGTTTGAACTCAACAAGTTGTACAATGGATGTAAGATCGTTGCCAAATTTGGTACAAATTTCCCGTAGAAATTAACTTACCCCAGAAACGATTTCAATTGTGTGATATTTTGCGGAATGGGGGCATTTTTTATCGCAAGAATTTTATCCTCGGAAGTGTGAACTCCTTTACTACTTATTATCAGTCCCAAATAAGATATTTCCGACTTGAAAAATTCACATTTTTTCAATGATAGTCTAAATCCAGCTTCCTCAAGTCTGTTCAAAACCTTTGTTAATCTATTAATATGTTGTTTTCGATCACACCCTGTCACGAGGATATCATCCAAAAACACTATAGTTCCTTCAATATCTTGAAGAAGTGAATCCATTATCTTTTGGAATTTGGCCGATAGGCTTGAAATGCCAAACGGTGCTCTGGTATATTGAAACTGTCCCTTATGTGTGGAAATAGTAACTAATTCTTGAGATTTTTTATCAAGGCGTATTTGTTGATGAGCATATGAAAAATCTAATTTCGAAAATTCAGATCCCCCTTGTAATTTAACCAATAAGTCTTCTATTGGTAAAAGTACCCAACCCGGGTAAAAAAATCTCTTTGTTTTGATCGATTGTACCCTGAAAGTCCTCCGGTACCTCCATGTAACTGAGATTTGATATACTCAAATCGAAAAGATTAAAAAAATCACGTCCCAACAATGGAGTTCCCGACGCATTTTCAATAACATAAAAATTCATGTTTAACAGTCTATTTTGGAATGTTTACAGTTCATAGTACCCATGGGAGTTCTTTTATCTCCGTTACATAAGTTGAAAATTTTTTTAGTCGGTGCTAACATTTTATCACACAAATTATGAATATAAAATTGTTCAGAAATGACGCTGTAACTAGCCCCTGTATCCAGTGTAAAAATGTACGGTTTATTTTCAATTAATAAATCAACTTCGATCGGATTCGCCTTGGAATCTAAACAAAACAAAGAAGCATCAGCTGACTCCAAAAAATGTTGGGTATTTCTGCTTCGGCTATTTACATTTTCATCTGGACACATTGGCGACAAATGACCCTTTTTTTGGCAATTATGGCAAAAACATTCGCGAAACGAGCACATAGCTTTATCGTGGTTCTTGCGACCGCAAACGCTGCACTTTGGACTTGACGATGACGTTTTGGAGGGGACGGAACTTGAAGCTTTTCTGCTGCTGGTTCCTTGGTGTCCGCTCCTTCGATCTTGCGCGTTATTACCTTGGTATCTCCTACTCCTATCAACATGGTGTCCACTATCAGCATAGTGAATTCCTGGTTCCTGCTTGATGGAAATGTTCGCACTTAAACTTTGAGCATGCGCGGCAGATTTTGCTGCTGCTATGTCAACTGCACCAGTCAGAGTAATCGTCTTTTTCTCCTCAAGTAAACGATCTTGGACTGGCCCTTTATCATAACCGATTATAAACACATCACGTAGAACCATTTGTAATTGGTTTGCATCAAAATCACACGGTCCTGCCGCTTCACGCACTCTGGTACACCACTCTCGAGCGTTCGACATTTTTCGACAAGTATAAAATTTGTACCTTGCCGCGAAAACAGATAAGCTTGATTTGAAATAGTCCGTCATCATTTGTAAAAGTTCTTCGTAAGTTTTTGCTTCCGGTTCCACCGGTAAGCATAAATTATGCACTAATCTGTATGCATCTTCACTCAACGCATTTAATAATATTGCTCTCATGCGCTTTTTGTCCACTAATGCATTGGCCTCGAAATCAATCAATCAATCAACTTTATTATTACCAAGAAACAACATTTGTTTATAGCAGGGAACATAGTGAATACATAAATATATTTGACAAAATAAAATAAAGAAGAAGAAGTTCAACTGAAAATGATTCTCAATTGACTCAGCTGTTAGGTACCCAATTGAAAAATATAGTAGTTGTACAAGTACGCAGTTCTTAAAAGGTATCAGATTAGTGTAGATGTAGTTTTTATTAGGTATTAAATTAGTATAGAGGTCAGATAATTTATACGACGCTATAAAAGCAGATGATATTTTATCATTGCTCATGTAAGATGGAAGTAGAGGCCATGGCACCATATCATGAGCATATTTTTATATTGAAACTTTCATTGGGCACCAAAGATGTGTATACGACGCTATGACTGTCTTGGTTTATCCCTCGGTTTTTCCAGAAAGTCGAGTGAGCTAGGTACGTAGTTTATGAGAAAAAAATCAAGACAGTCGAGTGTGCTTTTTCACTTCCTTTTGTTTTTTGTTTCATTTTCTATTGGCAAGTGATTATCTAGGAACTTGTAAATTTTTTAGTTTTTTCATCGTATCTCCCGAACTATTGAATTCAGAGAAAAATTTTATAAGGATTTTTTGTAGATTCTATCAAACGGAATAATTTTGGTTCTATAACATTTTCACCATCTTCCAATCAACAAAAGAAAAAAATATTTCATGGTTCCGTGGAAGTCGATGATCTTCATCTATCGATAATCTTTTGTTTTTCAATATATCTTCATGGTACCCTATGGGTCGTTCAAATTTTTTTTTCATATTTTTCACTTTATTTCCTGTACTATTGGGTTAACAGAAAAAATTTTGGGTAATAATAAGTAGGAAATGTTCCAGTGGATAACTTTGCACTTCTGATAATTTTCGATTTTCCCATTTGTTTTCGATATAGGTATATTGAATTGAAAGGATTTCAAATTTTGATGTTTTGATTTTCATTTGTTTTTCCATTTTCCGATGGATGCACGAAAAAATGGTACAATAATAATTTGTTGCGTCATCAAAGAGGCATACGGTGCATTTTTCAAATTTGGATTCAGTCTATTGGTTCAGGAGATATGTCGTTTTAAAGCGAACCGTGTGTTTCGGAAAATCTCCTTGAAAAACCCACTTAGAATTTTCCGACCCTGCTCAATATCAATAGGCTCCGTCTCTTCCTGATAGAGTTTTGTTTCACAAAAAATGAAATCGATCGGACCACTTTTGCGATTTGTAGAGTGGTCACAAGAAACTTCCGATGAAAAATCGAAAAAACCCGGAAAAACCACCTTAGAGTTTTCTGATTCCCCTCATATTTTAATAATATAATATTGTTTTGAGTACAATAAGATGGCAGAATTTCAAGTCGATATGTCAAAGGGTTCCGGAGATATATCGATTCATGATTACCACAGAGTACAGACAGACAGACAGACAGACAGACAGACAGACAGACCGCACACAAAAACCAAAGTTGCTCAAAATTCGATGGGATCAGTTTCTCCAAAGTAACTATACCTCTATCTCGCTTAGTTTCCGAGATAGCATTTTTTGGCAAGGCCGTAGTATACTCCACTATGTATAGCGTCGTATAACAAGAAAACTATAAAAATGAGATTAGATGTCAATATTACAGGAGTATATGTTTCTTGAATTCTCTTTCAAATATTTCAATCCTATTAATCAGCTTCAAGTTATTTGGTAGTGAATTGTATTGTATCATTCCATTGTGATAGATAGATTTTTTACCAATATCTGATTTGATTTTCTTGACAGAAAAATGATCTGCTTGTCTGGTTGTATGGTTGTGGTGATTACTATTGATTTGGAAAACCAAATTTGAATGCTTTTGACAATGTTTAACTGAATGAATGAACGACATTAAATTGTATTTATATAGTGAATCTATATCTAATAATTCTCTTCTTCTGTAAAGGTTCATAGTACGTTCCGAATAATTTAGTCTGTATATACATTTGATAATTTTATTTTGAAGAGTTTTGATAGGCTTTACAATTGATAGTTTCGTTGAACCCCATACAGAAATCAAATATTCAAGTTAAGAATAGATTAAAGGGAAGTATATAGATTTGAGACATTCTATAGGAACTTGATTCCGTACCCTAAAAAGTATACCTATTATTGGAGATATTTTTTCCTAAGTATTTCAATATGTTTTGACCATGACAAATGTTCATCTATGTACAGACCAAGAAACTTGATATAATTTGAATATTTGACGACTTCATTATTACATGCAATTGGAAATTTGTACTCATTATATCTTGATTTTCTTGAAATGATCATAAATGCTGATTTACTATAAGTTATGCTCAATTTATAACATGATAACCATGATGATAATATTTTCAAATCACTTGAAATTTCATCCCTATTTTGTTTTGCTGAACCTGCTGAATAGATTGAGGTTGTGTCATCGGCAAACATATAAATTTCACCTTTCAACTTCAAATTTGCAATAGAGTTGATATGAATAAGAAATAGAATAATATAATAATATATAATAATAATAATATGTAATTTTATTGACCATTCCAACAAAAAACAGAATGAGAGTCCATAAACTATTAAAAAAGAACATAAGGAAAGGTCAAAAGGCACATGATCAGTATGGTACTGGTCTTCCTCAAGCGCCTGTAGCTCAACTAAATATTGAAAAGATATATATATATATATATATATATAGAAATATTAGAATATTGACAAAAAAAAAATGAAGACTGATACATAATATGGTCAACTACCTATTTAATAAACTCACATATTTGAGCATTGGTCAGTGAAAATAGAGTTAAATAATTGTTTCTTGAAACTGGTTAACGACAAGACTTTGATATTTTCTGAAAGTTCGTTGTATTCCTTGGCAATGCGGTACGAAAATGAGTTCTCATATTGTCGGGTACGATGTTTCGGAATAGTCAGGAGATTCTTCCGACGAATATTCAGGTTATGTATATCTGTCCGATACGTTATTTTTGCATTCAAGTATGCAGGAATATGCTGTTTTATTATTTTATGGAATAAAGTCAGGGCGTGGTACTTCCTCCTATTGATCATATTTAACCAAGAAGTATCTTGTAAAGTATGTGAAATTCTTTCAAATTTTTTTATACCATATATCAACCTCAAACACGAGTTTTGTAATTTCTGTAATCTTTTGATGTCAATTCCATTCAAGCAAGGTCCATAAATGTAATCACAGTAATTTGCATGTACGAGTACAAGTGATTCGCATAACTGTGTTTTCAGTTTGACAGTGAGCAAGTGTCGGTTGAGATATAAAAGTTTTAATCTGGCATAAGATTTTTGAAGAATATAAGATACATGATGACTGAATTTCAATTTGTTATCAATCATAATGCCTAGATTTTTAACTTTATCGTTTGATGGTAGTATCTCATTTCCTATTTTCACATTGAAGTCGGCGGGTGGCATAAATCCAAAAAACATAACTGATGATTTTGATGTATTGATCAGTAAGTCATGCTTTTGTAAGAGCGTCACTAATGCATTGAGATCCTCATTTATATCAATCTGTGCCTCAGCTGAATCATTAGGATCGAAGAAGTGGTAAATCTGGGTATCATCTGCATACATATGTATGTTACACTTTTTCATAACTGATGGAAAGTTAAAGGAATAAATTGAGAACAAAAGTGGTCCCAGAATGGAGCCTTGTGCTACTCCCCGTTTTATGCTTCCGCTGTCAGATAGCGATCCATTGAAAACAACTTTTTGAGATCTATCACATAAGTAGTTCCTGAAGAAATGTATGCATGACTGCCCAAGCCCTATAAACTTCATTATTGCTAGAAGTAACTCATGATTCAGCATGTCGAAGGCTTTACTGTAATCAAGTAAAACTAAAACACCGATTTTACGATTATCCTGTGCAGCAAAAATATCATCAGTTATGTTTAAAAGAGCCGTACCACAGCTATATCCTGGCCTGAAACCCGATTGGACTTCTGGTAGAATATTGTAAACACTGAGATGTCTCCGAAGTTGATATTCTACAACTCTTTCCAAAATTTTTGATAATGTAGGAAGTATAGTAATCGGTCGCAAATCAGCTAAGTGTTCAGCTGTACTTGTCTTCGGAATAGGTATGACCCTACCTACTTTCCATGCCTGAGGAAACACTGAGTTCTCTAAACAAAAATTAATAATATGACATATATAGGGAACGAGGAGTGGACACAAAAAACGCAGGAGTGTGACATTGATTCCGTCACAGCCACAAGAGTTAGTTTTCATATTCAATATCAATCTAGATATTTCCTCTTCGCTGACTGTTTTGAAGTTGAATTTTTCTGGGAAATCATTTTTCAGGTGGCTATTGTAAAAGTGGACGGTCTCTAAATCTGGATCACTCACAACGTTAGTAATCTTAAGAAAAAAATCATTGATTTCATTCGGATTGGTTTGAAAGCTGATCTGATTATTTTTATCACCATCACGTCCAATGAAATTATTAATAATTTTCCCTTTTTGCTTATTATCAACATTCAGTAATTTTTGTTCAAAATAGACTTTTTTCTCCATTCTGACAGCTTGAGTTATGTAATTTCTTAAGTCTTTGTAATATTTCCAGTGTGAAACCTTTTTTGTTGCCCTATATTTAATCATTGCCTTATCTCTCAAGTGAATCATGAATTTTATATTATCCGTGATCCATGTTTTTTGTGACTTTTTAAAGGTAGACGTTTTATAAGGTGCATGCTTGTCAAATAAACTTAGTATGAACGAGTTCAATATATTCACCTTTTCGTCGATGGCTTCAGATGCATATATGCGAGTCCAGGGTACTGCATTGGCGTCATTTTCGAAAGTTTCCCTGTCAAATTTAGAGAAATCTCTGTATGTGTGGGTATTTTGGTGATTAGTTGGAGTGACGGCATCAATCATACACCCAGTAAGTAAATGATCGGAAATGTTGATATCTGTAACTGTGCATTTACAATAAGATAATGAGTTGTTGAGAATGATGAAATCTAATAGGGCATCTTTTCGCGTTGGTTGCTGGACTATTTGTTTGAGGCCAATACTGTCTAAAAGTGAATAAAATATACTCGTTGTAGCATTCATGTTCAAGAGATTTATGTTAAAGTCGCCAGCACAAATGATGTTCTCATGGTTCAGGGATAATGAAGCTATATTGTTTTCGAAACAATCCAGAAAATTCATCACCTCGGCATTAGGGGGGCGATAAATGGTTCCTAGGCAGAAATTATTTTTACCGAAATCAACATTGAGCCATATTTGTTCATAAGATCCGTTTTCGAGAGTATCTTCAATTACTTTCACTCTGAAAGAGTCCCTCGCATAAATACAAACTCCTCCGCCCCTGGTATTCCTGTCATTGCGGAAACATCTAAAACCTGTAATATTATTCATATTATCTGTTATATCTTCAGTCAACCATGTTTCAGAAACTCCAAATATATCGTATTTTTTTGTTAATATCAAATCTCTTATTTCGTTAATTAGGGCCCAATACTGATCCTTGCGGTACACCGCATACTATTTCATCGCTATTACTGAATGATTCTCTTAAATATACGAATTGTTTCCTATCACTCAAATAATTTTGAAACCAGTCGTAGACAGGACCTCTTAGACCAATACAATACAATTCATTCAAGAGAATTTCATGATTTACAGTATCAAATGCCTTTCTTAAGTCAATTGATAGGAGTCCACATATCTTGTTTGTATCTAGTTGCAATTGGAAATCTGTTACAACATCCATAACTGCGGACTCCGTATCACATGACCCTCGAAAGCCATATTGATGGCTGTAAAGATATTTCTTTGCCTCTAGATATTCTTGCAATCTGTAATTCATTACTTTTTCTATAATTTTAGAAATAACTGGTAATGTTGAAATAGGTCTGTAGTTCTCCATTTTATCTCTATGACAAGTTTTGTGGACTGGTCTGACTTTGGCAATTTTCATTTTATCTGGTACATCTCCTGACGTAAATGATAAATTGATTATTTTGGTGAGTATTGAAGATAATCCTGATTTCACTGTCTTAACTACATTAACCGAAATTTGATCAAATCCTGGAGATTTTCTTGTATTTACGGTATTGATGATTTACCTATTCAATTTCCTGTTCGTCTGTTGGTCTCAAGTACATCGATGCATCACTTGTTCTGTTATTCTCAAATTTGGAGCATGATTTGATTTTAGCAGCTAAATTCGGTCCAACATTTACAAAGTACTTACTGAATTCCTCACAAATCTCTTTTTTGATTTGATTGTTCTCCACATTGATTTTTGGTCTCCATTTGATGAATGTTCTTGAAAGTAACTTTGTTTCTTCTCCCTTACAGTTTTTTAACAACTCTATTATAATATTGGTACATATCACTGTATACTTGTATATTCCTTTGCCCTTTCATTTTTTGGAAATATTTGTCCCGCATTTTAATCAGTCTATGTAATGTCTCATCAAACCAAGGTTTGGAATCTTTTTTCATCTTCAATTTTTTGGTGTAGGCACATTCTCGAAATATTCTTATTAGATTCTCATAAAAAATATTAGTGTCTTGGAATATGTGCATATTCATTTGGAAGGATGTAAGTTCACTTTTCAACTTATCAATATCGAATTTTGTTATTTCTTTAATTTCAAATTTCTTGTTTTTACTGATATTTTTATGGGAAAATGGACAATTTGAATTCGGTGGTCACTAATTGGTGACATTTTTTGAGATATTTCTACACTTTCATTCGAATTTGTAGCAATATGGTCTATATTTCTATTTCATCCATCTTCGTTTTCATCGATCTTGCATTTATATATAATATTTTCATTTCACTATTTGTCGCTTTCAATTTATTTGTTGGATTGATATTAATTGATATAATCGATTTGTTCTCTGGCAATTCTGATTCTGTTCCAGTAAATAGGACATTGAACAGTATTGGCTTCATGTGTAGAGTCTCCTGTCTTACCATATTTAGTTTGAGCTACTTTGCAATTTATGCAACATGGAATAGATGATTTATTACAATTTCTAATGTCATGGTTACCAGTACAAAAGGCGCAAACTTTGGTACGATTACATTCAGTAGCTTTATGTCCATAACCACAGCATTGATAACAATACCTTATATTAATATCTTCTTTTATAATACATACATTCCAGCCTACATACAAAATGTATTTTTTTGAAAATTTGGATCGTCTTGTATATCGTATGGATAATTCATCATCAGCATCAATATGTCTTAGGACTCGCAATTCGACCAAAAGTTCTTCATCTGTATATTCTCTTTGAAGGCCTATGGATACGATTCTAGGGCGATTCATTTTTGTGATATGTACCGAATAATCTGGGCCCAATTCTTTCACACTCAGATCTTTCACTCTTCTCATTCCTTCATTATCACTTGTCTTTATGATTATGCCACCATCTTTTATTTCTCTTACACTCTTTGTTGGAGTTTGGCTCGTTCAGATATTTTTAGTTTTTGAGTTTCTTTTTTTTTTGTATATATGTTTGGGGTATAACAACAATAATTATTGTTATCATTTTCATAATTTCTTTATTTTACTGAAGTTTGCATATTTTCGTGCATATCTGATAAGCTGAAATGTATTGTTGGTTGCATATGTATTGTGAGCCTTTGCCAAATGCTATCGAGGACAGTGCGAACTGATCCGAGGAGCGCATGCGAGAACGTTTTTCGAATGATAGTCGAAGTGAACACGCTTCGCAATTTTGGTTTAATTTCGTGAGAAACATTTTTTAATAATAAATAGTTTGGTGGTGGTTTGGTGCAACAATAAACTCAAGAAGTTACACGCTGCAATAGTTAGCTAAGCTGAGTTCCTGGCCGGCCGGCAGAGAAAGAAATAATTTGTCGATCAAAGAGGTAAGCCGCTTTCTTTTCTGCTTTCAGCCGGTATAACTAAATTTATACAGTCCACATCTTTTTTTTTTGTCGAAACGCAAACATTTTTTGATCCTTCTCACCGGATTGTTTGTAACTATTGATAATTATTGTTGTTGCCCGCATTAAAATTTGTTTCATAAAAATTTAATAGTTCAAATTGAAGTATTCATCTTATTCATTTCCATTTCGATAGATAAAAGTTGCGATAAAAAAGAACATTTTTTGCGCGATCGACCTTGTCTCTAGCTCGTCCGAGAACCCAGAAGAAACTCATTTTTTGTTGAGGAATACCATTTGGGAATTCCAATAGGTTCATTGCCTTTTTGGATATATAGAATCAGTTTACGTTGTTTGATAAAAACGAAAACTTGATTAGCTCATGCAATATTTACTAGTTGATTAATCTGAGTTAAATTAGATTGAATTCATCATTGTTGAATCGAAAAGAAATAATAAGAAATGAATGTCAAATTGAAACAAGCTATTGCGTCTCGATCAACTGAAATAAATAGATTAAAAGAACTTTTCGATATGGCTGGTAACGCAAAAGTCAATTCACAATATTACATGTTGTTCAGGTGTAGGTTTGAACACATTGATCAGATTATGAATAGCTTTGATAAACATCATGCAGCCGTTGTGAATATAGTTTCAACATCGGATGATGGCAATTTAGATGAGCAAAACGAAATTCGTAAAGAATTCGAAAATCAATATTTTGATATTAAAGTAATTTTCAACGAATTATTTAAGCCACCTAATTTAGATGAAACTCGTATTTCGGATACCAGTAGTGGCACCTCTAATGTTAAATTACCGAAAATCAAGTTACCGATATTTTCCGGAAGATATAAAGAGTGGCCTACTTTTTTTGATCTTTTTAATTCTACAATTAATAGTAACACATCCTTATCTAATGGAGAAAAATATCAATATTTATTATCATTGTTGGAAAAGGAGCCTTTGATGCTAGTCAAGTCGGTACCAGCGACTGACGATAATTATAAAATTGCCTATGACATTTTAGTGAAGCGCTATCAAAATATTCGATCATTAGCTACTACGTATTGGGATGAAATCCTCGAATTTCCAAAAATTTCTTCGGAATCTTCTCAAGAGCTTAGACATTTATTGGATGTTTTCAGCGAAAATATTGCTGCCTTGCAAAACTTACAATTTGATACAAATAGTTGGGATTTCATTTTGTTTCAAATATTGATCAAGAAACTAGATAGTGAGACTGTCACTCGTTACGAATTGCAACGTAGCAATAGTATATCAAATCCCAATACTGACATTCCTAAGTTTTCAGATTTAGTAGATTACTTGAACAAGCAATGTTTAGCTCTGAACTCGGCGAAATTGGTTTCTTCAAAATCTAATAGGGCACAATCATTTAATAAAAGACCTGGTACGAATCCCAAAGGCTCTCCCCAGACTTCATTTTCTCGTTCTTCTTTTGTAGTTAGTACTCAGAATAATTCTGAATCAAAGGATAACGTTGTTTGTCCATATTGTAAATCGGTACATCTTTTATATAAATGTCCGAGATTCCATCAAATTTCTCCAAAGGAGAGATATGATTTTGTGAAAGCAAATAGGCTTTGTTTGAATTGTTTTTCATCAATACATGGTGTGGTTGCTTGCAAATCACCCCATTCCTGTAAGTCTTGTTCTGCTAGACATAACAGTTTGTTGCATTTTTTGAAACCTAATTTGCAAGAAACTATTCCATCATCCAACTCCCTTGAACCACAAACTTCTGGTTCAGGTGCATTCACCAATAACGCAACTTCTTTAGTGTCTACGGAATCCATTCGGAAAAATGGATGTTCATCTACCTCTCATAGTACCACAGTACTTCTTTCAACCGCAATCGTCGATATCATGGATTTTCGAGGAAATTATCATCCTATTCGTGTTCTTCTTGATAGCGCAAGTCAAGCCAACTTTATTACAGAAGGCTGTGCTGCTAAGTTAGGTTTACAACTCTTTACACTCAATATTCCTATAAATGGTGTAGGTTTCATGTCATCTACTCATTCCTGTGGAGTCACATGTAAAATTCGCTCAAGATTAGATAGTTTATTTTCCTTGGATATCGAAGCAGTGGTGATGCAAAAAATTTGTGCTAATATGCCAAATATGGACATTGATATCAAAGATTGGAATCATATAGTCAAATTAGAATTAGCTGATAAGAAGTTCAACACTTCAGATACTATTGATATGCTTCTGGGTGCTGATGTATATGCACAAATCATTAGAGATGGTCGTTTGGGAGGTAATAGTGGAACTCCTACCGCGTTGAACACCATCTTCGGTTGGATTTTACTTGGTCGTGTGCAATTTCGGCCATCAGCATCTTTGAACGCATTTTTCACATTTCTATCTCCAGAAAGTCATTTAGATGAAATTCTTAAATCATTTTGGAAAATTGAAGAGGTGAATGATGTCCAAAAAATGTCCGAGGATGATGAACTTTGCGAGGACATTTTTAGGAAAACGCATTATAGAGATAATTCTGGACGCTTTGTAGTTTCGTTGCCTTTCAAAAATATAGAACCAGAGTTCGTAGATACCCGTTCCATGGCACTTCGTAGATTTTTATCTTTGGAAAGGCGATTAGCCAATGACGTATCGTTGAAAAAAGATTACATAGAATTTATGGCTGACTATTTAGAAAGTGGTCATATGGAAATTATAGAAAACTCCATCAATCCTCATTGTTATTACATACCTCATCATGCAGTATTGAGGCCCGAAAGTAAAACCACCAAGTTGAGAGTGGTGTTTGATTGTTCGGCAAAATCTTTGCAAAATGTATCGTTGAATGATTCCTTATTAGTTGGTAGTAAGTTACAAAAGGATATATTTTCGCTCTTGTTGGATTTCAGAATTCATAAATATGTTTTAACCGCAGACATCAAACAAATGTTTAGAAATATACTCGTCAACCCAAAACATCATGATTACCAGAGAATATTATGGAGATTTTCAGATAGTGAACCTGTCAAAGACTATAGGTTACTGACGGTCACTTATGGTATGGCATCTTCCCCCTTTTTAGCTAATCGAGTACTATTGCAATTAGCGGAAGATGAGAAGTCTAGGTTTCCTGAAGCTTGCCGTATATTGTCGACCAGTATCTATGTTGATGACTTATTGTTTGGAACAGATGACTTAAATGAAGCTGCCAAGCTCAAAGATGAGTTGATTAGTTTGTTGAAATCTGGCGGTTTTTTACTCAGAAAATGGTCGAGTAATCATCCAGATTTGCTGTTTGACATCCCTGAACCAGATAAACTCATATCATCGTTAGATTTCGATTCTGGTGGATCCACCACCTCTATAAATATTCTTGGTCTGCGCTGGTGTCCTTCGCGAGACATTTTTTCATATCAAGTCGATGTACTTGATCGTCCCTGCACAAAGCGGAATATACTGTCAGAATTAGCTAGGATTTTTGATCCACTCGGCTTCCTTGCCCCACTCACCTTTTTTGCGAAACATTTGATTCAGTACCTCTGGACTATCGGCTTGGACTGGGATGCAACCCCCCCTCCTGACATTTTAGAAAAGTGGTTAATTTATAAACGTCAGTTGACACTTTTATCTGAATTGCAGTTACCTCGTCGAATTTTAATTTCTAACCCTGTCTTATGCGATATTCATGGTTTTTGTGATAGTTCAGAGAAAGGATATGCTTCCGTTATTTACTTCCGATGCATACATCCTAATCAACAAGTTAGTATTTTCTTGATATGTGCTAAGTCTAAAGTAGCACCACTTCAAAAAATTTGTCTTCCTCGTCTAGAATTGTGTGGTGCAGTTTTGTTAACAAATTTAATGTCCTCTGTGCTTCGTTATTTTGAACACAAAGTAGCCTTCAATAAGATTTATTCCTGGAGCGACTCTAAGGTCGCTTTGACATGGATAAAGGGCCCTTCCTACAAATGGAAAACGTTTGTCAGCAATAGGGTGAGTCACATCCAAACAACAATTTCTCCCGCTTGCTGGCGACATGTTCGTTCCAAAGATAACCCTGCTGATCCTGCTTCCAGGGGTTTGTTGCCTGAAGATTTGATAAAAAATGAATTATGGTGGCATGGACCTTCATGGTTGTCTTTACCTGAGGAAGATTGGCCTTCTGATGCTTCAGAAGACATTCCTTCTGAGGTTTTTGAAGAAGAAAGAGTTTTATCTTTATTCGTTTCTTTAGATGAAGATTGTTTTCTTCCGCTTTTAGAAAAATTCTCATCCTTGAGAAAGATTCAGAGGATCATAGCTTTCTGTTTGCGCTTTTGTCATAACGTGAAAAATTACAATGAAAAAAAACTCGGTAGTTTTAACTCTGTCGATTTACATGAAGCTCTTATGGTGTTGATTTTGCGAGTTCAATCAGTTACTTTTTCAGAGTTAATTTCCAGATTGCAAAAGGGTAAGAGCTTACCCAAACCCATGAGGAAACTGGCTCCTTTTCTTGATAGCCAAGGTCTGCTCAGGGTGGGCGGCAGGCTTGCCAATTCTAACTTAACATTTAATCAGAAGCATCCGCTTCTACTTAGTCGAGATCATCGCCTTTCTTGTCTTATAATAGAACAAACTCATCGAGAAAATCTTCATCCTGGATTGCAAGCTCTTCAATATTTAATCGTACAAAACTATTGGATAATTGGTTTCAAAAAAGCAATCCGTAACGTTGTTTCGAAATGTTTACAGTGTTTCCGCACTAACCCCAAATCGGTGGAGTCATATATGGGAAATTTACCCTCAAAAAGAATAACTCAAGTTAAACCCTTCTCTATCGTTGGAGTGGATTTTGGAGGTCCATTTTTTGTTACGTTATCGAAAGCTAGAGGTGTCAGATCCAAAAAGGCTTATTTGTGCTTATTTATATGCTATGTCACGAAGGCAGTTCACCTAGAATTGGCTTCCGATCTGTCTTCCGAAGTATTCCTACTTGCTCTTCGACGGTTTATAGCTCGAAGAGGTAGAATTTCTAGAATTCACAGTGATAATGGTACGAACTTTCATGGGGCAAATAATAACTTGATTAGTTTAATGAAAACGGCTGCAGAAACGGAAGCTATCGAATGGAAATTCAACCCTCCAAGTGCACCTCATATGGGAGGTCTTTGGGAAGCAGGCATTAAGTCTGCTAAGGCTCACTTCTATAGAATAATCGGTCAACAAATATTGACCTTCGAAGAGATGTCGACTCTTTTTTGTCAAATAGAAGCTGTTCTCAATTCGAGGCCAATTTGCGCCATGAGTTCAGATCCAAACGACCTCAATGCTCTAACCCCGGGACACTTTTTAACCTTAGCCCCGTTGACTTGTCTTCCGGAAGAAAATTTGATGGAATTACCGGAAAATAGACTAAACAGGTGGCAGCTTCTTCAAAGGCTCCATCAGAGTTTTTGGAGAAGGTGGCACCTGGAATATCTCCACCAGCTTCATCAACGCCAAAAATGGAATGAACCTGGTGAATCAATAAATACTGGCACCCTCGTGCTTATAAAGGACGAATTGACTCCTCCCTTGCAATGGAGACTTGGTCGCATTACTACTGTTCACCCTGGAGTGGATGGAATAGTTCGTGTTGTAACCGTAAGGACAGCCACTGGTACTTATCAAAGACCGGTTGTAAAAATTTGCCCTTTACCAAATCAGGATTAATTGAATGTTAAAAAAAAAATACGTTATATTTTGGTGGGCGGAATGTTGGAGTTTGGCTCGTTCAGATATTTTTAGTTTTTGAGTTTCTTTTTTTTTTTGTATATATGTTTGGGGTATAACAACAATAATTATTGTTATCATTTTCATAATTTCTTTATTTTACTGAAGTTTGCATATTTTCGTGCATATCTGATAAGCAGAAATGTATTGTTGGTTGCATATGTATTGTGAGCCTTTGCCAAATGCTATCGAGGACAGTGCGAACTGATCCGAGGAGCGCATGCGAGAACGTTTTTCGAATGATAGTCGAAGTGAACACGCTTCGCAATTTTGGTTTAATTTCGTGAGAAACATTTTTTAATAATAAATAGTTTGGTGGTGGTTTGGTGCAACAATAAACTCAAGAAGTTACACGCTGCAATAGTTAGCTAACCTGAGTTCCTGGCCGGCCGGCAGAGAAAGAAATAATTTGTCGATCAGAGAGGTAAGCCGCTTTCTTTTCTGCTTTCAGTCGGTATAACTAAATTTATACAGTCCACATCTTTTTTTTTTGTCGAAACGCAAACACTCTTGATTGAAGCTTTTGCTTCAAATGGATTGATTTTCTCATGAACTTCTTCTTTGGTCTGTCGACTGCTTTGTTTTTTATTTGGTTTTATTATTAAAGCAGGTGTATGTTGTTGAACTAATTCGTTAACTGTGCTACTGGTGATTTCGGAATATGTTTCCGTTTTGTTCTTTTCTGAATGTTCTATTTCCAAGTATTTGATGAGCTTTCCATCTATTTCTTCCAATTCTGAGACAAGAACCTCATCTTTCCCAATGATTTCTTCTAATTTTTCAATTTTAGTAATCAAGTATTCAATTTTTGCATCCATTCCATGTATTATTGTTCCAAGCAACGCAACTCATTTTGTTCTTCTAACTTCTTAATTTGATTTGGTACCTTATCAGTCATAATCCTTGAATTATCTTCTGGTTCCTTTTGGCATCGTCTACAAGTCCATTTAGTCTTGCATTTCTTTATTTCGTTGATTTGTTTCCTTGTTAATGTGAAACAAACCAAACACATCCATTTTCCACATGAAGTACAGTTTATGGAGTATGATTTCTTACTGAAATTCACTAGGCATACGGTACAATTTTCACTATTCTTATTTGCAGTTTGACTAACTATTAGATTTTCATGATTTTTTTGTGTTTCCTTTGAATTTCCTTCAATCCTTCTCGTCTTGAATGGATATATAGAACTGCTTCCTGAATTCTGTATATCTTTCGTCACTTGGGTATTTTGGTGGTAGATAAAAACTTTCTTCGTCTGAATTTTCTATTGAAGGACTTCGAATTTTGATTATTTCTGACTGACTTATTTTTTTCAGATTCCATTCAAACTCATTTCATTGTAATAATAATAATTTCAATATGGAAAATTGCAGCTTCACTGGATGTTTATTCGATACTTCACTAAATCCTCTTCCACTGATACACTTTTCAGATCAAAATACAGTTTTTTAAACACACAATTTGACAAATACTCGCTACCCACTTTCTCTCCCAACTTACTATACTATTTTTCAGCTTCAGGTTAAATAGTTTTCGATTCTTCTTTTGAAAATCACCCAATCCGAATTTACGGGATCGAATTCTCGTAATTGTCCGACTGGAGGTGGTTGTGCCGCTTGTGTCGGTACTTCCGGCATTTTCACAGACACGCACGTGGTTTTCTTGCCGTAAATAAATTTAATATGAAATTTATTTCACTGTGTACAATCCTCGTCGCCACTTGTAATATACTGGGTGAATATCTGTTGTATGGACTAAGGGGAATTGATACAGTATTATGTTTAGTTTGAAACACCTTTATTCACGTACTTCCCCACACTGATTCTCTTGTCCTGCTCCTCACATTCCTACCTCCTACGCTCCCTAGTAATATATATAACATATTTCTCCCCTTGAAAAAAAAATATATTTCTAAATAATGAAACAATGAAAACATATTCACAAAAATTGGTAGATAACGCGTAAATAAATAACATTTTTGTATAAGCTAGTCTCTCAACTTGTTTTCTCTCGCGCTTTGGTCTACCACCCTGATCATTTATCGTTTGTTGATTATCTACATGAACCTGATTATTTTGGTCAGAATGGATATTATTTCGAGGAGAATCGCCAGTGTCTTCGGTATCATCTTTGATTTCTTTTAAAATTGACTCGTGAAAATGATACTTCTTAATTTGATTCAGGTGTCTTTTCCAAACAATGTTACTTAATTCGGGACTAATAGCTTTGCTTATAATTTTCATAACATTTTGTAGTCTGGCCCTGATGATGGAAATATAACTTTCCGAAAGCTTGGACGAACTTGCATGAGTTTCACTTTTACTTTGCTGCTTCCCCACTACTAAGTTGCATATATATATATATATAAGGAAGGGAAGTCTTTGCTGACCAGTTAGAGATAAAACTAGTAGTTTAGTGGGGATGCAGCAAAGTCAATGTGTACTCATTCAAGTTTGTCCGAGCTTTCGGAAATGTATATATTTCCATCATCAGGGTAGACTAAAAAAATGGAAGTAATATAATTAATTCACAATATTGAAAAAACTTTGTCACTTACACTCATTGAGAATGGTTACTCTGTTGTAAAATTTGTAAAATTGTTGACATTAACATACTGATGAGAGGAAGAACAAGTTGAAAGAAATTATTTAGTTATAATCATGATTAGATAAGTGGCTACTTATTACCTCATGAATAAGTTTGAATTTTCAAATCCAACGTGGTTAAAACGATTTTAACGAATCTGCAGAATATAGGTTAGAATGCTTCTTCTTCTTCTCTTCCTTAGGTTGACATGAGTAGGTCGTAAGTCTGAATTCTTAACCCTTATGGTACATACTAATGTTAGTAATCCCCCAAATCTCAACCCAATGGAACAGAAGAAGGGGGGAACATACTAATTACTTATTTGGCAGATCATAAAATACAACAGGTTCTACTGTAAAAGTTTGAAATGAGGAATTTTAAGAAAAGACTGTATGTTATTATTCGGAATTGTTGATGTTGAAAATGCTATGAGGAAATCGAGATTGTTCGTCTAAAGATAAGAGAAATGAGTATATTTCACTTAAATGTTGAATATCAGTTCTTTTATTAATGCAATTGGAATTTTGTGAGATGAATGCCATTCCTAGGGAGAATCTTTTAGTGAGGTTACTTCCAATTGCTAAAATTCTTGCTGAATCATAGTCCATACGATGATTTATTTTATTGACATGATCTGCAAGAGCACATCTTTCTGGATGTAATCTAGAGTCGCTCCTGTGGGAGGTGATTCTGTTGGCCAGGGATCTTTTTGATTGACCTACCTATATAGAGTTTGTCACACTCCTGACAGGGGATACTGTAGATCACATTGGTTTGTGCCATTGCAGGAATTTTATCTTTCACTTTTGAATAAATTGATTTAATTGTTAACACGGTTTTGTTAGCTAGTTTAATGTTATTGTTGAGTATGAAGTTTCTGGTTAACTTGGGAGTTAGTTCACTGAAATAAGGAATTGAAGCAGAAATTATTCTAATTGGTTCAGTATTGGAAACCACTGTATTCTGTTCTATGTTAATTAAGTTTTCAATGACAGGATCTGGTCTAGGAGAACTGTATAATATTTTATTAATCAGTTCAGATGGATAGGAATTATCAACAAATAAGTTATGAAGTATTTTTGAATTCGTACTGTGGAAAGATATATCAGAGATTCTTGTAATGCGGTTTTTCATCTGCTTAACTAAGTTGACCTTCATTTTGTGTCTGTGGTAGGGATGGTAATTCAGATACCTTCCTGAGCTGCATGGTTTTCTATACCAGTCAATGAGGATTGTGTTATCCACAGATCTGATGAATTTTGTGTCTAGAAATGGGACAGCTCTGTCCGCATCTTTTGTTTCAATTGTGAACTATGATTCAGCAAGAATTTTAGCAATTGAAAGTAACCTCACTAAAAGATTCTTCCTACATCCTTCCTTCATCATACAAAATCCCAATTGCATTATTAAAAGAACTGATATTCAACATTCAAGTGAAATATACTCATTTCTCTCATCTTTAGACAAACAATCTCGATTTCCTCATAGCATTTTGAACATCAACAATTTCTTAAAATTCCTCATATAAAACTTTTCCAGTAGAACCTGTTGTATTTCATGATCTGCCAACTAAGTAATTAGTATGTTCCCCCCTTCTCTGTTTCATTGGGTTGAGATTTGGAGGATTACTAACATTAGTATGTATACCATAAGGGGTAAGAATTCAGACTCACGACCTACTCATGTCAACCTAAGGAACAGAAGAAGAAGAAGAAGCATTCTAACCTTTATTCTGCAGATTCGTTTAAATCGTTTCAACCACGTTGGATTTGAAAATTCAAATTTATTCATGAGGTAATAAGTAGCCTCTTATCTAATCATGATTATAACTAAATAATTTCTCTTAACTTGTTTTTCGTCTCATCAGTATGTTGATGTTAACAATTTTACAAATTTCACAACAGAGTAACCATTCTCAATAAGTGTAAGTGACAAAGTTTTTTCAATATTGTGAATTAATTATAATACTTCCAATTTTGTAGTCTACCCTGATGATGGAAATATACATTTCCGACAGCTCGGACAAACTTAAATGAGTACACATTTACTTTTGCTGCATCCCCACTAAACTACTAGTTATATATATATATATATATATTCAATTAATATTAGTAGCTGTATAAATCAATAGATTAGGTATAGGGTTTGTGGAGATGCAGCTGATGTGGGACTCGAAAGAAAACTCTTATTACTTTTGGGAAAGCTTTCGGAATTTATTTAATTCCTTCGTCAGTCTCTAGTATATGAGATTGTAGAATTTCTGTTATGTATCATTACAATATTGGTAGCATTGTTTGGTAAGCGCACATGCGCAGAAGGTACATAAAGGATACTGAGAGTGCGACACCTCTCTTCTGCTATAGCCTTGGCCGTGATAAGTTGTGTCCACGTTGTGTCGCGTCTTGTATGTTAAGTAATGTAACCTCCATTAGGCTAGCAGAACCACTTTGAATTTTTCAATTTTTTCTTCGGCCATAATTTTAGGCTAATTTGAGGCTAATTTATTACCCTATTGCCGAATTTATTGCTCTTCGATTTATGTAAAAAAACGTGGGTTCTGCTAGCTTAACGTTAAGCTAGCAGAACCACTTCGTAAATGAAAGTTCAATCACAAAACTAATCATGCCATAATTTAAGGCTAATTTCAGGCTCCAATCCTAGCCTATTGCCAATTTTTTCGCACATTGTTTTTTTGAAAAAATCATGGGTTTTGCTAGCTTAACCGTTAAGCTAGCAGAACCAAATCTCAAATAGAAGGAATATAAGAATATCGAGTGCACCATAATTTAAGGCTAATTTTAGGCTCTTCGTTGAACCTATTATCGATATTTTTGAAAATCATTTTCTGCAAAAAATTTCCCAAATCCAACATGAACATGACAAACCAGTAGCAAACCAAAAAAAACTTCAATCACAAACCTGATTATACCATAATTTCAGACTAATTTAAGGCTCTGATCCTAGCCTATTGCCAATTTTTTCGCACACTGTTTTTTTAAAAAAATCATGGGTTTTGCTAGCTTAACCGTTAAGCTAGCAGAACCAAATCTCAAATAGAAGGAATATAAGAATATTGAGTGCACCATAATTCAAGGCTAATTTTAGGCTTTTCGTTGAACCTATTATCGATTTTTTGAAAAATCATGTTCTGCAAATAATTTACCAAATTCAACATGAACATGACAAACCAATAGCAAACCAAAAAAACTTCAATCACAAACCTAATTATGCCATGATTTCAGGCTAATTTGAGGCTCTGATCCTAGCCTAGTGCGAATTTTTTCGCACACTGTTTTTTTAAAAAAATCATGGGTTTTGCTAACTTAACCGAGCTAGCAGAACCAAATCTCGAATAGAAGGAATATAAGAATATTGAGTGCACCATAATTTAAGGCTAATTTTAGGCTTTTCGTTGAACCAATTATCGATTTTTTGAAAAATCATTTTTTGCAAAAAATTTACCAAATCCAAAATGAACATGACAAACCAATAGCAAACCAAAGAAGAATTCAATCACAAAACTAATTATGCCATAATTTCAGGCTAATTTGAGGCTCTGATCCTAGCCTGTTGCGAATTTTTTCGCACACTGTTTTTTTAAAAAAATCATGGGTTTTGCTAGCTTAACCGTTAAGCTAGCAGAACCAAATCTCAAATAGAAGGAATATAAGAGTATTGAGTGCACCATAATTTAAGGCTAATTTCAGGCTCTTCGTTGAACCTATTATCGATTTTTTTGAAACTCATTTTCTGCAAAAAAATTCTCAAATCCAACATGAACATGACAAACCAATAGCAAACCAAAAATCTTCAATCACAAACCTAATTATGCCATAATTTCAGGCTAATTTAAGGCTCTGATCCTAGCCTATTGTCAATTTTTTCGCACATTCTTTTTTACTCGTTTCTTAAAAACAATCATGGGTTTTGCTAGCTTAACCGTTAAGCTAGCAGAACCAAATCTCAAATAGAAGGAATATGAGAATACTAAGTACACCGTAATTCAAGGCTAATATAAGGCTCTTCATTGAACCAATTATCGATTTTTTTGTTAATTATTTCCTGCAAAAAAAAATCAATTGCAACATGAACATGACAAATATTTTCTGAATATTTCCGAATCGCCATGTGATGAAATATTTCTGCATCTTACATAATAATATGCATCACATTGCATGATACATCGTAGTGGCTATATATGGAAAAAATGCAAAAAACTGGAAGTAGGTTTCCATCATCGTCTTCCTACTTTACGCGCATCTATGAAATTGTTTAGTGAAAAGAATGTAGTTGATTTTTTTATGATGATGACTTAGTCAATTCTGTGAGAAATATGCTCATAATTCAAGATATAAGGTATGCAAGAATTGCAAGATATTATGTTGAAAATATTCGTAGACTTTTCCATTATTGTTACCCTGTTTAAAAAAGCTTGTTTTTTGCAAATGACTGCGGATAAGCTCTAAGAATGAGTGTTTTGTTTAAGAACGTCTTGATACTCTTATAGTCCTGATGCAATTTCTTTAGATGAAAAAACCAGGGTTAGTAGGATATATAGGTATCAGTGATAAATATCCGGATATAGATCTTGATAAATATCATGATATTTATGTGACGATATTTATCCTGATATATATAATGTATCGACATTTTTTTCCTTAAATTTCATTGATCAGTGTAAAACCTCGATCAGTATAAAAATATGGCCACGCTGGCGCTTCACCGGCAACAGCGAATTATGCTGCGGTGATTCCCCGTCTTTCCGTGATTCCCCGTCTTTCCGAAACGTTGAAGCCGAACGCAGTTCCGCATTATATTTTATTAATTTTATCATTGAGTATTCACACTAGTGCTCTCTTATTTTGGTGAACAGTTAAAGGCAAAAATATATGATATATTCGTATTCATAAACTTGTATTTTTAACGAGATTTTTTACCAACATTTTACATCCCTATACATTAGAGCACTGAAATTTTCAATTGTGATAAGTAACTTCCATTGAATAGAATATAATTGTAATGAAAATGTATGTACTTAAATTTCGGTACCTATAATGTGTTTGTCATGTTCATGTTGGATTTGGTAATTTTTTTGCAGAAAATGATTTTCCAAAAAATCGATAATAGGTTCAACAAAGAGCCTAAAATTAGCCTTAAATTATGGTGCACTCAATATTCTTATATTCCTTCTATTTGAGATTTGGTTCTGCTAGCTTAACGGTTAAGCTAGCAAAACCCATGATTTTTTTAAAAAAACAGTGTGCGAAAAACTTCGCAATGGGCTAGGATCAGAGCCTTAAATTAGCCTCAAATTATGGCATAATTAGTTTTGTGATTGAATTTTTTTTTGTTTGCTATTGGTTTGTCATGTTCATGTTGGATTTGGTAAATTTTTTGCAGAAAATGATTTTCCAAAAAATCGATAATATGTTCAACAAAGAGCCTAAAATAAGCCTTAAATCATGGTGCACTCAATATTCTTATATTCCTTCTATTTGAGATTTGGTTCTGCTAGCTTAACGGTTTAGCTAGAAAAACCCATGATTTTTTAAAAAAAACAGTGTGCGAAAAAATTCGCACTAGGCTAGGATCAGAGCCTCAAATTAGCCTGAAATTATGGCATAATTAGGTTTGTGATTGAAGTTTTTTTGGTTTGCTATTGGTTTGTCATGTTCATGTTGGATTTGGTAAATTTTTTGCAGAAAATGATTTTCCAAAAAATCGATAATAGGTTCAACGAAGATCCTAAAATTAGCCTTAAATTATGGTGCACTCAATATTCTTATATTCGTTCTATTTGAGATTTGGTTCTGCTAGCTCAACGGTTAAGCTAGCAAAACCCATGATTTAAAAAAAAAAACAGTGTGCGAAAAAATCGGCAATAGGCTAGGATCAGAGCCTTAAATTAGTCTGAAATAATGGCATCATCAGGTTTGTGATTAAACTTTTTTTGGTTTGCTATCGGTTTGTCATGTTCATGTTGGATCTCGGAAATTTTTTGCAGAAAATCATTTGAAAAAAATCGATAAAAGGTTCAATGAAGAGCCTAAAATTAGCCTTATATTATGGTGTACTCAATATTCTATATTCCTTCTATTTGAGATTTGGTTCTGCTAGCTTAACGGTTAAGCTAGCAAAACCCATGATTTTTTTAAAAAAACAGTGTGCGAAAAAATTGGCAATAGGCTAGGATCAGAGCCTTAAATTAGTCTGAAATTATGGCATAATCAGGTTTGTGATTGAAGTTTTTTTTGGTTTGCTACTGGTTTGTCATGTTCATGTTGGATTCGGGAAATTTTTTGCAGAAAATGATTTTCAAAAAAATCGATATTAGGTTCAACGAAGAGCCTAAAATTAGCCTTATATTATGGTGCACTCGATATTCTTATATTCCTTCTATTTGAGATTTGGTTCTGCTAGCTTAACGGTTAAGCTAGCAAAACCCATGATTTTTTCAAAAAAAAAAACAATGTGCGAAGAAATTGGCAATATAGGCGGATTGGAGCCTAAAATTAGCCTTAAATTATGGCATAATCAGTTTTGTGATTGAACTTTTATTTACGAAGTGGTTCTGCTAGCTTAACGTTAAGCTAGCAGAACCCACGTTTTTTTACATAAATCGAAGAGCAATGAATTCGGCAATAGGGTGATAAATTAGCCTTAAATTAGCCTAAGATTATGGCCGAAGAAAAAATTGAAAAATTCAAAGTGGTTCTGCTAGCTTAATGGAGTTAGTAATGTATCCATGGATCTGTCCTGTACTGTAATATGTGTAGAGCTGTGATAATGAATGTAAAGTAATAGTGGAAACGTGTTATTAAATCATTACAATGGCGACGAGGTAAAAGTAGAAGTGAAGAACATGTATGTGCTTCGAAAGTTCCAAGGTCAGGAAATCAACCCAACACGTCAGTAATTGAAAGCGAAAAAGTGCACGTGGTTTGTGGTCCGACGTCACAACCGGCTACGTCACGAGCGGATACTGTCAAAAGTGTCAATACTGTCAAAAGTGTCAGGACTGTCAAGGCGACAGCTGACAAGCGACAACGAAAGGAAAGACAGTAGACAGCAGACAGGTAAATTGTCAATCGAGACAGAAGTCAAGTGACAAGAAAAGTAAACATGGCATTAATAGGCAATATTGTGGAGTTCAGTCATATCCATGATGACTGGACCCTATATCAAGAGCGGCTAGAGCAGTACTTCGCGGCAAATCAAGTAAACGAAGGACTACGAGTGGCAACTTTACTGAGTTTGATAGGATCCGCGACTTATAAGCTAGTACGAGACTTGTCCTACCCAGTATTGCCGAAAGATAAAACATTCCAACAGTTATGTGACATACTCAGTCAGCAATTCAGCCATCACGCTTCGGTTTGGAGAGAGAGGATTAAATTCTATGCAGCGAAACAGGAGACAGGTGAAAATTTTGGGGAATATTTTGCCAGACTGAAGAGCCTATCAGTTAATTGTAAATTCGGAGATCGACTAGAAGAAACACTAAAGGATAGAGTGATCTCAGGACTCAGGAGTGGAAAACTATTGGATCGGCTCTGTGAAGAAGACAGCTCCAAGACATTGAATGAGATGGTGAAGCTTGGGTTGCAGAAAGAATCTGAAGCAGAACAAATGGGGGAAGTACATAAGGTGTCTAGTCACCATCAAAGGAGACCTCCAGTGATGAACCATCAAGCAGGAGCTAGTACCTCAGGGAAAGGACAAATAACAGGACAATGCAGAGAAGAAGGATAGGTAGTCACTATGGTAAAAGATGTGATACGTGTGGTAAAAACCACACTGGACAATGTAAGTACTCTAGCTACTCATGTAAAATTTGTAAAAAACAAGGACATTTGGCAAGGGTCTGCTGATCAAGTTATAAATCCTATAATTATATTGACAAAGAGGACATTGAAACAGAACTTGTGGACAATGATAATGAATATATTTTTGCAATAAGTAACAGGAACAGTATTAGTGGTTTTAGTCTCAACATAATAATAGACAATAATACACATAAACTGGAAGCAGACAGTGGTGCCAGTGTATCCTGTATGAGCAAAGAGACTTATGACAAATATTTCGAAAATTATAGTTTGAAAACAGACTTTACTATTTTGAAAGGTTATATTCAGGATCAAAGTTTCACACCTCTGGGCTATTTTCATGGTGAAATAACTCTGAACAATTTAACGAAAACAATAAAGTTCTATGTAGTAGACAATGGGGGACCAATAATAGGAGGACGTGACTTTTTAAAAGCTTTTAATATTAAATTACAAATGGTGAATAACGTGTGTGGGACCGATAAACCACAAGTGCTAAACTTAGTAGGAAAATATCCTGATATATTCAATAAAGAACTTGGACATTTTAAATATGATAAAATTCATTTACAGCTGAAACCAGCAGCTCGACCTGTATTCTGCAAACCGAGACCAGTGGCATTGGCATATAAGCAGCCCCTAGAAGAAGAACTGGACAGACTGCAGCGATTGGGTATCATAACTCCAGTAGAAACCAGTGAATGGGGTACTCCGTTGGTGGTAGTTCTGAAGACAGATGGAAACATAAGAGTATGTGGTGATTATAAGGCAACTATCAACAGATTACTGGAAGAAGTAACGTACCCTTTACCTGATATAAACACGCTATTTGGAAAACTACACAAAGATAAGGAGTTCACTAAGATTGATCTTTCAGCAGCTTATAATCAATTTGAACTGACTGACGAAGCAAAAAAGCTACTTACTTGGTCAACACATAAAGGGTTAATTCAAGTAGGTAAACAGAATGCCATATGGTATCAGTCCAGCTGCAGCAAAATTTCAGAGATATTTGGAGCAATTGTTTATAGGAATGGATAATGTGGGGAATTTCCTGGTGATATATTGGTTGCGGGAGGAACTGGAGAAAAGCATCTAGCAACACTAGATCAAGTTTTCAGGAAGCTTAATGATGCAGGCCTAACAGTGAAGAAAGAAAAATGTTACTTTCTTCAAAAAGAAATAGAATACCTGGGTCATAAAGTATCAGAAGATGGTCTAAGGAAGACAGATGACAAGGTTAAGGCTATCGTTAAAGCTCCCAGCCCAAAATCAGTAACAGAGGTAAGATCATTTGCAGGAATGGTTAATTATTATAGCAAGTTTGTATCAAACTTGGCAGCTAGACTAAAGCCAATTTACAAATTGCTGAAAAAGGACACCCAGTTCAAATGGTCAAATGAGTGTGAAGAGGCATTCCAGGATATAAAAGAGGCAATTGCAAGAGATGTTACGCTAGTTCATTTCAACCCCAACCTACCATTGGTATTAACAACAGATGCATCAAACAGTGGAATAGCAGGTACGCTTTCACACATAATGGAAAATGGGGTAGAGAAACCTATTGCTTCTGTATCCCGTACACTCATGCCAGCTGAAGAAAAATACTCAACCTTGGACAAGGAAGCTTTGGGAATTGTCTATGGGTTGAGGAAGTTTCAACAATATTTACATGGACATGAATTCACACTGAGGACAGATCAGAAACCGTTGACAACTATTTTTGGGGAACATAAGCAGATACCACAAATGTATGCCAGTCGACTGCAAAGATGGGCATTGTACCTAGCTAGTTTTAACTATAAAATCGAATATATTCAGGGCAAAAATAATTAAATGTCAGATTTTTTATCCAGGTCACCCATCAAAGTGAATATAGTGGACGAAGAATATGAACGGAAAGGAGAATTCCTGAATTTTGTGAAGAGCAGCAATTCTTGGCCTATAGATAGAGCAGCAGTCAGTAAAGAAAACAAGGAAGACCCAGAATGAAGAAAAATAATGGAATGCATTAAGAGGAATGAATGGCCAGACGTGATCGAAGAAACCATCCAACCATATTTCAGGAAGAAACATGAGCTTTCATGGAAAGAAGATATACTACTTTGGGGATATCGAGTGATAATACCTAAGAAATTGAGGCCAACAATCCTGAAGGAACTGCATTCATCACATTTAGGTATAGGAAAAACCAAATCCTTGGCAGGGAGCTATCTATGGTGGCCAAAGATAGATGAGGATATAGAGAAAATGATAAAATCCTGCATACCATGTATCCATCAAAGGCATGACCCACCAAAGGAGGAGTATACCCCCTGGAAGATTGAAAATGTGGCTTGGAATGGAGTACATGCAGACTATTTGGGGCCAATAAAAGGTACCATGTTTTTAATCTTGATAGATTCTTTTAGTAAATTCCCGGAAGTGTACCCAGTCAGAACAATGACTTCAGAGGAGGCTGAAGAAAAATTCAGAGACGCTTTTGCAAGGTTTGGATTACCAACTACTTTAGTTACTGACAATGGAAGACAGCTAGTATCAGAGAGAATTAGGACGTTTCTATCAAAGAATGGAGTGAAGCATATCACATCACCAGTGGGGCACCCTCAATCAAACGGACAGGCAGAAAATGCGGTAAAAACATTTAAAGCAAAAATGAAAGCAGCTTTGTTAGACAAGGAAAATAAAAACGAGAAGCTGTCAACATTGGTATCCAGATTTTTATTTGCTTATAGGAATGCGGTGCACGAAACTACTAAAGAAACACCAGCAAATATCATGCTAGGGAGACCCATGAGTACCAGGTTTGACTTGTTGAGACCCATCAGACAGAGGATCGATCCAAACCCAACTGCGGAAACGATAAAGAAAAGTCAGGAAAAGCAAGCTAAACACTACAGTAGTGGTAGGCTCCGGAAATTTTCCGTGGGGGAGGAGGTGATGATTCGAGACTATCGAACAGTAAATGAAAAGAAATGGATGCCCGCCTCAATCGCAAAAGTAATCGGCAGATCAACCTACATATGCAAACTGCAAGAATCAGAGGTTATTTGGAAGCGGCATAGCAACCAGATCATAAGCCGAGAACCACAGACTGGGAAGGTGCATGTAAATACAGGTCCGAGCAATATGATGACAGCATCTAAAATCGCGTACAAGACATTAAGTGAACCAACCGCGAGTGAAAACGGAATAAACCAGAAGGAAGGTGACTTGAACAGGGCACATAATCAGAATGACAGTACAAACTCTGCAAGCCCAGTTCCTTCTAGTTCGGGTACATTGTTCGAATCGGTTTCGGGTATTGCGCAGGACTGCTTGGCTCAAAAAGAGTCAGAATCATGCATGTCATCACATGATGACACGAACACAGACTTATCTGATTCTAACAGTGGAATTTTCTCAAACAGGTTCACGTCGCCAGACCAAAGGCCACAGCAGGAGACAACACACCAAGAGATGCCAAGGACATCACCAACGGCAGAAGGGCTACAAAAGCATCGAAGAAGCTCCAGGAGAACCACTAGACCAGAGAAGCTTAAGGAGTACATACTGGACTCACCATAGAAGACAGCAGGAATTATAGAATTAAATTTAAATTTCAAAGAACCAAAGCGATTGTACATGTAGTGGTATTGTAATTGTAAAATAAGGTAAAATGGTACAGCTCACCTCAAGTTTAAATTAGGAAACCAACAAAGGTACAAATGTAGGGTTCAGTTAGGGGATGTTTTAAAAAAAGGAAGAATTGTTTTAAACTCAAAATGGGGGTGTTATGTATCATTACAATATTGGTAGCATTGTTTGGTAAGCGCACATGCGCAGAAGGTACATAAAGGATACTGAGAGTGCGACACCTCTCTTCTGCTATAGCCTTGGCCGTGATAAGTTGTGTCCACGTTGTGTCGCGTCTTGTATGTTAAGTAATGTATCCATGGATCTGTCCTGTACTGTAATATGTGTAGAGCTGTGATAATAAATGTAAAGTAACAGTGGAAACGTGTTATTAAATCATTACAATTTCAAATCAGAATGAGTAGTATAAAATTGTGAAAAATGCATGAATTCATGGATATAAAACTAATATACAGACTCTCAAAACGAATAAGGCTGACGGTCCTGATGAAATTCCACCCATTATCCTCAAAAAATGTGCACCAGAATTAACACCGATTCTCCGCAAGTAGTTTACCGTCTCGTACAGGTCGAGTATTTTTTCATCATGCTGGAAGACAGCTAGAGTCCAACCAATACCCAAAGAAGGGATACAAGAACCTGCCCAAAAACTACTGGCCCATTGCCCTATTATCAGTAATCTCCAAAGTGATGGAGAAAGCCATCAATATTGAGCTCATCAAATATCTGGAGAGCTCAGGAATCATCGATGATAGACAATACGGCTTTCGCCACCGAAGATCTACTGGAGATCCACTTGCCTACGTCACCCATTTATGGCAAGCTTCATTAGAAAAACACGGGGAATCTCTAGCTGTCGCGTTGGACATATCGAAAGCATTCGACCGTGTTTGGCACGAAAGACTCCTCCAAAAACAACCATCATACGGCTTACCACCTCAGCTATGCCATCTCTTATCGAGTTTTCTTTCAGGCAGATCGCATCACGTGGTGGTGGACGGTGTATCGTCTGATACCATTGGCATCAATTCCGGCGTTCCACAAGGATCAATTCTGGCACCAACATTATTCCTTCTTCATATCAATGATCTGTTGGGAGTAACAACTTGTCTCATCCACAGCTTTGCAGATGAAAGTACCCTCCAGACCGCGTTCTCTTCCAGAATTCCCATTTCTTCCCAGGAAACTAAGAACTTCCGGCGCAGGCAGGTCAATGCTGTCAATGAAGACCTTGCTGAAATCACAGTCTGGGGAATCAACAACCTAGTTGAATTCAACGCCACCAAAACTCAAGCCTGTATTTTCTCTAGAAAGGCGGAATTCAGTATAACAGATATTGTAATGTCTGGCACCACACACCATCCTCACCAAGCCCACCATATCTATGCTCAGTATTTTCATCAGCAACACTCTTTCATCGACTAATCATGTCAGATCCATCGCAAAAGCTGCTTCACAAAAACTCGGATTCTTGTTCCGTGCAAAAAGCTACTTTACACCTCAACAGCTTCTCATGATCTACAACGCGCAGATACGGACTGTTCTAGAATACTGTTCCCACATATGGGGCTGAACACCAAAACATACGCTGATGCTCTTAGATTCCATCCAGAGAAGAGCCATTCGCCTGTTGGGTGACGCCACACTCACTCACTTTTTGACATCAATAAAACACCGTAGAAAGGTCGGCGACCTTTAACTTTTCTATCGATACTTCCACGGGAAATGTGCTTCGGAAATCTCTGCTATCATCCCTCTACTAGCAATACAAGTCAGACGAACTAGACAAGCCCAGTCAGCACATCCTTCCGTTGTCAACCTCGAAAGATGTCGAACAGCACTTTATCAAAACTCCTTCATCCATAGAACGACTAGGCTCTGGAATTCATTGCCTGAGGGAGTATTCCCAACAACATATAATCTCCAGAAGTTCAAAATACCTACCTCCTGTCCCTATCCTCCCTAGGAACGCACGATGTTCTTTGAACAATACAGGGATTTTATTTCGTGCGCTCCAAGCGATAAAAACTGAATATAAAGGTATATATTTATCCCTCTCATTAGTGCATATAACAGATTCTAGGTACAGAATAAATGAAGAAAGTCATATAAACATGAGCCCAGAAATAGCCCTCTAGCCATCTGAAAAAATGCCCGGGATGACGTTTCATTGTGAATATTTTTCAAAACCTGTGTGTTGGAAAAATGAACTCATGTACATTCATGACATCTCATGCCCGATTTGGAAATGATGAGAATTATGTGGTGCTAGGGGCACTTTTTTCTTTGCAATTCTTGGAAGTTTGACCAGTAAATATGAAAATATCATTATCTTCATGTAACTACTGTTCACTTTCGATAGCAATAACCATTTTCGAGATAAATCGATTTCAATAGTCGGCCGCGTATCGAAAATAGTGCTTTCTCCTGATGATAGGGTACCAAATTTTCCCAAAACATGTTTATCGATAGAAAATACTTCGGAAAATACCCTCCCTTCAACATCTACTTGTTCGACCCAAAATATGAGAGGAACAATAAAAAAATTAATCTGAAAAATCATATGGTAGGTGAGTGCTATCGAAACTAAACACGAGTGACGTTTTTGAGTAAAAATGATGATATTTCCATATCATGTGCCAAACTGCCAGAATTTTTATTGAAAAAGTTGGGGAAAGAAATGCCCTTATCCCCACCTATTTCCTACACAACATTTAGGAAAAATCCTAATATTTTCAAATCGGTAATGTAAATGTACAAAACTTCGTTATCTCAACACAGAGGGTTTCGAAAATATTCACAAACAACCATCATCTTGGGCCCTCTCTCAACCCAGGTAGCACATGGCGACTATACGACGTCTAAAAACGGCATCACATTCGGCCAAAAGACGTCTTTAATACTATCCAAACTGACGTCTGAATGACGTAAGTAAGTCACAGCTAAATGACGTCTTTTTCTAGGTCTTTTGGACGTCAATGCGGTCTTCAATTATGACTTGGAATTGACTTTGTTGACTTGTTTAGGACGTCATAGCGACGTCTAATTCTCAAAAAGTAGACGTCATAGCGACGTCTTTTTTGCGAAAAATATCAAAATCATAGCGAAGTATGATTTTTGTATTGTAATTATAAGAAACACCTAGAGTTTTCGAATGATATATTCAAAATACTTCATAAATGTATGAATAAAAATTGAACAGTTTGCCTGATCCTTAAATGGCGGCCAAACCACTTCGGTTTTCATCGGAGTAAGCCACAATTCATGGACAACAGCCATGATGTTGTTTTCACTTCCGTCGAATTGAATTAACGAATACATCATAAAAAAGATAATGATTCAATCAAAACCATCGAAATTAAACACCATATTTTATGAGGAACCACGATATCGATGCACAACTCAAGCTTTGTTTAATGCTGGGCGATTTTGGCTTTGGCTATCAAACTCGTGTAAGGTTATAATTGGTCGATGTGGCTACCCAATTCGAATTGAACAATAATAACATCACCAAGTTCCATCGCTAGCATCGCCAAAGCGCCAAATCGCCCAGCAAGAAACCAAGCTTCACTCTCCTCGTGAATCGGACCGACGCAGGCACGCAAAACCACCACGAAACGAAAACGAACCACAACCCACAACAAAATTCCAATGTGATGGCGTGATGGTGTGATGCGCAAGCGCGATGGCTGCGATGGCCAGCTACCGGGTGCAGTGTTGCCAAGTATCCCATGCACTAACTGGAAAATATAGATAACTCTTGGATTTCACTCCATGGGGAAAACTGAATCACATTGTGTTCATAAGTTAGGTCATTCTCCCTGAATCCCCGAGAAAGTGTGACAACATTGAATAATTTGTCACCTATAGAGACAGTGTCAAGATGGAAACATTGCTGTAGTTACAAAAAACAGAGTTGTTGTTGATTTTGTCAATCAATTTTTATAATCAATCATACAGTCCACAATAAATCATCGAAAACAATTTTTCACGCAATTATTCAAACTGCAATTGCTCTACATATTTCCAACAGTTTTTTGGTCCATCGACCCAGATAAAGCAGCGATTTCTATGGTGCACATGCGATTGTAGTTCCTATTCCAATTGTTCCTGATATCTGCACTCCGGTGAGTCTGTTCCATATTCCCATTCCTTATCCGTACCATATTTCCTATCCTGCCATTTGCGATTATAGGTTGGGAATAAATCATTGGTCTATTTCATTTATATAACTATTCATTGTGTATGCCCATTAATTATTGTTGCAAAAGTGCGTAACGATTGTATTTTTTGTATCGATAATCTGTTAAGGTGACTTTCCTGATATTTTCAAGTGAAAGGTAAATATTATATATTTTGAGTGATGAGTGAAGAATTGAAAACATTAGTCCGTATGCGCGGAGCAGTTAAATCAAAATTGACTTCTTTGGAAAAATACATTGATGTAATTAAATGTGCTGATCCTAAAGACAGGCCATCAGTAACAGACATTGAAGTAAGATGTGTATCTAGCGAACCAATAATTCGCGAATTTGATAATATCCAAGTCAAGATCGAAATTGCTTGCGATGAATCTGTATTGAACGAACAATACAAGGAACGCGAAGATATTGAAAAACGCTATTTTGATGTTATTGCTTTCATGAAAGACTATATGAAGCTTGCATATGCCGATTCTCCAAGTTCCAATAACTCTGACATACCAGTCTGTCTATCTAGACATAACAATAATTCACAAGTAGATCCATTACAGAGTATAATTTTACCCAAAATTAAATTACCTACGTTCAAAGGAGATTATGAGCATTGGATGGAATTCAAAACAACTTACATATCTGTGATTCATTCTAATACTTCACTCAGTAATACACAAAAATTTCAATTTTTACGAGCTTCATTGGAAGGTTATGCTAAACGATTAGTTGATAGTATCTCATTTTCAGAAAACAATTATGACAATGCATGGAAGATACTATGTGATCGATTTGACAATAAGCGTGTTTTGGTTCATAATCATATCAAATCCATTTTAGGTATGAATCAAATTCACAAAGAATCAGCTATTCAATTTAGACAATTATTAGACGATATCTCAAAACACTTGACAGCGCTAGATAGTTTGAAACTATCAAAAAATGTTTTGTGGGACATTTTGATTACCCATTTGATTTCAGAAAAGCTTGATAAAACCACATACAGAGAATGGAAGGAATGCAATCATTCTAAAGAATTGCCTACTCTTGATGATTTTTTTGATTTCTTGAAACAAAAGGTTGATCTTTTAGAAACGTTACAAGATCAAAGTTCTCAAAACCAATTTTCGAAACGGCATAATTCTGTCAAAAATCAATTTTCTAATAACTCTTTCCAAACTCAAATTCATACTTTATCAAATCAATTTCATCAACCGAAATGTAATTTTTGCAAAAAGGGACATACTATTTACAATTGTGATGAATTTCTGAAATTAGATATTCCTTCTAGGCTCAATAAAGTCAATGAGCTCAAATTATGTGTCAATTGCTTAAGATTTGGGCATTCAAAGAACAGATGTCAATTGGGGCCATGCCGACAATGTAGAGGTTACCATAACACTTTGCTTCATCGGGATAATAATACTCATCAGTTGGTAAGCTCTAACAATGAAAATGTTACAACTAATATCCAAAAAGAGAAAATTTCCACTGATTTATTAGTAAATGTCCATTTCAATCATTCAAGTGTTACAAGTACACAAGTCCTTCTTTCTACCGTTACATTCAATGTGGTTGATGTCAACGGAAAACCACATATTTGTCGAGCACTATTAGATAGTGGTGCGCAATCAAATTTGGTGACTGAAGAATTTTGTAAAAGACTGAATGTTCAATTAATTTCTACGAAATTAGCAATTGTTGGTATTAACAAAATCGTGTCACATTTGAAAAAGAGATGTAATCTCACCATATATTCTAGATTCAACAATTTCAAAAGTACAATTTCATGCTATGTAATTCCTACTATTTCGAATGAATTACCTAATGAATTCATACCTATTGGTAATTGGGATATTCCGAAGAATATTCAATTGTCCGATACTCAATTCAATGAACCTCGAGATATTGATATGCTTATTGGCGCAGGACTCTTTTGGGAGTTAATTACTGACGGTAAAATTATTTCAGGAAAAGGTTTACCAATACTTCAAAACTCTGAGTTCGGATGGATAGTATCTGGTAAAGCTCCAATTTCGAATTCGAGATCAGTATGCTATCTAACTAGAAACATTAAATCTGAAGATGAACAATTGAAACGTTTTTGGGAATTAGAAGAGATTTCTACCGATAAAATGATATCGGTTGATGAGGATACATGTGAGGAACTTTTCTCAAAAAAATACATCTCGTGATAACAATGGGAGATTTGTAGTGAAATTCCCATTCAAGCACCCTACTAGTCTATTGGGAAATTCATTAAATATAGCTATTAAACGTTTTTACAGCCTTGAGAGAAAATTTGCTTCTAATTCAAATTTCGAAACACTATATAAAGATTTTATACATGAATATATTGATTTGGGTCATATGAGCAAAGTTGAACCTACTATTGAAAATTCGACTTCAATGTATTATTTACCCCATCATGGAGTTTTGAAGGAATCGAGTATATCAACAAAAATGAGGGTAGTATTTGACGGATCTTGTTCTTCAGATAGTGGTTGGTCCTTGAATGATTTACAATTTGTTGGTCCAAAAATGCAAAATGATTTGTTAGCTATATTGTTGCGATTTCGTACCTATTCATTCGTTGTCACAGCAGATATCATGAAAATGTATCGCCAAATCATCATGCATCCAAATCATAGACAATTTCAGCAAATAATTTGGAGGGAACAACCAAGTGACAATTTTTCAATCTATCAACTGAACACTGTCACTTATGGTGCCACGTCGGCACCATATCTGGCAATCAAATGTTTGAAAACTCTAGCTTTAGATTCTCAAACTGAATTTCCAGAAGCCTGCAAAATTATCTTGGCTGATTTTTTTGTAGACGATCTATTGACAGGTTCAAATGATAGTACACAATTATCCAAACTTTGTAAACAAATATGTTCAGTTTTGGAATCAGCAGGTTTCAAACTTCGAAAATGGATATCGAATTATCCAGACGTTCTTGAAAATATAAGCACTACTAATGACTCTCTAGGAATACTACAATTAGGTGAAAACGAGTGTTCTAAGACTTTAGGAATTCAATGGGTTAGTCAAGCTGACAATTTGAAATATAAAATTTCAAAGTGGACCTGTTCAGAATCAATTACAAAGCGTCAAATTCTATCAGATATTGCTCAGATTTATGATCCACTCGGACTTGTAAGTCCCTGTATAATTTTATCTAAGATAATTATTCAAAAACTATGGTCTCTTCAACTTTCATGGGATGAACCCATCCCTAATGATTTGTTTGTACAATGGACTCAATTTAGAACTGAATTATATCAGTTAAATCATTTAACTATTTCAAGAAATGTTATTGGAATGAGTTTTCAATTAGTGGAAATACATTGTTTTTGTGATGCATCAAAAAATGCATACGCTGCATGTGTGTATTTTCGTAGTCAAAATGAAGAGGGCACCTAAAAGTGAATTTACTTTGTTCTAAAACAAAAGTCGCACCCATTAAAACATTGACTACCCCCCGATTAGAATTGTGTGCTGCTCTATTAGCAGCACAACTTTTGAACCAAGTCTCAAAATCTGTTTCTGTTCAGGTTCCATATTACATTTGGTCAGATTCTCAAGTAGTGTTGTATTGGTTAAATAGTCAACCTAATTCATTAGAAGTTTTTGTAGCAAACCGAGTTGCAAAAATTCAGAATTTGACTGAAATATGTGATTGGCAATATATAAATACAAAATTAAACCCTGCAGATATAGCTTCCCGGAGGATTGTTTCCTATAAAACTAATACATTGTGAAATGTGGTGGCACGGGCCGCATTTCCTTTTGTTGCCTTCTTCAGAATGGCCACAATCCACTTTCGATATGTCAAACTTACATGTCCCTGAATTAAAAAAACCTAAAAATATCATGTTATCTACGATTAATGGAAATGTGTGCAACATTTTTGATAAATTCTCCAATCTCTATAAATTGAAGATAGTAATTGCAATTTGTTTAAGATTCATCAACAATGCAAGACTACAGAAAACCGATAAAAAAACCAACGGACCAGTATCTCTGATAGAAATAAATAATGCATTTTCAAAATTAATCAAGTTGGCTCAACAACAATCATTCAACGAAGAATTAAGAATTCTAACGCAAAACCATTCATTAGGGCCAAAACATAAACTATCTTCGTTAGCTCCATTTATAGATACAGAAGGCATACTCCGAGTAGGAGGACGTCTCAAGTATTCTTCATTTCCTACGAATATCAAACACCCTATATTGTTGCATGCAAAACATAATTTGACAAATTTAATTTTCAGAGAAAAACATGCTAATCTTTTACATCCTGGTCCTCAATTACTTCTTGCAACTATTCGACAACAATATTGGGTGATTGGTGGTAGAAATCTTGCAAAACAAATCACAAAAAAATGTATCACTTGTTTCAAATTCAAACCCGAGCCTGCTATTGCTCCAATGGGACCTTTACCAGATCATCGATTTGTATCAAATTTACCTTTTCAAATTACAGGACTTGATTATGCGGGTCCATTTTCTATGAAAGATAGGAAAGGGCGAGGTTCAAAAGTCACAAAATGTTATGTTTGTGTATTTGTTTGTTTTTTGTCCAAGGCGATCCATTATGAATTAATCACTGACATGACTAGTGAATGTTTCATTTCTTGTTTGAAACGATTCATATCAAGACGGGGCATTCCGTTTCATATTTATTCTGACAATGGATCTACTTTTCGAAGTACTCATAATGAACTTAAAAGACTTGGAGAATTCTTGCACAGTCATCAATCTGAAACAACAAATTTTGCTAAAGAATTCAATATTTCATGGCATTTTTCCCCACCATATAGTCCAAACTTTGGTGGACTATGGGAAGCTGCAGTCAAAAGCATGAAGCATCACCTTAAAAGAACTATGAAAACGACAATCCTTACCTATGAAGAATTTCTTACGTTGATAAATCAAATAGAAGGAATTTTAAATTCCAGACCTCTATTCGCAATGTCCAATGATCCAAATGACCTAGAACCATTAACACCTTCCCATTTCCTAATTGGTCGTCCCATCACTTCCATTCCTACCCCAGACTTACAAACTATCGCAGACAACCGCCTTTCAAGATACGAATATATTCAGAAGCTGTAACAAAACTTTTGGAAACGATTTTCCAAAGAATATATCGGCCAGTTGCACCAATCTTACAAATGGAAAACTGGACCAACTCCATTGAGACCAGGAATGCTGGTTATGCTGAAAGCTGACAATGTACCTCCACATAAATGGTTATTAGGACGAATTCATGAGCTTTTTCCGGGCGTTGATGGTATTTCCAGAGTGGCTTCAGTAACTACTTGCAAGGGTGTTGTGAAGCGATCAATTCGGCATCTCTGTCCACTTCCCTTAGAAGAAGAAACCGAAAACTAGTTGGTGTTGTGTTCAGAACTTCAGAAAATATTTTGAAGTATCCTTCAAAAGGGGGGCTATGTTCATAAGTTAGGTCATTCTCCCTGAATCCCCGAGAAAGTGTGACAACATTGAATAATTTGTCACCTATAGAGACAGTGTCAAGATGGAAACATTGCTGTAGTTACAAAAAACAGAGTTGTTGTTGATTTTGTCAATCAATTTTTATAATCAATCATACAGTCCACAATAAATCATCGAAAACAATTTTTCACGCAATTATTCAAACTGCAATTGCTCTACATATTTCCAACACATTGATATCCTATTTTTCTTCTGTTTGTTCCGTGTGGCGACGCTATCGAAATTGGAGGTCATCTGTCATCAGCATGATATATGATAAAACTATCGATATATTCCATATGGGGGAATCAGATCAATTATAGCCACAATCCATTTTTTGTGGCTGATGTTCATCCCAAAACACAATATTGAGGCGATATCGTCACTACATATGAACAATGCAATGTATGTAAACAACTGGAAGGGACCCACTGTGAACGACGAGTGAGGCAAAAATATTTGTCAGGCAACCCGCAGTGTTTACGGATACCTATCTCTCTCTATCTTGTGTTGGCTAATGGGAAGCGCTCGCATTATTTGAAATATTTTCTCGTTTTTTGCTTCTATTTAAGAGTGAACGTGATTGAATAAAAATATTCATTCAGGAAAAGGGATAATGTTGTAATCAATTATCATTAAAAAATTATTACTGATTTTTTTATTGACTTTAAAATGAAATTTCAATATTACTCTTACACGATCAGGAAGTCAAATGAATACAAAATTGAAATTATATATTTTTATTCAAATTTCACAATATATTGTACAGGGTGAGCGAAGCACAATGTCTCAGAACTATCAGAAGGAGAAGAAAAACGATAGGAAAAATTTGAAAAGAGATTCTTGAATGGTATTGATGAGTGCATTTTGAGCATAATTTCCATAGGTTCCTATTCCTCCATTAGGTCACTCATTAATTGTCATTACTATACCCCCTGTTGGAAATTGATTGAACTACTTATTCTTTCATGTTTGAAATTTTTAGGTATCTCCTTTTTACTTTTTGTCTCAGTGTGTTCACTTTTCTCCTCAATACAATATCCTTCTCTAATGAAACAGTTTGAGTTTCTTCATTGATCAACTTCGAAACTTGGGAGCTGGAAGTGGTAGGCAAGTCAAATAAGTCAATAACATGGGAAACTTCTTTCTTTGGACCCAAGTTATGAACGTCCACAGATGCATCCTGAAAACAAATTACTAGCTAGTTTTTTTTTAAAATAGGTGCAAACATACTTCTTTTTAATTATTAATCAACTAGGTACCTATGAGTTTTCTTATTTTCCTAGGGGAATCAGCATTTTTTTATAACAAATGCTGAGGAAATGAAAATATACTGGGTACAGCATCTGCTTTCAAAAACCTAGCAGTACCTGGTATGCCTGAATAATCTGTTGGCAGGAAATGCTCCCCACAAAGCTTGCTGCTTTTAGTTGGAGTCCAATCCTCACTAGGAACTGCCTTTATCCATAATTCGAGAATGCCTGGTCTTTTGAATGGAAAACTGCAATAAATAATATTACTCAATATCAATATGGAAGTATTTAACTTTGACAAATAAAATAGGTATAGTTTTTGAACATATTCTGAGACTGGACATTGTAAACCTAACTGATGATCATTTCATGAACTATATTTTTCAAAAATCTGAGAACAATATTCAACTTACCCTTGGAATGCTAATTTCCTTTTGTTTTGTTCATTCTTCTTGCATCCAAAGGCGACACAATAAATCACCATTGTTTATCAATACTAATCACAAACCTTCTCAACAATCAGTTCAGTGTTCACAACAACAAATTCAGTCCTTTTGTTACAACAAAACACGCCAAATGAATAGATATTTCACCTCGTATTTCACATGAACTAAGACAATGAACTTATGTCTTCACTTTCTTGCCTGTGTAGATGACAGAAAAAAATTGTTACTACTTTGATTATTAGATAAAAGAAAATTTATACACCAATCCACCATTAAACAACACGAGTTGGAAGAGGACAGGTATCCGTAAATCATGCTATCTTTGTTGCAGCTGCCCCTGACACACTTTGTGCTATTCGAGAGAACGATCGTATCCCTTCCAGTTGTATTGAGTTCATTGCATATGAATGGGCAGATATTGTGAGTTGGCGCCAGAGCTGACATGATTCGTCACCCCCAAAGTAAGCTACTGTAATCTGCTTCATCCTTTCAGATTATCTGTCATTCATTATTCATGTCGAATCGAATGTGCAAATGGCAATTGTCGTTCTAGAATATTTTCAGTATAATAGAACTACGTAAAAATTGTTAAGTTGGCAACATTGTTACGAGGTACAAACGTCTTGGTTCGGTTCGGTTCATGTTCGGCTACATCCGTGCTGACGCATCGTGCCTCTTGTGCCGCCTAAACAAGAAATGCTGTGATTAGTGGCATTTCGTAGACACCAAATTCAGATAATGAAATGACGACAACATTTTTCGTTGAGAGAGATTATTTTCTATCATTATTTGAATTGGCTGACATACTTTCTTGATATTTCAGTATGAAACAACTTATTCAGATGAAGTTCAGCGAGAATGACAAGAGAAGTACATTTCACGAGTTCTGAAGACCACATTTTGACGTCCATAAGATGTCTAAAAGTTGCTGTCCACGTGACGTCAGGAAAAAGACGTCTTTCTGACGTCATGATTTGGAAATAGCGGTCTTAGAGACGTCATTTTCGTCAGTGTGGCTACTTGGGAAATGGCTATAACTTCACGGGGGGCAAGTCCTAGGCTCATGTTTATGTATTTTTTTCACTATTTTTGTTTCTAGAACCTGTGGTTGAAATCTTTCTATGCAATTTTGGGCCACCCTGTACATTAATTTTTTGTGATTCAATCAGTCCAGATCATCCCTGACATATTGGTATTGAAGAATATCTCTCTCATGTATTACAAGAGAGCGTATTTGATGTTGGGCAATCATTTTTAATGCCTATTTATCAAACTGTTGATGGGGTCCAATATATTTTATCCATGATTGTGGCGAAAAATAACTAGTTCGAATGAAATCATTCGCTTTTTTTGCCTCATCATTCACATTAGTTTATTATTCAGGATTAAAAGATTTCAGTATCTGTCTCCAGTATTTACATTAAAAATAAGTACAATAGAAGCTGGATTGAATTTAACTGGCAGTTTGTACTTTGATTAGACACTGTTTCACGGTTTCAGATCTATCTGACCATTACTTCTTTCAAGATGATGCCTGCCAGAATGAGTTTATGTTTTCATAAAAAGATTACGAGTATGTGGAAAAATACTTTCCAATTTTCAAGAAGTATGTCTGTTAGCCATATCAACTATTCTGAGAGTGAAAGAGTTCACCAAAAGTTCAAGCTTCCAGAAAGATACGCAGGAACAGGAGAAAGCATCTGGTGAGTTGCCATTTTACATTCACATTCTGATGAAAAAAAAATGCTTAATATAGAGGATGATTGAAGATAGTGAAGTGTGGTATTCCGTAGGATATTTTGTATATTTGGTATCTGAGCGAATGATTCTTCAAAACATCCATGTTTGTGAAGAAATATCTTTAATAAAGATGGATATGTTTCGAATGAACGGGGATTCTATTGTTCGTAACAATTATAGTAGTTTGTAACTTACACCAGCTTCATCGTTCTGATGATTGATCTGAGCATTTTCAGTGGTAATACTATAAGTACTTCAAAATATTTGGGCTATACATCGATAACTTGCTGCATAATCACGAAGATTGTCAGTTCAAAAGTTGAATTAATCCGACTGTGGAACAGGAGGATAACTATGTTGAACTGACACGATTTGTAATTATGTAGGTAGTTTGAGATGTATAACCCTGATATTTTGAAGTTCTGATTGTGTTCAACCCGGCATCACCTAGGTGGAAAATCGGTACATAATCACCCAGGTGGGGTTTGATGTATGTTGTAACGTTTCATTTTTCAATTTGTATTTTTATCATAATATTTAGCATTACCTGGTCATTTTTGTTTTTGGATAATTGATAACACCGTTTTATTCTAGTATTTTTGAAGTATTACTTTCTGTAAGAAACAACATCGGCTAGATACAAGGTGATTCCGATTGAAACGCCGGTTTTTAAAAATAACATCGTTTTATTTCATTCAGAATTACATACATAAAAGGATATAACAGGCATTTCCTAGTCAGTCTATAATTCATTCATATCAATCTACGAGAACTCGAATATAAAGACATATCTTCATAATGAATGTAATAATCAGATCATATTCAAAGCTATGAATAGAAAACAACTTCCACATATAAAACTTGATAGTAGAAATATAATATTTATTCACTAGGGTGATGAAGCCAACACTACGAATCGACATAGGTATAATTCACATTCACTACAATGCCCTAACGAACACTGGACAGAATGATATAACTGACATTCACTACAGTGCCCTAACGAACACTGGACAGAATGATATAACTGACATACACTACAGTGCCCTAACGAACACTGGACAGAATGATATAACTGACATTCACTACAGTGCCCTAACGAACACTGGACAGAATGATATAACTGACATTCACTACAGTGCCCCAATGAACACTGGACAGAATGATATTACTGACATTCACTACAGTGCCCTAATGAACACTGGACAGAATGATATAACTGACATTCACTACAGTGCCCTAACGAACACTGGACAGAATGATATAATTGACATTCACTGCAGTGCCCTAACGAACACTGGACAGAATGATATAACTGACATTCACTACAGTGCCCTAACGAACACTGGACAGAATGATAAACAATAATGATAATAATACAAAATAGAATGAACATATGAATGTAACATTATGATATTCATAACCTTGCCCAATAACATGCATGTTCGTATACCTGTCTTCAACAATTACATGATAATTTCACAAAGGGGAAAGGTACTCACGGTTTTCACTTTAGCACACTGAATTATAACAATAAATATAAATATAAACACAATAATATCAGAGAACTGCCCTAATAATAATTTCGAAGCCGTCAAACGACAACTGACTAACGTTACTCGCTCACACCCGCTTGCTCACTATCTCCGTATTTTTGCCTTGCGCCACCAGGTCAGCTTTTACCGTGACGCATGGTAATATTATGTGTCACAACTGTACTGGGTGTCCCGCGGGTGTTTCTTACAATCGGCCATCCTGTACAGATCTCGCCTCGAGATCACTATCACCGCTCCTGTTATCGGGATCTGTTAACACAATATCGCCGTCGCCTTCGCTAGCATTACTCGTGTCATCTGATAATCCACCCGTTGGTACCCATGGTTTCATCTTGTCGACAGCGACTACCTTTTTGTAGTTACTCCTGTTGTTCCTTTTTGACCCCTCCAGATCGGACACCAAGTATCGATCATTCGGTAGAGCTTCTTTCACCACCATCGGCCCACTATAAGGAGGTAATAGTTTACGACTGGTATTTTCGGCCTGTGTCTGTTTCTCGATTAGCACAAGGTCACCAGTTTTATATTCCTTCGGACGTTTTCTTTTTTTATCATAACGGGTCTTCTGCTTCTTCTGATCTTCGATTATCTTATTAGACGCTTCCTTCCTAATCTCTAGTAGATCTTCAATTACTTTAGGGACCTTTGAAATCTCGTCTATAAGTATTTGATCATCACACCCCCTTGGTTTGTATCCTAGTAAGAGCTCACTAGGTGTCTTACCTGTCGTCTTGTTCGGAACATTATTAATGTAGAATTGAATACGGTCGACCTCCTGGTCCCACATGTCTTCGTCTGTCATGCCTGTCATTAGGGCCCCTAAAATAGTTCTGTTGAACCTTTCGACTTGCCCATTGGCTCTAGGCGTTGCTACTGCATTCATTACATGTAATATACCCTTATTAGTGCAATACCGCATGAACTCTCGACACGTGAAACAGGAACCTTGGTCTGTGATGATCGATTTGGGTAATCCATAAAGATTGGTTATGGTCTCTAGGAACGGTATAACATAAGCAGCTTTAGTAGATTTTACAGCTTTCAAAAACACAAATTTGGTGAAGGCATCAACACATACGATCAAATGGATATTAGCTTTCTTGGACTTTGGAAACGGTCCAAGGTGGTCAATATGTAGTACGTTCATCGGTATAGGTTCTTTTGGTATGGGATGAAGGATACCTTCCTTCTTTCCAGAGGCTTTCTTATTATATAAACAACGTATGCAGCACCTGATGTATTTCTCGACATATTGACGCATTCTAGGAAACCAGTAATGTTCACATAACCGAAAGAGTGTCTTTTCCACTGCGAAATGCCCAAACTCATCGTGTGCGGCTTTCACAACCTGTTGGCGCATTCCTCTTGGTACCACCCACTGGATTCCTCTTGCTGTAATGCGGTATACTCTACCGTCTCGAAGTGCGTAATTTTTATATACATCATGATCTGATTCCGTTGCTGGAGGTTTGGATAGTGTTTGTTGGATCTGTTTTATTTTCTCATCTGTCAGTTGGCCCGATAGAACCCAATCCGCTTGTTCAATTCGAAATACGATTTCTTCGGATGGAGCTTCTCTAGCTGTGGCATTTCGACTTAATGCATCCACATGTTTCATCCGATTCCCTGGTCGATACTTTACTGTGAAGGTGTACTCTTGCAGTTGTAGCCACCATCGTGCAATCCGAGGAAGTAAGTCTATTTTTTTCACTAGTCATTTTTAACGCATTACAATCAGTAACAACTGTGAAATCTTTTCCAATTAAATATACTCGAAATTTCTTGAGAGTCTCTACAACGGCAAGAGTTTCTAACTCATATGAGTGATATTTACATTCGTTGTCCAGCGTTTGTCGGCTATAATAACACACAGGGTGCAGTTTTGAATCCTGTTGTCGTTGGAGCAATATTCCTCCAAGACCCTTTGCACAAGCATCCGTATGAACTTCTGTTTCCGATTGAGGATTGTATAGCGCCAGGGTTGGTCTTTCAGTTAATGTTTTTTTCAAGTTTTCAAAAGAGTCCTGCTCAATGCTCGTCCATTTCCAAACTGTATTTTTCCTCAGAAGCTGTGTTACGGGTTTGGATATCAGAGCATAATTTTTGACAAATTGTCGAAAGTACCCGGTGAGACCAAGAAATTGTCGAACTTGATGTACATTTCGAGGTGGCGGAAAATCTTCAATAGCTTTAGACTTTGGTTCTCCTGGTCTGACTTGACTTTCAATTATCTGGTACCCTAGGTAAGATACAGATGACATTAAGAAAGTACATTTTTGAAGATTGAGGGTCAGGCCCTCTCCTCTTAATAATTTGAAAATTTGTTCCAAAGCAAGGATTCCTTCTTGCACTGTCGAAGTGTGAACCAATATGTCATCTAGATAAATAGCTGCGAATCTCTTAACAGGCGCAAGAACCTTATTCATTAGTCGTTGAAATACACTAGGAGCATTAGTTAGACCGAATGGCATCCTGTTGAATTCGTACTGTCCTTGAGGTGTCACAAAAGCAGTGTAGGGCCTTGCTTTCTCTTTCATCGGAATTTGATAGTAACCTGATCGTAGATCTAAGCTCGTGTAGTGTTTACTGCCGTGTAGCCTATCCAGCTGATCATCTATGCGAGGTAATGGATAACGATCCTTTGAAGTTTGAGAATTGAGCTTTCTGTAGTCAATACATAGGCGATGATCTCCAGTTTTCTTTTTCACCAGTAATACCGGTGAACAGAACGGAGAACTTGACTCGCTAACTATTCCGGCATCGAGCAATTCTTTCACCATATTCTCGACAACATTTTGTTCATGCTCGGACATTCGGTATGGGCGATAGGTGAATGTCTTGCTATTCTCCAGCTCTATGTCCATCTCAATTGAATTTGCACAACCCAACTCCTTGATATCATCAGCAAAGCAATCACGGTATTGTAGTATGAGTTGTTCTAAATTCTTCCTATCCGCTAGTGTTATAGGGCCAGTTTCTATTTTCTCCAAGTTCAAAGGAGGCAAATTCTTGATAGAAACTCGCTGTACCATTTCCGTGGGCTCATGTTGCCCCTCTGTACAAGGCCATGCCCGAACAATGAGTTTCGATGCTGGTATAAATATATCGTTCTCTGATAAATTCACAAATGGAATTAGTGAAGTAGTGTTTTCTACAATTCTCAAAATAGTGTTAGGAATACAACACTCCTTGCCTTCTCCATATCTGAGGCTTGTTTCTACGAAAAGATCACCATTGTAACCGTTCAGTGGGCTGACGCTGATATTAGCTGCACAATTTGGGGGTACTATTGTTTCTTCTTTAGTGAATAGAGGTATCTTCCTAATGGAACTTAGGTTATCCAATTCGTCGGAGTTTTTGACGAACCGCAAGGCTTTATCATCTTTGACAATTATGACCCCTTGTTTCTCAGTGAAAGGGTGGCCGATCAGGAGAGGAACATCTTGAACAGTGTTTGGAACAACATTGGCATCTACCTGTGCACCAACATCATCGACCTTCAAGTGAAACGTAACACTTCCAAGTGTACATACCTCCCCTCCACCAAACCCACGTACGAGGGTTTTATCTTGGTAGTTAACAGGAAGTGAGAGGCGGGATACTTCGTCATGACGAATTATATTACAAGTACTGCCTAGATCGACATAGGCTGTAGAGTGTTCACCATTTATTTGCACATCCTTGTAGTATTTCTGATTTGTGGTTTTACGAGTGCCTTCATATAGTCATTTAGTCCGATTCACCGTCGCGGTAGAATTCGGTTTACTGTTACATGTGTGTTCAATGTGACCAGGTTTCTTGCAGTAGTTGCAGACAAGGGTCGTCTTGTCCTTTCTTTGGGAGCACGATGAAGATATATGACCAGGTCGCCCACAGGTAAAGCATTTTTTTCGTCCTTGATTCGAATGGAAATTTGTAGGTGGCTTACGTTTGGACCCTTGAAGTTTAATGTGCGTGGAACTCATATGGGTTCTTCCAGTATCAGGAAGAGTTTTCAAGTAGGCAAGAAGTTTAGCGGGTTCCGGAGAGTTACTGGCCTTAGCCGCCATTTTTACATGCGGATCATCTATTCCACCCACAAGGCATGAAACGGCATCCTTATGAAAAATCCTGCAACGGTTCAACAACGCCAGCTTCTCATAGTAATATTTCAGGTACGTTTCGTCGTAACTCTTTCTCCTCATCATCATTTTCTCGAGAGTTGAGTGATAATCATCAACTGACGGAAATGCTTCCTGAAGTTTTTCCTTCCACTCCAACCATGTATATCTGAGTGTTTCCAAACTTTTGTACCATGTCTCGGATAATCCTTTCAGTTTATTCAACGCATAGTAATTGTTGTCTCTTCGTTCCATTGATAGATTTCCCTTAGCTCATCAACCTTACGACACCACATTGTCACTGATAACTCCCCATTCTCTGGATTGAAATATGGGACGACATCGCCCCGGTATCCAACATTCTTTGGTCGTTCCGGCATAGCCTGGATAAATCTGGTAACAGCATCACTCAATCTATCAATTGACGTATTGCTTCTGGACACACTTCCTCTTGACCTACGTTGATGAGGACGGTAAGATGTTCTTCTAGGTCTGTGAAAACGTTCAGGACTTGAAGGGGATTGACTACTGGACGAGGAAGTCGAACGCCGTTTCCTCGATCTGCTACGTCTTGTTGGAGTACTACCGTCATACTCAGAGGTATCTGAGACGGCCCTGCTCAGTCGCCTACTCCACCGATCCATTTTCAAATAATAATTCCAAAAACCTATAAATAATCGAGATCATGTATAATTGTGCAAGATGTTTCTCAGAATGACCTAGACTTCCTAAGGAAATGTTCGTCATATTTATAATCATATCGATTCTCAGTGGCACTATGGCAATAGGAACTATCCCACTTCTGATCTGTAAGAAACGACATCGGCTAGATACAAGGTGATTCCGATTGAAACGCCGGTCTTTAAAAATAACATCGTTTTATTTCATTCAGAATTACATACATAAAAGGATATAACAGGCATTTCCTAGTCAGTCTATAATTCATTCATATCAATCTACGAGAACTCGAATATAAAGACATATCTTCATAATGAATGTAATAATCAGATCATATTCAAAGCTATGAATAGAAAACAACTTCCACATATAAAACTTGATAGTAGAAATATAATATTTATTCACTAGGGTGATGAAGCCAACACTACGAATCGACATAGGTATAATTCACATTCACTACAATGCCCTAACGAACACTGGACAGAATGATATAACTGACATTCACTACAGTGCCCTAACGAACACTGGACAGAATGATATAACTGACATTCACTACAGTGCCCTAACGAACACTGGACAGAATGATATAACTGACATTCACTACAGTGCCCTAACGAACACTGGACAGAATGATATAACTGACATTCACTACAGTGCCCCAATGAACACTGGACAGAATGATATTACTGACATTCACTACAGTGCCCTAATGAACACTGGACAGAATGATATAACTGACATTCACTACAGTGCCCTAACGAACACTGGACAGAATGATATAATTGACATTCACTACAGTGCCCTAACGAACACTGGACAGAATGATATAACTGACATTCACTACAGTGCCCTAACGAACACTGGACAGAATGATAAACAATAATGATAATAATACAAAATAGAATGAACATATGAATGTAACATTATGATATTCATAACCTTGCCCAATAACATGCATGTTCGTATACCTGTCTTCAACAATTACATGATAATTTCACAAAGGGGAAAGGTACTCACGGTTTTCACTTTAGCACACTGAATTATAACAATAAATATAAATATAAACACAATAATATCAGAGAACTGCCCTGATAATAATTTCGAAGCCGTCAAACGAGAACTGACTAACGTTACTCGCTCACACCCGCTTGCTCACTATCTCCGTATTTTTGCCTTGCGCCACCAGCTCAGCTTTTACCGTGACGCATGGTAATATTATGTGTCACAACTGTACTGGGTGTCCCGCGGGTGTTTCTTACATACTTACATATGTAATAAAGAACAGGGTTCGTTCTCGATGCATTTATTCCAAATTCGCACTGGATAACACAACACTCATTTTATTTCACTGCACTTAACACAATTCAATGATGACTTCCTAGTCCGAAGTGCTGGTGAAACTGTTGCTCGTCTGCAGGAGAGATCGTACCTGAAATAAATATATGTTTATTAATATAGATGAATAATAGTTAAATGATAGTTTAGTATAATAAGACACGGTTGAGGTTTAGTAAATATATTAATGTAGTAATTATAGTTCACTCACCAATTAGTTAGTTTCCATGATTGCTTGATTGTTTTGTTTTGTTTATAAACAAATCTGGTAGCGTCGCTTGACTAATAAACGGAGACGCGAAGTCACCTGACTTGGTCTCTTCAACTTCTCGCTTATTTTGCCCGTAGCAGGTCCTAGCTAATGTTGGCATATGAAATTCAATATACGTATCTTCGTTTGATATATTTATCTGAGAACGATCACTGCTGATCATCGACTCCGAGTATGAGGAACATGTTAAGAGTCGACTAGGGTCGTAGGACTTCGTTCAGGCTCGAGGAAGGTCTGCCGTGTCCGGAATCTCGATACCTTTCAGGTTTGTCGAAAAGACATGTTTACAGAGACTTGTTCATGGGTGTGAGAGGTATTTTTGAAGAATAGCGATATAGTTTCCTTGTTGACTCGTCCACGTGATGATAGAAGAGAAGAACATGTCGGATTGCTGAAGGGTAGTGCTTGTGTGATATTATTTTCGTGGTATTCGGAAAATTTCCCCTAGTGTATATTTATATACGGGTGTCTCATTGGGGAAGGTAAATAATTCAACTGTGGATAGGGGTCACTGAGGTGATCTCAAAAAACCCATGGTTGATGGGTCTTCGACTTCTTATAACCGAGATACAGGATGTTTCATCAATTTTGTCTATATCTTCATTGTCTCATAACTTTAAAACCGATCTGTATATATTTTCGAAATTTGATACACTTGCTCAATCTACCCTGTGGAATTGATTGAGGCAACAACAAAAGATAAAATCCAGGTCCGTCTTCACTTAAAATTCACAAATTCTTTCTGCCAGAAAACAACACCCTATACATTCGAATTTATCATTTTTTTGGCATTATCTGAAAAGAACATCAAAAGTTCTATTCAACGATGTGCTTTTTATTCGTGCACAGATGATTTTAACTATTCATATTATGTGCTCAAAATATTATTTTTGCTCATTTTGGGGTACAAAATTGGAATCAGTCGAGATTTATTAATTTTATTACTTCCTATTCAGTATACGTGAGTATCACATTAAGAAGGAGTATTTCATATCGTTCTTTGTTCCAGACTTAGTTGCAGGTCCGTCATCAGAACCAAAGTTTTCAAAACTATACAGGGCTTTTAACGATAAGCGTTAATTAGATGTTTCTGGCACACCAGGCAACGGATAAATCTAAAAATTCGAAGGTATGTATAAATTAACATGATCTACACGTCTGAAATATTTGATAGAATCCGGCGTTGCCGCTTCTACTCGAAAGTAGCCGTAACTATGATTTTTCAAATGGGACACCCTGGATGCTTCCTGAAGAGCTGATTTAATCGATTCACAAAGTTCGGGGTCTAGTGGGACTAATAATAGGATATTTAGAATAAGAAAAATCGAGATGTTTCAACTTCAGAATTATTTTGCGAAAATATTTGTTATTGATCAAAACGGCTTTTATGTCCCTATCTTAACTTTGTATCTATTGACATTTAATCGAAACAAATACAGGATGGTTCATAATTCAGATTTCTGCACCAACCTGTATCTGTTTCAATTGAATATCGAATGGAAAGTTGAGATAGGGACATTGAAGCCGTTTTGACCATGCAATAATGAATAGTTTCAACACAAAACATTTCAAAAGTTGAAACATCTCGATTTTCCACATCCTATATCTCAGTTATCAGTCCCGCTAGACCTCGAATGTTTTGAATCGATGAATTCTGCTGTTCAGCAAGAATCCAAGAATGTAATGAAATACAGGGTGTCCCATTTGAAAAATCGAAGTTGCTGCTACTTTCTAGTAGAAGCGGCAAGGCCGGATCGTTTCAAATATTTCAGTAGTGTATATTATGTTGATTCATACATACCATCGAAATTTCAAATTTATCCGTTGCCTGGTTTGCCGAAAACGTCAAATTAACGCTCATCGTGGAAAGCCCTGTATAATTTTGATGACGGACCTGCAACTAAGTCTGGAACAAAGAACGATATGAAATACTCCTTCTAAATGTTATACTCACGTATACTGAATAGGAAGTAATAAAATTAATAAATCTCGTCTGATTCCAATTTTGTACCCCAGAATGAGCAAAAATAATATTTTGAGCACATAATATGCATAGTTAAAATCGTATGTGCACGAATAAAAAGTACGTCGTTGAATAGAGATTTTGATGTTCTCTTCAGATATGGCAAAAAAAATTAGAAATTCGAATGTATAGGGTGTTGTTTTCTGGCAGAAAGAATTTGTGAATTTTAAGTGGAGCCGGACCTGGATTTTATCTTTTGTTGTTGCCTCAATCAATTCCACATGATAGATTGAGCAAGTGTACCAATTTTTAAAAATATATACAGGTTGGTTGGAAAGTTATGAGACAATGAAGATATGGACGAAATTGATGAAACATCCTGTATCTCGGTTATAAGAAGTCGAAGACCCATCAACCATGGTTTTTTTTAAATCACCTCAGTGACCCCTATCCACAGTTGAATTATTTACCTTTCCCAATGAAACACCCTGTATATTAGCACTATCTTGCCAATCATTCCATCACATATCGTTTGATAACACTCTGGAGTAATTTAAGTGATGGAATTATCTTCGTTATGAAGGATCTTTGCAAACCGGCATGAGGCTCGAATCGAACCTTCAATTTTAGTTCGAAACTTAAAAATCAACCTCAACCAACTAAGGAGGTGAAACATTTCAAAATGGATGAGTCAAATAACTTTCTATAGCAGATAATCATTTTAGGGTGCTTGTACCAGCTCTTATAATCAGCCGCTTGTATATAACTGACATCGTAACCCTGACGTCATCAAGCTCTGATGCATGACGCAACATTTTCTGCATGCTGTTTCAAATCTGCGGCTCTGCTTATTTCTCTAATCTCTCTATGATATCCTGCTGTGCCAAGTTACTTCAATTCCCGAGTTATGTAATGCTGGATAGAAGGACTGCGAACTTGGTGATGTTACATAATTATGCTGAATGCTGACCTGCCAAGCTCGAACCAGATAAGATGCATGCTTTTCTTTTTCATTTTATTTCAGTCTTTATTAGTTTATAAGTGCATTTTGTTCGATTGAGTCTATAAGTCATAGACAACTATTGTTTTGTTTGAGACTGGCGTTTACGAATAACATCAATGCTTTCCGCGGGCTGGTATAATAATCATCATCTAGTATTGCTAACATTGATAAAAGTAACACAGTGTACACTCAACGTGATCACGTAGGGGTTAACAGGACTATATAATTTTTAACTACCAACACTAATTTATTCCTGCTATTCGATAGCTTCATTTTGTTTTTCATACATATGGTACCTATACATACATATATAAGATGATATGCAGGTTATGCAATATGCATCCTGTGAACATTCGAATATCAGCTGTTGCACTTTAATTTTTTGTCCAGTCTTGAATGAATCGTTATTCTGGGAACTATTCATTTTCTTCATTCTTCTCAAGGTTTATATAGCGCAACTTTGAGATTTGATTATTTTCATTCATGATAGATAATCCCTATCATAAAAAAGTGGAAGTTTTGGTAAGTCAGCACTTGAGTATATTATTTCTTTGTGCTATCATTTAAATCATTGAGGTTTCTTTATTTTTCTGAAAACAGACCTAAAAGAACTTGGGAAGTTTTCCACTTAAACTCGCAACTCTGTAAGTTGGTGGCGCCCATTATTTTTATAATTTTAAATATACGGTGTGTTTCGGTTCAACCCACCCTATACCCGACTGAGCTTCGGAGCGATCCTGCTCGTGCTTGTAGCATCTGTTATCCAGGGATTTCTCAAAGAAGGCACGTGGCAATGTACCCCATGATTAGGAACACGAAGAAAAATAAACCGTTATAGGGAAATTTCCAGATTTTTGTATGTGAAATGAGTTATTAGATGTATTCACTTCATGATTATTAACATAAACTTTTTATGATGATTATGATGAGTTTATTTCATGAGATACGGAATTCTCTCGAAAAAAATGATGTCTTTGAAAACCGTTCAAAAAATATACAACACTCAATTCTTTAAGATTTCATAAAACACGAATAATGGAATATCCAAGGTATCAGCTAGAGAAGTGGCATGTAGTAAATGAAAAAAAAATCTATTTTCTTATGGGAATTTTCATGTATCTCTTAGAATAAAATGTATATATTTGTTACATAGGTGGGGCTCCTAAGGCCCTAAAGCTGTTTACTGCACTGTCACTTTCTGAAGATTGAATTCGCACCAGAATATCACAAAATGAAGAATGAAGCTATAGGCGACCAAAGCAACGTGCGTGCATTCAAATTGAAATGGCAATGATTCAAAATTTTTTTGGCCTGTGGCCAACTTTTAATTCAAAAGGATGAGAGAATTGAAAAGTCGAACACATTTGCTATCGGCAGCTGTACAGTGTGTCCGGTTTTCGATGCTTTTGCCTGATATCTCAGTTATCTTTGGAGATAGAACCTTGTGGTTTTCGAGGTCCTGTGCCACTTTTTTTGTGAAACTCAAGATGGCTTAATCAGATTTTGCAACACTGTTCCCGTTTATGAGATACAGGGTGATTTTGAAAATTGATACTTTTTGAACCCCCTCTATATCCACGCAGTTTCTCAACAAAAATGTCGAATAAAAATCTTATCGCATGGAGAATTTCACGCATAATCCAGTGGCGCACTTAAATTTTTTTTTCGGGGTATGGTTTTGGAGATACGACTGAAACTTATGATTTTTTAGATGGAACACCCTGTATTTCATGAGCTCATTCGATTCCTAATTTTTTTGTCTCACAAATGATATATAACGGATGAATATGAAATTTTCAAAATTGCTCAAAATCACTAAAATATTGAATTTTGATAGTTGGTTATGAATTTTTCTTATAAAAAACGTTCCAGTTGAAGACATATTTCTTTAAATTTTTCCATGGAGAGGTCAAAACCAATATCAACACTTATTAATCAACAAAACACTAAACTTGCGTACCTGATAGCAACAAATAAATAGTAATAAAAAGTTCATAATGTAGAATGAACACCAGATTAAATATTTACTAAAACAATTGAATTCCGGAATTATTCAGTAACTAATTCATTGACATGTTCAAATTGATATCCATTTTCCCTAACATACAGTTGACAAACTTTCTTGATACTTCTTAATACAGTGAGTGGCCCAACATACTTGAAGAACTTTGTGCAACAATAGAGGCAGTTTTCCAGGAATTACAAAGACATCTTCCTATGATTATTATGTCTTGAGAAAGTTTGTGATGGAAAATGGACATCAATTTGAAGAATTCAATGAATAAATCACTGAATAATTCCGAAATTCAATTGTTTTAGTAAATATTCTATCAGGTGCTTATTCTACATGTGGATATCAGGTATCTAAGTCTTGTGTTTTGCAAGTTAATTAGTGTTGAAATTATTATTTCCCCCTTCATGGAACAATCAAAGGATATATCCCTTCAATTGCAAATTTCTTCATATGAAAATCCCTTGAAAAACCCATAGCCCACTATTAAAATTCAATGTTTTAGTGATTTTTTGAACATTTTTGAAAATGTTATATTCATACATCATATATTATTTCGAAGGAAAAAAATTAGGAATTTAATAAGTTTATAAAATACAGGGTGTTCAATTTAAAAAATCATAAGTTTGAGTCGTATCTTCAAAACCATACCCCAAAAAAAAATTTTTGTGCGCCATTGGATTCTGCATGAAATTCTCTATAGGTTAAGATTTTAATTTGACATTTCTGCTGATAAACTTCGTAGATATAGAGGGGGTCCAAAAAGTATAAATTTTCAAAATCGCCCTGTATCTCATAAACGGAAACAGTCCTGCAAAATCTGATAAGCCCATCTTTAGTTTCACAAAAAACTGTCACAGGACCGCGAAAACCGCATGGTTCTATCTCCAAAGATAACTGAGATATCATGCAAAAGCATCGAAAACTGGACACACTGTACATCGGAGAACAGATAAGTGAGTTCGAAGTATAAGCTAGATGGTGAAGAAAATTCAAGTTCTTGGACGCCACTCAATATATAAAAATCCTTAAATCTGGATAATTGAGACAACCAAATTTCTTTTCAAATAATCTGTTTTTCAAAAATCTGAAAATGGTGTATTTTCTTAAAAGGCTGGGCTGGACATATGAAAGAATGAAAACCTAAATAAAATTCAAGACCTATATTTCACACCACCAGAGACAAGGTTATATATGGACCTATGAAGAGGCCTACTGTTTCATGATGAAAAATAATCACTAAGTACCATATCATTTCAATAATAGAGGTTGAGTAAATTGCATAGTTATTCTATCATGATTTTTCTACCTATACCAGGACGATTACCATAGTTTTAGAATAAGTGAAAATGAGTATAGTAACAATCCTATTTCAACTATAAAAAGGAATGTATAACTAGTCAAGGAATGATAGCGCAATGAACTGTTCAGCAACCGCGATCACATAGTGTATGGGAGAGCTTCACAAGAGCTTCACCAGTTTGTGAATTAATACTGTAAAAAATGTGATTACTCAACAAGTCTCAGATGTGAAAAAATTAAGATATGTATCAAAAAGGTGAAACACTGAAGGTGAAACAAAAAACCTGATAGTGGTCCAAGGATCCTCCGCAATGGTCCATAGATCACCCCTATCCATGGTCCCAAGTGGTATGCATGTAAATGTGCAGCATAGGTCACTGCAGTTGAAGACAACACAACGAGGAATGCTGAACCTCCACGTTCAGCAGGAGTTCCAGGATCCGACGACCTTGCAGGATTACTCAGATTCACTGGGGGATCTTGAAAAGGGTACGGTAGAGTTTCCTGAAGGCCGGTCGCTACCAGGAGTCCGAAGCACAGCTAAGCTGCCACCTAGCACCTTTCTGAGAAGGGAGGTAGGGTTGAAGAATTATTAGATCTTGCTTCGAAGGACTGAAACAGGCCGGGCTGCATGGCTTCTGAAACTTCATGGCAGTCTCCAGGAACAAATCCCACAAATGGCTTCCTGACGGAGATTCCATCCACTGACGGTAAGCAACGGCTTCCCAAAAATCAAAATCCCCGAAGGGTTTCTACGGTTTTCACCGATACATTCAAAATCACTTCATTCACAGGTCAAGTGCACGCCACCATGGCTAACCGAGAAAAAGTGAGGTAGGTACGTGCCGGAAATTCTCTTACCCTCGTTTTTAAATAGTCAAAACCCTAACTTCCTGTTTAAATCCAAATTAGCGCCAAATATGAATTCCAAGAATCCTATTGGTCCTCCTCCTCCTTCTGTCTTCATAGGAATAATCTCCAAATCCTTCACAGAAGACAAATTACAGTCCACAATGACTGCAGTATGACAGCAGTGACTGTGACATCCGGATGATACAAATACGAAAATATAAACCTGACATAGTATCCCAAAAATAAACAAAAAAATTTATATCCAAATTGAAACCAATTCAGAATGAACAACATCATCATAAATCCTGAGATATTTCAGCGAAATAGAATTTATCGCCCTGGAGAACACCAACGGTAAGTTGTCTGTCTACTTTTGAATGGATTACAATATTAAATATTTTCTTCGATTCTAGGGCGTTAGGATCAGAACGCCAGAAATCAAGGACTCCTGCAGCTTACATCATCACTTCCTATCAGCACATAGAATATCAGAAAAAATGAGTACTCTACTATTATTATTTGTTTGTTAAGATCTCATTCGAAACTATGTGTGATATGATATGGTTGTTTCATTAAATGTTCTACTACTCTTGAATCCTTGGATTATTTACCATATGTCAGACTGAATGTTCACTGTGAGTATGGTTCTTCTCAAATTCATAAGGTAAGAATTTGAAGACTAGGTTTATTACACCAAAGAAAACTAGAAACAAATCTCAGCAAATGTAGCAAATTCAAATGCTACAGGCCATATGAGACTCCACCTGGGTGACGCCGGGTGAATGCGATTATTTTTTTGGTAGTCCCAAACGTCAAAATTTCACGACACACTTTGTTTGTATGTATCAAAATGAATTTGTTACTATGGAATCATTTCCATTCCAATTATTCTCATAAATGATTCTAAATTTCTGATTGGTAGCGTTACTCTATACAGGGTGTTTCAAAAAAACCTAACCCCCTTTCTAGAGTAGGTAGAGAACACTGCAAAATAAGTTGGGTGGGTTCAGTGAAAAAATGTGGTAACGGCATTCGTTCTCATGATACAAGGTGTTGAAAAATTGATTTTTTCACACATTTTTCACGATTTTATGTCGAAACTACTGGCAATATTGTAATAAAAAAAAGTAAGGATGTTTCTTGAAATCTGACACATCACATGCATTTGTTTTTATATCTGACTCTCATAGAGGGCGCTAGTTACAGGGTTTGTACCGAGTAGTTTAGAACATAACTTTTTTGAGGTTATATTTTTTCATCCAAATATGATATGAACTTGAACATCATTCAATTTGACACCAAAAAGTTACTCTTGGTGAAACTTGATACTATCTTCCGTTTTCGGAATATTTCGATTTGAAAATAATGGAGTAATAGCTGATGCTGGTATAAAATGAATTTTATTGAGTTCAATTACCTATTCAATCAGATTGAAAAACAATGAAATTATTATTGTGCTGGAGTTATTGATGGAACAAAGAATCATGAGTAGAAAATTAAGAGATATTTGACTTGAACCTCACAATATTGAATCAGAGTAAGTGTTCAAACTGTCGTACGTTTCGAAGAAACAACGATTCTATATTCTTTTTTTTTTCAAATGTATTATTCTTCTCAACAGTTGAGGATCAGCTGTCAGGTCATTTTAGTGATGTTCAATCATGTCTTACAACTCTTGACGTGAATTTACCTATGTAGCATAGACTGTCTGCTCAAGATACAACAAAACTGTGTAATTCATGTTCTTAGTCAAAATGTTTGGATGTTATTCTTGTGATTCATTGTTTAAATAATAAGTTCAGCATCAGAAATGTATATTGTTGTTCTTGATTTTCAATAAATAGGTGATAGTTTTTTATAATACCCTCTTTAATACAAAGCTTTATACCAGCAACTTTTATCACTTCATCATTTTCAAATCGAAATATTCCGAAAACGAAACACAGAAACGAATTTCACCAGGAGTATCTTTTTGGTGTGGAATTGAATAATGTTCAAGTTCACATCAAATTTGGATTGAAAAATCTAACCTCAAGAAAGTTATGTTCAGAACTACTCGGTACGAACCGTGTAACTATAGCGCCCTCTATGAGAGTCAGATATAAAGACAAATGCATACGATGTTTCAGATTCCAAGAAACATCCATAAAAAATTTCACTACAATGTTGCTAGTAGTTTCGACATAATCTTGAAGAATGTGTAAAAAAATCATTTTTTCAACACCTTGTATCTCGATAACGGATGCCGTTACGAAATTTTGTAACTGAGTAAACCCAACTTATTTTGCAGTGTTCTACCTAGCCTAGTAAGGGGGTCAGTTTTTTCAAACATCCTGTATATATCCACGTATATTCAAAATTATACAAGCTAACTAAACTCACTTCTATTGTTCTTCAGATGTGTGTTAATAGCCCTCGCTAGCGCTCGAGCTCTTACTCATACGCTAGTTACATCACCAATTCCACGGTATTCCTTAAGAATTAGGAATCTCGACAGAAGACCAGGAGAAGCCGAGTCAGCGTTCTCATGATTTCTATGCTTTCTTGCAATTTTGCATTTTTACATGTTCATTAGAATTAGTTTTATATTCAGTCTTGACTTTGAATCCATGCTGTAAACATCTCTCTGCTTTGTGACAAATAGTTGAATTAAAAATATTTTTTTATCCGAAATCCTGAACGGACTTATAAAATTGGCGCAGTCGGTAGGATTGTTGCAAAGAATCCAGTGCGGATAACTTTTCTATTTCAATAGTTAAGCAACAATTCGAAAATCGGATCTCGTTCGGTTCGGTGAAATCGCAGTGAAACTGAAAACAGAAGAAAACTCCGAAGGCGTATCCAGGCGGACAAGCTGGTCGGACGAAAAAGAAGCATCCGCAAGAAAAGCAGCACTTCAAGACAAATGAACAGAGAGATGGTACTGTAAGTGAATTTTTCTTTTCATGTCAGACTCCTCTAGAACTTCTCCATCCTTAAGTGAAAGTGAAGACAATCTAGAGCTCAGTATACAATTACTAACAGATAATCTCAGTAGTATTTCAATCGTAGAAGAAAAACTCCTCTTGATATTCCCTCATCAAATAAAATTAACACAGAAACAATGTCAGTTCCAACATTTTCCAAAGTTCATGCAGAAACCATCCCGGATTTCGACGGTGATGTAAATGAACTAAACTTTTTTCTTGAAAGCGTCGATAGCATAGTCAAACACTTTTACGATACTCAGAATGTGAATAATTTCCAAAATGTGATTATTTTTCGAACAATCATAAGCAAACTCAAAGGTTCTGCTAGAGAAGTCGTTAATATTACCTGTGCAAGTAATGTACAACAAATTAAGGATGAATTGATCCGAAATTTTAGCGACCCAAGAAATGAAACCTATTTATCTCTTGATTTGAATAATCTCAGACAAAATCAAAACGAGTCTCCCTATCAATTTCATGATGGAGTGAGAAAAATTTTGAATACAATTTCTAACTATCTATCAATCCATGAAAATGATGTAAATGTTAGTAAATTCAAACAAAATATGTACAACCAACAGGCTCTCGAGGTATTTTTAGCCGGACTGAGAAATCCTTTCGGAATAATGGTCCGTACCAAAGAACCAAAAACTATGCTAGACGCCATGAATTTCATTCGCAAGGAAGAAAATATTAGATACTTGCAAAACGCCGGTTCTCATAATAGTTCGAATCAGAGTTCTAATCAAAATTCAAATTTTTCGCAGAACAAGAAACATCCAAACAAATTTCCTAACACAAATTCTAACACATTTGTAAACACAAACCAATTTCGACAACAGCCATTCAGGCAACAAAATTATCAAAATTTTGCTCAAGCAGGTCCATCAAATGCACCAAACTTTAATCAAAGACAGCAATTTCCATCAGCACCAATAAATGTTCAATCTAGGCAAAATCCCAATCAGAAATATTTCTCTAATGAACAAGTTTTTGGAAAACCGAAAAATGTTTGGAAACCAAATCCTAATAATCATCAAAATTCGAATCAATACAAAGCGACTCCAATGTCCACTACTACCAAACAATTCACTTCAAATACCAGACAGTCATATGCTCCTATGGAAATGAATAACACTGAACAATTCGATATACCCAACGAGTTCGCAAGAGGTCGATTCCGAGTACGCTGAATATTCTGACGAATATACAGAATATGCAGAATACGATGAACCTCAGGATTTTCAGTCGACAAACCCTCACCAAAAAGAGACGTAATCGAGTTCAATACTTCCTTTGATAAGAGACAATTACCATATATTACCATCAATAACCCACCACTTAAAATTTTGATTGATACAGGAGCGACCAAATCACTTTTAGACCCACAAATTGTTAATACGTATTTTTCAAAATTCAAAAATTATGACCCCTTTGTTGTATCAACATCTTTCGCTTCCTCGAAACATGATACATCAATAACAATAAAAGCTTTCAATGAATTCAACGAAAACATAAATCTCAAATTTTATTCCTACAAATTTCATAATGTCTTCGACGGACTTCTAGGAATCGACTTGATACAAGCTTTGAATGCACAGTTAGATTTTTCTAACATGAAATTCATAACTCCGAACGCATGCATCGCGATTCATCATTTCAATGCCAACCCAAAGGTTTTCGTAGAAAAACATTTGCCCGGACATACCGTAAACAAAATTAAAGTCCCAGTGACAACTGAGTCAGGCGATATCATAGTTCCGAGACAAGTAATTCAAAACTGCCTCATACCAGAGACCTTATCTGTTTCTGTGAAAGGCTGGGCTAACATAGAAATCTACAATAATTCCGCTGATGATACAAATTTCACCTTATTTCCTATCAAGACAATTCCAGTAAATAACAACTTTGAATTTTATCACATGACGATACAAGATTATGACAATGGACAAAACTCTTACGATGTAGATGACCTTAAATACGAACAGAACATTTGAACGACGAAGAAAAATCTAGTATTCTTTCCTTATGCAGAAAATATTCAGACATATTCTATTCAAACGACAAATCTCTAACATTTACGAATCAAATCAAACATAAAATCAATACTCATGACGAAATTCCAGTCCACACAAAAAGTTATAGATATCCTTTCATCCACAAAGCCGAAGTCAATGAACAAATTCAGAAAATGCTTCATCAGAATATTATTAGGTCAAGCAATTCACCGTGGTCATCACCGATATTTTTTTTTCACGATCTACAAAGCGCAGATACGGCCTGTTCTAGAATACTGTTCCCACATATGGGGTTCAGCACCAAAACATACGCTGATGCTCTTAGATTCCATCCAGAGAAGAGCCATTCGCCTGGTGGGTGACGCCACACTCACTCACTCTTTGACATCATTGGAACACCGTAGAAAGGTCGGCGACCTTTCACTTTTCTATCGATACTTCCACGGGAAATGTTCTTCGGAGATCTCTGCTATCATCCCTTCACTAGCAATACCAATCAGACGAACTAGACAAGCTCAATCAGCACATCCTTTCGTTGTCAACCTCGAAAGATGTCGAACAGCACTTTATCAAGACTCCTTCATCCATAGAACGGCTAGGCTCTGGAATTCATTGCCTGTGGAAGTATTCCCAACAACATATAATCTCCAAAAGTTCAAAAAAAATTCCAATACCTACCTCCTGTCCCTATTCTCCCTAGGAACGCACGATGTTCTCTGAACATTATAGGGATTCCCTTTCGTGCGCTCCAAGCGATAAAAAAAACCTTAGATTGGCTAGTGGCTTCCACCAAATCGAAATGCACCCAGACGACATTCAAAAGACCGCTTTTAATGTGGAAAATGGGCATTACGAATATCTTCGCATGCCTTTCGGTCTCAAAAATGCTCCAGCCACCTTTCAGAGGGTTATGGACAACATTTTGAGAGGGTTGCAGAATGAGATCTGTCTTGTCTATCTAGATGATATTGTAATTTTCTCAACTTCGCTTCAAGAACATATGGTGAACTTGAAAAAAGTATTCCAACGCCTGAGAGAAACAAATTTTAAGATCCAACTAGATAAATGCGAGTTCTTGAAAAAAGAAACAGCATATCTAGGCCAAATCATAACTACAGACGGAATAAAACCAAACCCAGACAAAATTCGAGCTGTACAACAATTTCCAATTCCGAAGACTACGAAAGAAATAAAATCTTTCCTTGGTCTTCTAGGTTATTACAGAAAATTCATTCCCGATTTCGCGAAAATAACCAAACCAATGACGTCATGTTTAAAAAAGGGCTCCAAAATCGACACTCAAGACCCAAAATATGCTCAATGTTTTGAAACATGCAAAGAACTCTTAATGAATGACCCAATTCTTCAATTCCCCGATTTTACTCAGACTTTTCACTTGACCACCGATGCAAGTCAATTCGCTATGGGAGCAGTTCTGTCTCAAGGACCAATTGGTCAGGACAAGCCTATTGCCTATGCCTCTAGAACCTTGGTTCAAGCAGAGCAAAACTATAGCACCATTGAAAGAGAGCTCCTCGCGATTGTATGGGCCACAAAATATTTCCGTCCGTACCTGTATGGACGAAAATTCAACATATTCTGCGATCATAAACCACTTCATTGGCTTTTTTCCATAAAAGATCCGAATGCTAGACTAATAGTAGTAGTAGTAGTAGTAGTAGTATTGTGGGGAGGCTGTAGCCAGGCAAGTAGGCCCCCATGGGCCCTTTTTGCCAACCCCTGCTCTCCACATATCTACACATCCCTCTTTTAGTTCTCCTTTTCGAACCTTCCCGTCCTTCTGATGAAGGTCAGGATGTCCGTCCACTCTAATTCGACCAAATCTTCCTGTTGTAGTTTATCTACTCCAAAGATTTCGAATCTCATCCTTCCATACGCCTCACACTCTCCGAGGAAGTGAAGTGATGTCTCCTCATCTTCTCCGCATTCACGGCAAGTGGGGCTATCTTCCACACCTATGAGTGATAGGTGTCTGCGTAACCTGTTATGCCCTGTCAGTATCCCTATAAGAAGGTGCAGGACTTGGCGATCCCTGCCCAGCAACCAAGCCGTCCTTGGCTTGCTTGGACCGGCCACCAGGTCTCTCGATTGCCTGCAGCCGCCTGTACGTCTCCAATATACTTCTAGTGCCTCGTCCGCCCATTTGTTCAGGGCAGACGAAGTTTGGCTTCTTGTTATGCCCAGTGCAGGCTCCGGTCCCCAGAACGGTGTCGCGGATCCAATTCTAGCCAGCTCGTCGACCACCTCGTTCCCGGGCACCCCCCTGTGCCCCGGAACCCATACTAGTTCGACTTCCTTCTGTTCAGCTAGTTTCTCAAGAGCATCGCCACATTCCTGCACCAAGGCTGAGCTTGATTAGGATGGCAGACAGCCCTGAGAGCCGCCTGACTATCCGAGCAGATGTAAATCTTCTGCTCTGGTCCCTCTTTCACCTCATGCCTCTCCGCTACTGCCAGAATGGCAAAGACCTCGGCCTGAAAAACTGTGGTATACTTTCCAAGAGCGTAGCTTTCCCTTATGCCTAATCCTTCTAGGTAAATTCCTGCGCCTGAGTCCTGTTTGTCAGTTAGGCGCGATCCGTCCGTATAACATACTAGACTCCCCGGGTGGAATTCCACTCTGTTCTCTTCCCATTGTTTCCTGCTTGGAATAGTGAGGTTGAACCTTCTATTCCATCCCAGCCTATTTTGGGCGTTCTTCACTCTTAGGGTGGAGATAGGAATCTCCCGCTCCACCCATGTCGCAATTCCCGCGTGACCTGTCACTGCTCCTCCGTTAGCCCAACTCCCAGAGTCCCGCATCCTCAGATATGCCGCTAGACTAACACGCTGGAGACTGAAACTTGACGAATATGACTACAAAATACTATACAAAAAAGGATCGCTTAGTACCAACGCCGACGCTCTATCTAGAGTAAAAATCAACGAAATCCACAAAAATGACATTTTCGAATACATGAACGATTTCAATAACACTTTTTGCAGAAACGATCCCCCACCAAATACCTCCGAAATTAACAACCAAAACGACAATGAATCAGTCGCAGGCAATATTGACGAGACACCTAATATAAATGACGTGAACCCTACAAATTACGAGTCAACTAATGTCAATGACCCAAACCCTACAAACGAGGACAATATTGACAACGACAACGAAACAGTTCATACGAGTTCTGAAAATCCGATTTTCGAAATACCTATATCTGAAACTCAAATCAATTATTTTCAAAATCAGATATTTCTCAAAATTGTTTTACACTCTCCAAATGTTCGAAAATCACCAAGCTATTCGAAAACAAAACAAAAACAACCATTCAGATACCAAAAGATAACTTCGAAAATGAAATAATTAACACATTCAAAGAATTCACGACAGTCCAGAAAACATTTGCTATCAATATCGACAACGAAGAATTTATCCCGAGACTTTGTCAAGTTTTGAAAGATAAAAAAAAAAAAAGTATTATAGCAAATTTTTTTTTTCAACAATATAAACATGTATCACACGATTTTCTTATAAGAATGTGCGTGTGCTACGTTTAATAATTATTAGAAACTGATTTTTACTATTTTACTTTTATCAACTACACTTATGATAATGAAAATTATAACAGTTTACAATAGAGGTCAAAAAAATAGTAACAATGTAATTATGAAATCTAATGCAATGCAATGCATACAATACTAACCTAACAGACCTAATCAGTAGGAAATTTTATTATCTAGCAACCAGAAGACTATTTTTTTTGTTATTCTTGTAAGGACGATTTTTATATTGTGAGGGTATGATATTGAATATTTTTGGCGCAATATAATGAAGTGATCATTGTATTGATGTAAAGGATGTGTTAGGAATTGTGACGTATTTCAGGCTTATAGCTCTTGTAGTAATAGGATGCGAAATTTTTTGCATAATATACTTATTATTAAGTATTACTCTACAAACATTTTTTATGTGTAACTGTTCAAGATTCAGAACTCTAGCCTCTTCAAACACTTTCTCTGTGGAGAATCTTCTGTTTTTAAATAGTATGATTTTTAGGATTCTTTTCTGGGCTATTATTAGTGGGGACAGAACGTTTTCACAGGCTGAGCCTCATGCAACAATACCATAATTCAGAACCGACTCTGCTAAGGCCCTGTATACATTTATTACGTTTTTCTTTGGCAACCAATCCCTAATTTGATACATTCAAACATTCTGCATTCAAAATATTACTTTGTAAAGTGGTGTTAGAGGACGTTAAATCAGCTGGTCAACGTGACGAAATAGTACAACTATGTCATGAAGGAAAAACGAATCACCGTGGCATACTTGAAACCGAAGCACAAATAAAACGACATTATTATTGGCCAAATATTCGTGGTCCCATCACTAAATACATCAACAATTGTCAAATTTGTCAAAGAATGAAATACGATAGGCAACCTCCAAGACAAGCATTCGAAGTCACACCGACACCTAGCAAACCGTTTGAAATTATTTACGCGAATACATTTACATTCAAAAATCAAAAATTCCTAACAATTATCGATAAATTCTCGAAGTACGCTCAAGCATACCCTCTAACAGGAACAACGGCCGTCCATTTAATCAAAGCTTTTCTATTATTTATGTCCCATCACGGTTCACCAAAATTACTAGTACTTGATAATGGAACTGAACTGAAAAATAATATAATGAATGACTTTTCGTCCTTACACAAAATCAAAATTCATTATATTACCCCTCTGAATCCAAATTCGAATAGTCCTATTGAACGATTTCATTCAACATTGATCGAACACCTTAGAATCATCAGAGAAACACGAAAAGAACTGAATATCCTTGATCAAATGCCATACGCCATCCTTGGATACAATCACACGATTCATTCAACCACAAAACAACGTCCGATCGACATTATTAATGGGCATATAGTTTCTAATGCTCCCTTCGATATTGATTTAAATCAAAAATTGTACACCAATTATGTCAGTCAACACAAGCAATGCACCCAAGAATTATACAAACACCTACACGACCAAATGTTCCAACAAAAAGAATCCACCATTAGAAAAATAAATGAAACTAGACATGACCCCCTCGTATATGAACCTGGAACTTAAGCATACCATAAAACTCGCGCTCGTGATAAATCGAGTCCCCGTTTCAAAGCACACATCGTCGCCACTGATAATCAGAATACCATTCAAACTAACACGAAAAAATATCACAAAAATAACCTGAAGAAACCACTTGCTAACCAACAAACTGTACAATTGCAGGATACTAGTCGCCCTGATGACGAACCTCACTGCTCAAGAAATTAAGCTGACAAATTTAGCCTCCAACCCCGGTATCCTACCCTATCGACTAGGAGACGCAAAATTAAAGACAACACATCACACATTTATACACTATTTTGACTTATATCTTATTGAACAAGAATTACTTGCAATAACTGCAAATAAAAGAAACAACCTCCAAAACAGATAATCATGTACGCCCATGCACTAATAAATATTCAAAATTCCATTGCATTTCAGCTCAATGCCGTAAAAGATAAATTCAATTCACTTCACTCCAACAAACGAATCAAAAGAGGACTAATTGACGGATTGGCACATTATTCAAAAGTATTTCTGGCAACTTAGATGCAGAAGATGGCAAGAGATACGACGAAGCCATATCAATCCTCCAAACAAATCAAAAAAATGTTGTAACGACTCTGGATAAACAGATTTCATTAACAACCGGAATAATTGATGATTATAACAAAACTCTAGTTCTTATAAAACAAAATGAAATTCATATCACAGATAAAATTAACGAACTCAACAAAGAATTCCATGACTTCCTATTCAATTTCAACTGTTATACGATAGCAGAAACTGGCTTAGATCAAATAAACGCTATTCTCAGTATCGTAACTCAACTTCTGAATAACTTAGAAAATGCTGTTACATTTGCTAGAATAAAAACTATGCATAATAGTATATTAAAGATCGAAGATTAGGAATCAATTGTAAAGAGACTTCTAGATCACCACCAGCCTAACGAATTATTATTTGGGAACGACATTTCCAACTCATACAAATACTATGAAATACTTGATGTGGAATGTTACCATTCTAATGATAAGATAGTCTTCATGATTCACTTCCCGATTGTCTATCCTGAAGTATTTTCCTATTACCACCTATATTCAATTCCTACAAGAAACAATTCGATCATCATTCCTTCCAAACCTTTCCTGGCTATGGAAGAAACTCTCTATCAGTACGAAGACAGTGAGTGTAGGAACACCAACCCTCTGTATTTCTGCACCAACGAGAACCCGATCTTGCAATCTCGAGAAGAAGACTGTACACACCAGATACTGCAGTTGAAAAGCAAATATCCGTCAAGCTGCGAAGCCATACCAGTAGTAATTCAACACGAAATCATCGAAGAAATCAACCCTGCCCACTACATCGTGATCTTCCCAGAAGAAACCAAAGTTAAAATTGATTGTCATAAAATCGATTTTGCGGTCCTCAATGATTTCTATGCTTTCTTGCAATTTTGCATTTTTACATGTTTATTAGAATTAGTTTTATATTCAGTCTTGACTTTGAATCCATGCTGTAAACATCTCTCTGCTTTGTGACAAATAGTTGAATAAAAAATATTTTTTTATCCGAAATCCTGAACGGACTTATAAAATTCGCTGTTGTTCATGAGAGCTTATTCAAACCATCCATTTATAAATAACTATTATTGTGTGTACTATTAATTAGAGTCACTGGATGGTATTGGTTTGATAAGAGTTCGGACACTGAAATGACAGCGGTTAGGGTTTTTGAATGTTTAGATTCATTAAGTTACACACCTTGGCCTTGCATTGTGACAAGAGTACCATAGTCTTCCCGCGCTTTTTCATTTAAAATTGTTTGAATTTGACAATAAAATTTCATAATTATACTTTCTAGAAAAAAACAGCAATAGAAATCACTTGCTGTGTAATAAATTGTGCCAATTCTTAAAGAAATGGATATAATTCATTCAATTTTCCAATACAAATATCAACCATTCGCTTATATATGGAAGGAAGATATGAAACGGCCTGGGTAGAAAATCAATTCGAAGACGAGCGAAATTTGTGGGGTACTCATTAAAATCCACTCCTTATATAACAGCATCTGATTAGAATGAAACTATATTTTAGGCCCATATTTAAACAGAAGATTTCAAAATCTGTTTGAGAGAATCTGCTGTTCCATAAATTTACAAAGCAGGCGATTTCAAGAACGAAATTCCATTATTATCATCACATCACAAAATACAAAACAAAATAATCATGGAAAAAGAAAAAATTATAGCAAAATTACATGATAAAATTGAAAATTTGAAAACGAAACTAAGAGAAGCAAGTAAACTACAACTTGATATATTATTGTATGGCGTTCTTGGTGTCGACAAATTCAAAATTCAACACTGAGAAGTGAATAGTTATTTATGTACCTACCAAGGAAATTATTATAAGGGTCTTAAGAGGAGAGTTTCAACCAAATCGACATGCAGGCCTGCACTAGTTGTTGCTATTTGAGCTTATGAATGATTCAATTGAAAAACTGATTGAATCATCGTAAAGAAGAAGGTTGGGACTAGGGCCTGGTTATCATACGGAGTCGAAACTCATTTATTTATAGAAGATACAGATTTTTGAAAAACGTAAACATTGAAATTTTTTCGATCTCAGTACAATTGTTGGAAATTCGGCGAGATGTCACTGAAATATCAGCTCTTGAAATGTTTCCATTCGGACAAGAAGCAACAAAAACGATTATTCTGTCAACAAAATATCCATTCATCCCAGCTGATCTCGGTAAACTCCATTTTTTCTTGAAAGAATATAATGCAGGAAACTAGGATGTGGTAGTTCAGGCACCACCTGATAGATGGCAGTGTTCGAAATGACAGACAGCGGCAGAGATGAATGGTGCATTGTATTGCAAGCAGATGGCGCTTAGGAGAGATGATGAATTCAAACCCGTTCACACCGTTGCCAATGTTATACATATTACTCGGACATATTATGAAATCTAGGCGACGTGATAATACAGAGGGTATTATACAATTATCTGGGCATACTCCAAGGGGTGGTTCTCCTAGTGATTGTAAGACGAACAAATCTAATATATAAAATTCTCCTGTCACGGTCACGGTGATAGTGGTCGAAATCCTCCGAAACGGTTCGACCGATTCGTATGAAATTTTTTGTGCGTATTCGGTAGGTATGAGAATCGGTCGTAATCTATTTTTTAAATAGAAAATACAAAATGGCGGATCCAATATGGTGACCGAGTATAGTTATCCGATTTCATTCAAAATTGGTACTCAGGGGTTTCCGGGGTCGGAGATTATGAATATTTCGTCAAATTTCGGAAATTCAAGATGGCGGATCAAATATGGCGGACGAGCTTCGTAATTATGGTCAGATTCCATCCAAAATTGGTATCTGGGGGTTTACGAGGTCGGAGATTATGATTTCTTCATCAAAATGAGGAAATTCAGAATGATGGATCCAATATGGCGGACGAGTTTTGTAAATATTTTTTTTTATCGCTTGGAGCGCACGAAAGGAAATCCCCATAATGTTCAAAGAACATCGTGCGTTCCTAGGGAGGATAGGGACAGGAGGTAGGTATTGGAGTTTTTTTTGAACTTCTGGAGATTATATGTTGTTGGGAATACTTCCTCAGGCACTGAATTCCAGAGCCTAGCCGTTCTATGGATGAAGGAGTTTTGATAAAGTGCTGATCGACATCTTTCGAGGTTGACAACGAAAGGATGTGCTGACTGGGCTTGTCTACTTCGTCTGACTGGTATTGCCAGTGAAGGGATGATAGCAGAGATTTCTGAAGAACATTTCCCGTGGAAGTATCGATAGAAAAGTGGAAGGTCGCCGACCTGTCTACGGTGTTCCAATGATGTCAAAGAGTGAGTGAGTGTGGCGTCACCCACCAGGCGAATGGCTCTTCTCTGGATGGAATCTAAAAGCATCAGCGTATGTTTTGGTGCTGAACAGAACAGATTGGTCAGGTATCATTCAAAATTGGTATCTGGGGTTTTCGAGGTCAGGGATTATGATTTTTCATCAAAATTAGGAAATTCGAAATGGCGGATCCAATATGGCGGACGAGTTTTGTAATCATGGTCAGATTCTATTCAAAATTGGTATTTGGAGGTTTTAGAGGTCGAAGATAATTATGAATCATTTGTCAAAATGGGGAAATTCAAAATGGTGGATCCAATATGGTGGACGAGTGTTTTGATTATTATGATCAGATTCTATGTAAAATTGGTATCGGGGGGTTTTCGGAGTCAAAAATAATGATACTTTTATCAAAATTTGGAAATCCAAGATGGCAGATTCAATATGGCTGACGAAATTTGTAACTCAATCCGATTCCATTCCAAATTTGTATATGGGGGATCTTGGGATGGGAGATTATGATTCTTCATCAAAATTAGGAAATTGAAGATGGAGGATGGCAACTGAGTTTTGTAGTTATGATCCGATTCTATTCAAAATTTGTATCTGGGTGTTTTCGGAGTCGAAGAAGAATTAGAAAACAAATAAATGAAAGTATGTTGATAAATATTTAACTAAAAAAATATTTTCTGGAAATAATTGTATATAGCAGAACAACGTTTGCCGGGTATCTGCTATTGTAATAAATATCAGTTTGAATAACTAATGAATCACCTTTTTATAGATAGCTATACTTAAAAGAAATGAGTACAAAATAAAAAGTAGTTTGAAAAAATGAAGAGGTATATAGAGAACCGAACTAAAAAGAAGTAGAAAATAAATAGAGTAGTTTGAAACGGCCTAGAATTTGTCACTGAATTATAATTATATAAGTAGACCTGAAAATTTAAACATACAAATTCAGCAGAATTTCTTCAATTCTATTCATGAGATCGATAATTATGTCAGCATAGATGGAAATAATAGGAATGGCACAGTTGTGGAACAAACTTCAAAGAGCTTTGTTAATCTGTGTCAAAAGTTCAGGTTATTTCACTTTAAAACTCATGCAAAAACATTCGTCTCAGAGTACAGTTATCAGATTTTGGATCCATTGACCATTGATATTGCGAAATTCACAAAGGATGATACCGCCACGGCAACAAAACAAAACTGAGCGAGAAATCGTTATATGTCTCTCTCCCTCCCGCAGCGAACCGGGGGGATATTCATTAGTCGCGCGGTGATTCCCCGTCTTTCCGCAGTCCGCCACGTGCCACTTTGAATTGTATGAACTTCAGATGAACTTCAAACTAACCGGCATATAATCTAATAATTCAAAAGCCAGTGTTGCAAGCTGCTGCAAATTATATGTCGCAAAAATTCATACGAATGGGCAGAAAAGCGAGGCAACGAACATCCAGTTCATGTTTTAGAGGATTATCGTAGGTAGATACTAGATACTTCATATTCCACTTGCATCTTCTTTGGGGAAGATTTTTGAAATATATACAGGGTTATTTATTCAAAATGGTCAATGTGTGAGCTAGAAATATATAGTAAACATCAGAATACCAAGATTCAGCCTCACATCTCACATCTCACATAGAAAATGCTATTAGTTTTGGAGAAACAGGGTGTACAAGGAAAATATTTTATTTTGAAATTCCTCATACAATAACTTTGTAAGTTTCATATCAGCATGAACATGATTTTTTTATATTTTTTTCATTATAATTCGATTTTTGAATGATTTAAAAAAAGTTGACCATTAACACAAAATGGATTGTGAGATATAGAAAGCATATGATGGCAAATCAATTTCTCACCGTTATGTCGAAGACCGAAACCAGGGAATCCTGGGAACTCTGATACGATAATCACACTCACACTATACACTGTTTTATCACTATGTCACTATTAAACAGAATTTTTATCAACTCGACAAACTTTATTACCTAAAAACATTCGCTGTCTAAGATAGACTAACAAAAACTTTTGAGATGGTGTTCGCTTGAATCTCCTAATTTTGACAAATGATTCAAAATCTCCGACCCCTGAAACACCAGTGAAAATTTCGAATAGAATCGGATAATGAACTTAGAAAACTTGTCCGCTATTTACAGGGCGAGTCATGAGGAACTGTACGTACTCCTACCACGAACAGAGGACCCTGAGGGGAATATCTAATGGCCATCAGAGACTGTCTTCTCCTCTTCTTCACTAATATATAGGGTGAATTATGGAATTTGGCAAAAACATCTTTTGGTTATAACTATCCAACAGCTTCTTTGATTTGTCGGATTTTTTCATGGAATATTCTTCTACTACTCTCTAATCGAATAACTTATTCAGAATCAGAAAAATCCAGGACCGTTCTTGAAAAATTTTGCTAGTTCAGCTTATATCAAAAAGTTCACCCTGTATTTGGTTCTCGTAAACTGTGATATGGAATTTTCGAAGGTCACAAACATGCTTCAAAAATGAAATTTTCGAAATGTTCCTCACACTTTCACTGAATTTAAAAAAAAATGATGAATTTTGAGCAAAAACGAAAGTTTCACAAAAAATTTATTCATTTGAAAATAAACATTTGGCAATGAATAAATTACACATATACAAGCAAGACTTACATTTTCAATGATTCAGCTCGATGGAAATCAACAATTTTCTCTTATTTCTAGTTCTGGATTTCGTCATTTAATTTTTTTGTGGAGGGTAATAATCACCCTGTAGATATTTTTCGAATCATAAATGGTATCTGGAGAGATCATTGACCCAAAATACACTGAAAAATGTCAAATTATCTTCACCATCAGGTTACCTAATACACTTGAAAATTAGAACCGGTCGAAGGAGTCTATGACAATTTGACAGTTTCATTGTTTGAATCTATTTACCTAATGTCAAGTAATGTGTATGCCATAAGTTTTCACTGCTTGTGTTCACTAGTTAACTCTGAGATTATACATATCAGGTGTCAGTTGAGTTTTTTTACTGCATGTGACAAATTGAAAATGACGAATCAATTTTCAACAGCAGAATATGCCGATATTATTTTTGTATATGGATTATGTGATGGTAATGGTAGAGCATCGGTTAGAGAATACCAAAGAAGATTTCTCGCACGTCGAGTTCCCAATCATCAAACGTTCGGATCTGTTTTCAATTATTTGAAAGAAAACGGGACATTTCCAAAATCAAAATCAGAAAGGAATGTGGATTTCGTAGAAGAAGAGAACATACTCCATGCTGTCGAAGAAAATCCTGAAATAAGTACCAGAAAAGTAAGCTTACAATTAGATGTTTCCCAATCAAGAGTGAGTAGAGTGTTTTACGGAAGAACAAATTACACCCATACCACATCCAACAAGTGCAAAGGTTACACCCTGGAGATGAAATACAACGTTTACAATTTGCTAGATGGGTTGCTAATAATGATTTTTTATTGTATAGAACTTTGTTCAGTGACGAAGCGCAGTTTACGAGAGATGGAATAAATAATTCTCGGAACTCACATATCTGGGCCGAAGAAAGCCCTCATGCTATTCGCGAATGTTGCTCGCAGTACAGGTTTTCTGTGAATGTATGGATTGCAGTAGTGAATGACCAGCTGATAGGTCCTCATTTTTTCGATGGTCCATCAACAGGAGCAGTTTACTTGAACTTTCTGCAGAATATTTTGCCCAATCTGCTAGCCAACGTAGGTATCAGAGGAATGTACTTTCAGCACGACGGTGCATCACCCCATTTTTTGGTGGCTGTACGCCAACACCTGCATGCCACCTTTGGAAACAGGTGGATAGGACGCGGAGGTCCAATTCCATGGCCACCGAGGTCTCCTGACTTCAACCCCATTGACTATTTCATTTGGGGCCGATTGAAAGAAATGGTCTATGACGAAAATTTCAACACACGGCAGGAACTAATTGACAGAATTATTCATTGTTGCAACATTATTAGAAATGATCCCATAACAATCAGGAAGTCAATCAGGCATTTGACAGTCCGGCAAGAAAAGTGTATAGACGCAGGAGGATTCCATTTCGAAAATGTTTTATGATTATTAATTCTCAGTTTTATCAATTAGATTTGTTTCATTCAGTTTTTTTGGTCACTTATTCTCCGTACAGAATTATCCTTTCTTTGTTAGTACCTATAGCTTTTGTGAAATTGTGAATAAACCTCCATTTTCTGTTCGACTATCTAGAATTATTCAAATCAATGGCCATTTACATCCATATAGATACCCCATCCAGTGATTCGAAAAAGATCCACAGGGTGATTATTACCCTCCACAAAAAAATAAAATGACGAAATTCAGAACTAGAAATAAGAGAAAATTGTTGATTTCCATCGAGCTGAATCATTGAAAATGTAAGTCTTGCTTGTATATGTGGAATTTATGCATTGCCAAGTGTTTATTTTCAAATAAATAAATTTTTTGTCAAACTTTCGTTTTTGCTCAAAATTCATCATTTTTTTAAAAATTCAGTGAAAGTGTGAGGAACATTTTGAATATTTCATTTTTGAAGCATGTTTGTGACCTTCGAAAATTCCATATCACAGTTTACGAGAACCAAATACAGGGTGAACTTTTTGATATAAGCTGAACTAGCAAAATTTTTCAAGAACGGTCCTGGATTTTTCTGATTCTGAATAAGTTATTCGATTAGAGAGTAGTAGAAGAATATTCCATGAAAAAATCAGAAAAATCGAAGAAGCTGTTGGATAGTTATAACCAAAAGATGTTTCTGCCAAATTCCATAATTCACCCTATATATTAGTGAAGAAGAGGAGAAGACACTTTCCCACTTTTCCCTCGGGGTCCTCTGTTCGTGGTAGGAGTATGTACAGTTCCTCATGACTCACCCTGTATGATCTGCAATTCTTAATTTCCCAATTTTGACGATAGAATCATAATCTCCGACCCCAAACACCCTTATATATAAATTTTGAATATATAGGATAGAATCATCATCACATAACTCGTCCGCCATATTGAATCCGTCATCTTGAATTTTTTCATGTCGGGATTCATATTCTCCGACCCCAAAAAACCCCAGATACAAATTTCAAATGACAGAATCATAATTACGAAACTCGTGCGCCATATTTTTGGTGGAGCCATGATGAAAGAATCATAATCTCCGACGCCGAGAACCCCCAGACACCAATTTTGAATATAATGGAATCATGATTATTATAAAACTCGTCAGCCATCTTCAGTCGAGTCTTCAATATCCTAATTTTCACGAAAGAATCATAATCTCCGACCCCGAAAACCTCCATATACCAATTCAGAATCTTATCATAATTACTAAATACTACATAATATGAGATGCGATACTGCACCCTTCAAATTTATTGCTATTCATTGACCTCGCGATGACGGGACACGGGACGGGTCGTGACGATGACGCGAAATCCAATGTTTTTCCCCACCCAAAAAAGTGCTCAACGCGCCTAGAAGTTCTCACTACGAAAAATAGTTATTTATTATACAAGGGAAAAAAGTAGTAGATTTTAGCTCCAGGTTGTGTTGTCACCCGACGCGTAGCGGAGGGAGACAAAAAACCGTGAGCTAAAATCTAATATTTTTCCCGTGTATAATACACTATTTTTTTCTGTGACAGAAGGAAGGACGAATCAATATTGAGAAGTTATCACATTATTTCGAAATCTGAAAATTATCGACGTGAAATTTCAAGTTTTTAGTAGTAGGGACACCTGCTTTTTATAGGCATCTTTATCATTCTTTTGAAGTAATCAAATATCTGATGTCACTTCTGTCAGTTCAGTTCTGTGATTTGATTTTGAAAAATTGCGAATTCAGTAGTTGTTTAGTAATATACGAAACCGCGAAGTCGAATGGAAGATAAGAGGATTTGCAATTCTTTCTCGGAGACGGTATTATTGACTCATTTTTCGGAACTATAGCACAACAAAAGCCATTGACTATATATATGTGATATATATCCGGGAAAAAAGTAATTTATGAAAAGTGACATTTTATAACCTGCCAACAGAGATGAAATGCCAAACTTTTTTCCCGTCACAGAAAAAATTGTTTTTTTTATAATTGCAATTATTATCGAGATTTGTATTTCAGCAAGCAGGTCTGAATTAGTGAACATGAAATTTGAATCAAGGATTTCTTACATTCTACACACTGTAGGTATATATCAATATAACGCTTATATCAGTAATAGCAGTGTGAATTCGTAAGAATGAAGATATTTGAAATTAGGCAATCGTCTACGTATATACGATAGGACCGCACGATATTCTTTGAACATTATAGGGATTCCCTTTCGTGCGCTCCAAGCGATAAAAATGAAAAAATAAAAAAAATCTGAACTTGATAAAAAATCTTGCACCCATTATTTCTGAATTACACAGACTATTTTGCCCTGAACAATGATTTCGATCCCATTCCTTGGAAGTTTTTCTGGCGACGCCAATAATGATAAGTTATATTAGTAGGAAATGAAATTAAAAAGGAAAAGAACTATTCGAAAGACTACTTGTGAAGACAGTTTCAAAAATGACTCATGACATAAATTTTCATTGTAGCGAGATAAAGGTATTTGCTTGACTTGAATTCAGTGAAAAGTGGAATCATGTTGAGCAGGCCCGTGGAGCAGTAGCTCTGGCAACACTGCACGTACATAATACAATTACCTACGATTGCATTCAATTGTGTGCCACCTATTGGTGACCTGCTGTAACAGACGAAATCGAAGAACTCTACAATAGCTGGTAAAGCTGTAATTTAATCATTTTATTCCGATTTCGACATCACACTGACACCTGGAAATAGTTGTTGAACTAGTATATATATTTATATATATATATGCTATATTCGGTCGGAAAGCTGTCGCGAAAGGCCCGTCTTAATTACGCTAGAGGTTACCGTTTTGGAGATATTTTCTACATCGATCCATGTTACTTAGCTCTTAGGGCGCTAAGTGAAGTTGCTGAGAACTTTACAAAACCAAGTATTTGGTAGGTCTCGTCAAAATAAACTACCTACTTTTTTCCTATGAAATATTTACCGAACAATGATTTGTTCTCTGTATTTCAACACCATGATGTATCTCCGAAATGAAACATTTCCGGACACAAGCTTGTACAGACTTCATTTCTTAAAATTGTCTCAGGAATACTTCACTTGAACGTTCTCATGTTACTTCCTGTATATTGAGAATACCTACCTGTAATTTAATATTAATAACTTCAAGTTTTATACTTATCACTGGAGAACAGTTTCACATACAATAAGGAATTATAGCTATAATAAGTTTATCCATATATGTATATTTTCTAATATTGAAATGTTGTTACATGTATTCTTTTCATTTATATAACAGTTGTTCTGCTAGAATGAGTGTATCACTATAAATTGAGGTGGGTGTTTGTATCTTATATCCATTGTCCATCGACGGCTATGATTGATTTGACAGTGACAGAGACTGCATTCAAATATATGAAATACTGTAAACTCATTTATAACGAGTTTCAATCAATCAATCAATCAATCAATCAATCAATCAATCAATCAATCAATCAATCAATCAATCAATCAATCAATCAATCAATCAATCAATCAATCAATCAATCAATCAATCAATCAATCAATCAATCAATCAATCAATCAATCAATCAATCAATCAATCAATCAATCAATCAATCAATCAATCAATCAATCAATCAATCAATCAATCAATCAATCAATCAATCAATCAATCAATCAATCAATCAATCAATCAATCAATCAATCAATCAATCAATCAATCAATCAATCAATCAATCAATCAATCAATCAATCAATCAATCAATCAATCAATCAATCAATCAATCAATCAATCAATCAATCAATCAATCAATCAATCAATCAATCAATCAATCAATCAATCAATCAATCAATCAATCAATCAATCAATCAATCAATCAATCAATCAATCAATCAATCAATCAATCAATCAATCAATCAATCAATCAATCAATCAATCAATCAATCAATCAATCAATCAATCAATCAATCAATCAATCAATCAATCAATCAATCAATCAATCAATCAATCAATCAATCAATCAATCAATCAATCAATCAATCAATCAATCAATCAATCAATCAATCAATCAATCAATCAATCAATCAATCAATCAATCAATCAATCAATCAATCAATCAATCAATCAATCAATCAATCAATCAATCAATCAATCAATCAATCAATCAATCAATCAATCAATCAATCAATCAATCCCTCTAGGACCAAATCTTGCATAACTGATGAGGACATCCAGTTGAGTTGATGGTCCGTAGAAGGTCCCCAATAAATCCTGAAGAAGTTTACCAAAGATGTCCAATGGACCTACGTGAAGGACATTGACGGGAAGTATTTATAGCCTACGAGCAATAATTCGTCGGCGAGGTGTTAGTTAACGTCCTCGCAGGGACAACATATTGAAAGTACCGACTTACGTAGGACGTTATTTATAGAACATTGGAAGAGTACAGTTCATGTACAAATTGGGACATCCGTCGAATATCCCTAAGGGACAGTCGAAGAATGCCCCTAAGGGATATTTCGATTGTTATACGATCCTGGAAATATTGAGGGCGTCTGAGCAGAGATATTTGAAGGAATGTATCATCAGGGACATTTCATGGTTGTCTAGAAGAGACATCATATAAGACTTGAAGTCATGCCAGCATATGTACTACCGATGGATGTCCCTGAAGGAACGTTCAAAACATATCCCATCAGGGACATGCCAAAGACGTCCTTGCATGGACATTCTACAAAGTGTACCACGTGGGACGTCTAAGGGGTGCTATTTCTAGGACATTTAAAATGATGTACCTGCTGGAAAATTCCGTGGACGTCCTTGCTCGGACATTGCGCGAGATGTGCGAGATGGGACGTCCCAAGGACACTTATTTTTGGCCCGGGACATTTGGACTTGAATTGTACCAAATAGGGACGTCCCTATGACGTTGTGTGCTATTCGGGTAGTCCGTTATGTCTTTGTCGATGACACCAGGATTGTCAACAATAGATATGTAGTAAGTTTCGAATGCGTTGTATTTTCGAGAGACACTTCAGCGTTAGTGTGGTATGTATTATGATATTGTATAATGTTTTGCCATATCGAGCACTCTGTATTCAGCATGTAGTTAATCTTAGTCGCCTCCTGACGGAAGATGTCTAGTTGTTGACTACGGGACTTTTGTTATTAATTATTCAGTATACTTGAAACTTATTAAATGAAGATTTGATACAGTCCTTCTAGTTTGGATTGATACAGAATATAATACATGGTATCCTCCTTCTTCATGAAGTATGTCGTAATCAAACTGTCCTAATTACAGTCGCCTAATTTGTGTCCATACAGGTAAGGCCTAAAGTGTTTTCAAGCCCACACGATTGCGAGCAATTTTTTCTCGATCGTAGAAAGTTGTGAATTAACAGGAAAATACTCAAAGTGAATAGAGCTCAAATCATATCATGAAACAATGTACTAACGATATATATATGAATAAAATATGTACAGTGTGTCTATTTAGTGCGAATAATTCTTCGATATCCCCAAAGCCATAACCTATTGAAAAAAACTTTGAAGGAAACACTTCTTCAGTTACTAACGTTTCTCATTTCAAAAATATTTTCAACATTACTGGGTGTTTTATAAAAGCGCGATGATTCGAAAACGAGTTTTTTATATGGAACACCCAGTATTGTTCATTCGGAATATATACACCTGAGGTTTACCATCACATCGCTCTGAAAAATATTGAAATTGGTTACGGCGTTGCCAAGTTATGATTGATAAATTAATTCTTACCACTATCGAAGAGTCATGTTGAATTGGGCATGGTATATTCATTTATTCAAATTTTGAGCAAGTACTCACGTATACCAATCCAGTGATTTCGCGACATGTTCTTCAACATGGTGCTCAATTCTGCATTTAAAATTTTGCAATATTCAGATGACATTCATTAGAATTTTTGAAATAGAACACCCTGTATTTTCATCCACAAATCGATTTCGACCTATTTTGCCTTTTTATCGATGAGAAAAAATCGAAATCGGTTGCGGCGTTGTCAAGTTATGGATAATTTCCTCATTTTTACTACTATTTCGGGGTAATTTGAACGTCATAGTTCTTTCATTCATTTGTATTGTGGAAGTATTGCGATGCTACGGTATAATCATATTTATCCATTGACCATTCATATATTTTTTCACAATAGGAACATTTACAGGCTCTCCAAGTTTTAATTCGAAACTCTCACAGATTTTTTGCAGACTATGAATTAATTTTTCGAAATACAATCATATTTTTGTAATGACCTGTCAAACATCGCTACAATCGAATATATCTTGAATTCATTTAATATTTCGCTGAATTCCCTACCGAAACCCGCGTAGTAAAGAAATATTGTTTGCATCATTATGTTTACCTCCTTCAAGTTGGATGAAGGTTTGTGATTGTGGAAATAACGACAATAAAAGTGGCCCAAAATTGAAAAAAAATTCTTATTCCCGCAATCCAAATCTTCATTGTTTGTATTGTAGAAGTTGTTTTAAAGACAGGCGTTGCATGTTTGTTCGTTTTACATAGGTACATATTATTTAAATCATAAGTAACAAAATCACGGAATATTTCAAATTCGGACAATGCACATATCGCAAAAATACCTGAATGATCTATCGTAGAATCTCGAATGTCATGTGGCAAGCAATATTCCGACACTCAAATCAAATAAAGGAACCTTGTATTAGTAGCCCTGAGATAGTGATAAACATAAGGAAATTACTCATAATTTTTTTTAGCGATGAAAAGGCGAATGATGTCGAAATAAATCTCTGATGAAAAATTCAGGGTGTTTCATTTGAAAAATTCTAATGAACGTCGTCTGAATCTCACAATATCAGAATGTAAATTTTAGCACCTTGTTAAAGGATTATCTTGCGAAATTACTGAATTAGTATAGGTGAGATCTTGCTACTACTGTATGCCAAAAATATTTTGAAAATTTTGATAAATGAATATACCATACCCAATTCTACATGACCCTTCAATAGTAGTAAAAATGGGTCTATCAATTATAACTTGGCAACGCCGCAACTAAATTCAATTTTTTTCACAGCGATGTAGAGCTAAACTTTAGCGGAATAAATTTCGAATGGAAAATACTGGGTGTTCTGGTTGACAAAAATCGTCTGCGAGTCGTCCCGCTTTCATGAAACACCCAGTATTGTTGAAAATATATTCAAAATGGAAACCTTCAATGACGGAAGGAATTTGTTCTTGAAAGTTGTTTTTTGTGATAATGGATTTCGAGATATCGAAGAATTACGCACTAAATGGCACACTGTATATCACCAGAGAAACCCATAAGGCGATAATATACAAAGTGAACATAGTATTAACAACACTTCCACTTTTTACTCACTTCGGCTTAGTTATACTTTCTCAGTTTCTTGAAAATGTCTCCTTTGGTTTGGTTTACTCGACATAATGTATATAGGGTGTTTCATTGGGAAAGGTAAATAATTCAACTGTGGATATGGGTCACTGAGGTGATTTCAAAAAACCCATGGTTGATGGGTCTTCGACTTCTCATAACCAAGATACAGGATGTTTCATCAATTTTGTCCATATCTTCATTGTCTTATAACTTTCCAACCAACCTGTATATATTATCAAAAATTGGTACACTTGCTCAATCTACCCTGTGGAATTGATTGAGGCAACAACAAAAGATAAAATCCAGATCCGGCTTCACTTAAAATTCACAAATTCTTTCTGCCAGGAAACAACACCCTATACATTCGAATTTCTCATTTTTTTTGCCATATCTGGAAAAAATATCAAAATTTCTATTCAACGATATGATTTTTATTCGTGCACAGATGATTTTGACTATTCATATTATGTGCTCAAAATATTATTTTTGCTCATTTTGGGGTACAAAATTGGAATCAGACGAGACTCATTAATTTTATCACTTCCTATTGAGTATACGTGAGTATTACATTTAGAAGGATTATTTCATATCGTTCTTTGTTCCAGACTTAGTTGCAGGTCCGTCATCAAAACTATAAAGGGCTTTTAACGATAAGCGTTAATTAGATGTTTCTGGCACACCAGGCAACGGATAAATCTAAAAATTCGAAGGTATGTATAAATTAACATGATCTACACGTCTGAAATATTTGAAAGAATCCGGCGTTGCCGCTTCTACTCGAAAGTAGCAGTAACTTTGGTTTTTCGAATGGGACACCCTGGATGCTTCCTGAAGAGCTAATTTAATCGATTCACAAAGTTCGGGGTCTAGTGGGACTGATAACTGAGATATTCAGAGTGAGAAAAATCGAGATGTTTCAACTTTAGAATTATTTTGCGAAAATATTTATTATTGATCAAAACGGCTTTTATGTCCCTATCTCAACTTTGTATCTATTGGCATTTAATCGAAACAAATACAGGATGGTTCATAATTCAGATTTTTGCACCACCCTGTATCTGTTTGAATTGAATATCGAATGGAAAGTTGAGATAGGGACATTGAAGCCGTTTTGACCATGCAATAATGAATAGTTTCAACACAAAAAATTTCTAAAGTTGAAACATCTCGATTTTCCACATTCTATTTATCTCAGTTATCAGTCCCGCTTGACCTTGAATGTTTTGAATCGATGAATTGTGCTGTTCAGCAAGAATCCAAGAATGTTATGAAATACCCATTTGAAAAATCGCTGCTACCTTCTAGTAGAAGCGGCAAGGCCAGATCGTTTCAAATATTTCAGTAGTGTAGATTATGTTAATTCATACATATCATCGAAATTTCAGATATATCCGTTGCCTGCTTTGCCGAAAACGTCAAATTAACGCTCATCGTGAAAAGCCCTGTATAGTTTTGATGACGGACCTGCAACTAAGTCTGGAACAAAGAACGATATAAAATAGTCCTTCTAAATGTAATACTCACGTATACTCAATAGGAAGTAATAAAATTAACAAATCTCGTCAGATTCCAATTTTCTGCCCCAAAATGAGCAAAAATAATATTTTGAGCACATAATATGAATAGTTAAAATCGTCTGTGCACGAATAAAAAACACATCGTTGCATAGAAATTTTGATGTTCTTTTCAGATATGGCATAAAAAATGAGAAATTCGAATGTATAGGGTGTTGTTCTCTGGCAGAATGAATTTGTGAATTTTAAGTGAAGCCGGACCTAAATTTTATCTTTTGTTGTTGCCTCAATCAATTCCATAGGGTAAATTGAGCAAGTGTACCAATTTTCAAAAATATATACAGGTTGGTTATAAAGTTATGAGACGATGAAGATATGGACAAAATTGATGAAACATCGTGTATCTCGGTCATAAGAAGTCGAAGACCCATTAACCATGGGTTTTTTCAAATCACCCCAGTGACCCCTATCCACAGTCGAATTATTTACCTTTCCCAATGAAACACCCTGTATAACAACGACACTCCTTTTCTCAACATGCTGTCAGTTGTAATGAAACTTGACATCGATATGTTTGGTACATGTATGATGATAATTGCTCACCAAGTTGATAGCACTTTTGTTATCAACGAAGAGCTCCGATCCGTTGATTATTCTCAGCCACTTTACTTCTTGCGTTGCATCGGACGCAGCAATATATTCAGATTATGTCGTGGATCTTGTAAGACACCTTTGTTGTTCAGATGTCTGTGTAACTGAACTACCAGATGATGAAGTTACGTAGCTCGTCGTGGAATATCTGATATCCAGATCTCCTGTATAATCGGCACCTGAATACGCTTTCACCCAGATAACACAGGATATCCTATGGATATCCTTCTCAAGTCCATTTCAGGTCGGGATATCCTGGGACATGAAATGGATATCCATAGGATATCCGTCAGAGGATATCAAATGGATATTCTGATGCGGATCACCTATGGACGTCCATAAGATGTTCGTTTAGCGAACAAAAATTGTTAATTGAGAATGGTTCAAAACAATACGAATCATCACAAATATCACATGCAAATCACATGTTTATTAGAAATTCGAAGGTAGTTTTCCATCATATAACTATTGTTATGTAGGTATAATATGTTTATAGCCACAATTAAGATATCCGATGCAAATATGAATTCATATAAATAACAACACCACAGTTTGGAATTTTTCTCTGTTGTTCAATGTTTTCGTTCAAAAATATACAATCACTAGAAAATAGCTCTCATATCTTTTTTGTGGTCTTCAGATGGACATCCATGAGATATTCATCCATGGATTTATAGCGGATATCCATCAGAGATATCTTAGCCAGATAGCACAAGACGTCTGAATTATATCCTATCTTAGTCTGTACGTCTTACTCCCTGAATAAGACGTCTACAAGATGTCATCATTCAGACGTTTTAAAGATATCTGATTCTCACGTCCTGAATACGTCTTAAAGACATCGTAATAATACAAATAAGCAATAATGATATTTGGTATATTATAATAAGTATTAATCATAATGACTTTTAGTGTGTCATATCTGAACGTTCTCCACTCTCAGAATTCCTGAATTCCACACCTAGTTATGGTTCTATTCTCATAATATGCGTTAAACTTTTAATAAGAAATATAGGTATATGATCATATTGATTCAGGCTAATAGAATATTTTCAATTTCATAATTTTTATAACTTCACCGTAATACATAGAGGTTATATAGATTGTTCAGAGTAAGTTATTTTATAAATCGGGTGGGATGATTTGAAAATACCGCCATGTCAAACGAAAGAGAGATCGTAGCGCCAGAGCCAGAACGGCGAAAGCCAGTACTATTTGATTGTTTATATTTTACATTGTTTGGTTTTGGTGATGGTGTTTATTGAGAGGTGTGTTTATGTTAATTTCGTTTTGAGTTCTCAATCATTCTCAGCTTTGATATTTGTGTATTTTTTAAATCCGTGTTTTCCAGTGGTTCATTGTGTTTTGATTGAGGACAATAAAATATCTCTGATGTTTAACAGTAGAACACCTACCTACCTCTAGTTGGAATGTTGAACCTAAAACCTATACCAACATAAGCTGTAAGTTTTTATCATTATTGAACAAGAATTCTTATGATTTGGCCATTTAGCCTGTGCATTTCAATCTGTCTATCCTTTTTTAGTGATTCAGTGTCTCCAAAATGAAGCTGAGCTCATAAATGCGGGCCACCTGGTTTTGGCTGGTCAAATGGATGCAAATGATTGCATTGAAGTATAATAAGTATTATGCCTCATTATATTTACAGTCCACTGTGTGTGTCAGGTAAGAAGAACTCTCCCTAATAATGATATTGGTAAACTCCTGAAACTCAACTCTATATCATTGTTTTCAGGAAGAATGTGGGATTTTCCAGAGATATAAATATGCTTGGTTGACACAAAAAGCAATCAACAGAGGGACTAATACAATCAGTATTCCTATAGATAAGATGCCCTGTTTTAAGAAAAAAATGAAGAGACCAGTTATATGAAACATAATGAATATTCTCAATTTTCCTATCACAAACAGGGTGGACGAGCAACTTCTTTTCTGGAAATGTCAAACCTGTCCTTGGTAGTTGTACTTTTCAAATAAATGTCACAAATATCAACTATTTATTTGTGTTAACACATGTAGGTACATACAATTGTATGTACCTACATGTTTGCTTCATAACTGGCACTTTAACCGAGGATGGCATTTTCAAACGGGACACCCTGTATTTTATTCCATAATCGGTTAAGGATTATCATAACGAATTCAAGGATACTGTTCTTGTTCTAAAATTGTTCTAAAATTGTTCTTATCCGTCATTCGGTTGCCCCCTTACGAGCAACCCTCAGAAGTCTTCGAAAGACTTGTGCGAGCAAGGAATGACGGGGGCCTTACCTTTTAACGTGTGATCCCAAACACTTTCTTAGGCCATCAGAAAAATTCTGCGTTCGTGGGTCTCGAACCCACGATCGATATCTCGACGTGAATCGATATAGAAGCATCGAAGCACTGAGGTACTGTGTTTGATAGGATTTCTACAAACGATTAGGAAGATATTCACATTTCCATATCCTCAATGAGCATATGAAAACTTAGAATGCAAATATCTTCATAATCGTTTGAAAAAACCCTATCCAATCCGGTACCGTTGAATTCGTTATAATAGTTCCTAATTCATTATGGAATAATATACATGGTGTTCTATATTGTTAAGAATATTTAGTAAATATCCCTGAAAAATATCTCATGGATATTTGTGAACAATATCTTATGGATATCCCTGAAAAATGTCTTATGGATATTTGTGAACAATATCTTATGGATATCCCTGAAAAATGTCTTATGGATGTCCCTGAAGGATATCCTATAGAAGTCCAACTCCTTCCACTCGGCACGTCCATTGGACGTCCATAAGATATACATCGGATATCACTGGATATTCTCTGGATATCCCAAATATCCTAAATGGACGTCCAATGGATGTCCATCGAATGTCCGTGTGTTGACTGGGCATTCATTCATCCCAGCCACTGTAGAGAATTCCCGTGATTTGCAATTTCCTTCTGATATTCGAAAATGCGTTTCACAGCTTTTCAGTGTTGTTTCCCTGGATTTTCGAGATATCTGATAACCCTGCTCACTAAAAATGATATGTCTGGATACGGTACTACTGCCAGGAACATGAGACATCCTAGTGCTCCTCTATAGGGTGTAGATTTCATGTTTTCTTTTTCTTCATCGTTTTGAGGAGTCTGGTCTGTATGAAGAATCGCAATCGGATCATCTGGTATTCCATTCGGTTTAAAAGTTAACATTCTGAATCTTTCTAAACACTGCTGTATAGGTTGTCTCATAATTAGCGTGCACGCACTTCACCAGCAGATTTGATGGTTGAACTCTGATGATGGTTTCTATTTTGAATCTTCGGAACTGTTGATGACAGAATCATGAAATTTTGCATCTCTGTGTCTGCAATGAGCCGGTCAATCGAGAAAAGCCCGGCCTTCAGTGTGTAACGGATCAAAAGGGGTAAAAAGTTACGAGAACATCTCACCTCAGGGCTCTAGATTTTACTGAGTATTTTCTATGCTCGAATTCCATTTGCTGTAGCTCAGACCGGTAATTTTATAACCGCACTGTTGGAGACTACATGTTGGTCTTCAAATAGTGACCGGTCCGTGAGTGGATTGTCGATTGGCCTAGTGCAACTGATGATGCTTGGCGAGCTGAAACAGACTGTCTTGCACCAATTGACATTCCACTCACGGAACGGATTAAACCTACAATCTTTCACTTCATACTCTTGCTCTGTGTTCATACACAATATCTTTCCTCTTCTTTACTCTGTCCTGTGGTCATCCACACCCAGATAACACAGGATATCCTATGGATATCCTTCTCAAGTCCATTTCAGGTCGGGATATCCTGGGACATGAAATGGATATCCATAGGATATCCGTCAGAGGATATCAAATGGATATTCTGATGCGGATCACCTATGGACGTCCATAAGATGTTCGTTTAGCGAACAAAAATTGTTAATTGAGAATGGTTCAAAACAATACGAATCATCACAAATATCACATGCAAATCACATGTTTATTAGAAATTCGAAGGTAGTTTTCCATCATATAACTATTGTTATGTAGGTATAATATGTTTATAGCCACAATTAAGATATCCGATGCAAATATGAATTCATATAAATAACAACACCACAGTTTGGAATTTTTCTCTGTTGTTCAATGTTTTCGTTCAAAAATATACAATCACTAGAAAATAGCTCTCATATATTTACTTTTTTGTGGTCTTCAGATGGACATCCATGAGATATTCATCCATGGATTTATAGCGGATATCCATCAGAGATATCTTAGCCAGATAGCACAAGACGTCTGAATTATATCCTATCTTAGTCTGTACGTCTTACTCCCTGAATAAGACGTCTACAAGATGTCATCATTCAGACGTTTTAAAGATATCTGATTCTCACGTCCTGCAATACGTCTTAAAGACATCGTAATAATACAAATAAGCAATAATGATATTTGGTATATTATAATAAGTATTAATCATAATGACTTTTAGTGTGTCATATCTGAACGTTCTCCACTCTCAGAATTCCTGAATTCCACACCTAGTTATGGTTCTATTCTCATAATATGCGTTAAACTTTTAATAAGAAATATAGGTATATGATCATATTGATTCAGGCTAATAGAATATTTTCAATTTCATAATTTTTATAACTTCACCGTAATACATAGAGGTTATATAGATTGTTCAGAGTAAGTTATTTTATAAATCGGGTGGGATGATTTGAAAATACCGCCATGTCAAACGAAAGAGAGATCGTAGCGCCAGAGCCAGAACGGCGAAAGCCAGTACTATTTGATTGTTTATATTTTACATTGTTTGGTTTTGGTGATGGTGTTTATTGAGAGGTGTGTTTATGTTAATTTCGTTTTGAGTTCTCAATCATTCTCAGCTTTGATATTTGTGTATTTTTTAAATCCGTGTTTTCCAGTGGTTCATTGTGTTTTGATTGAGGACAATAAAATATCTCTGATGTTTAACAGTAGAACACCTACCTACCTCTAGTTGGAATGTTGAACCTAAAACCTATACCAACATAAGCTGTAAGTTTTTATCATTATTGAACAAGAATTCTTATGATTTGGCCATTTAGCCTGTGCATTTCAATCTGTCTATCCTTTTTTAGTGATTCAGTGTCTCCAAAATGAAGCTGAGCTCATAAATGCGGGCCACCTGGTTTTGGCTGGTCAAATGGATGCAAATGATTGCATTGAAGTATAATAAGTATTATGCCTCATTATATTTACAGTCCACTGTGTGTGTCAGGTAAGAAGAACTCTCCCTAATAATGATATTGGTAAACTCCTGAAACTCAACTCTATATCATTGTTTTCAGGAAGAATGTGGGATTTTCCAGAGATATAAATATGCTTGGTTGACACAAAAAGCAATCAACAGAGGGACTAATACAATCAGTATTCCTATAGATAAGATGCCCTGTTTTAAGAAAAAAATGAAGAGACCAGTTATATGAAACATAATGAATATTCTCAATTTTCCTATCACAAACAGGGTGGACGAGCAACTTCTTTTCTGGAAATGTCAAACCTGTCCTTGGTAGTTGTACTTTTCAAATAAATGTCACAAATATCAACTATTTATTTGTGTTAACACATGTAGGTACATACAATTGTATGTACCTACATGTTTGCTTCATAACTGGCACTTTAACCGAGGATGGCATTTTCAAACGGGACACCCTGTATTTTATTCCATAATCGGTTAAGGATTATCATAACGAATTCAAGGATACTGTGTTTGATAGGATTTCTACAAACGATTAGGAAGATATTCACATTTCCATATCCTCAATGAGCATATGAAAACTTAAAATGCAAATATCTTCATAATCGTTTGAAAAAACCCTATCCAATCCGGTACCGTTGAATTCGTTATAATAGTTCCTAATTCATTATGGAATAATATACATGGTGTTCTATATTGTTAAGAATATTTAGTAAATATCCCTGAAAAATATCTCATGGATATTTGTGAACAATATCTTATGGATATCCCTGAAAAATGTCTTATGGATATTTGTGAACAATATCTTATGGATATCCCTGAAAAATGTCTTATGGATGTCCCTGAAGGATATCCTATAGAAGTCCAACTCCTTCCACTCGGCACGTCCATTGGACGTCCATAAGATATACATCGGATATCACTGGATATTCTCTGGATATCCCAAATATCCTAAATGGACGTCCAATGGATGTCCATCGAATGTCCGTGTGTTGACTGGGACACTATCGAGGTGCAGTCGGGGGACGTAGGTGTAGTAACAGAGATATATGTACTCCTGCGTCGTTGCCCGAAAAGCACGTTTCTGTCTAGTGCTAGTAGGTGGCACTGTACCAAACATCCGTATTCCGCACTGTTGAAGACTACATGTTGGTCTTCAAATAGTGACCGGTCCGTGAGTGGATTGTCGATTGGCCTAGTGCAACTGATGATGCTTGGCGAGCTAAAACAGACTGTCTTGCACCAACTGACATTCCACTCACGGAACGGATTAAACCTACAATCATTCACTAGATTAAATATATTGAAATTCCTAGCCTGACCTCTCTGGGTATACTATGGCGTAGGAAGGGAAAACAAATTAGAGACAATACAATGTCTAGAAGTATGGGTCCGGAAATGTCTAGGAGCGCTTGTTGTCTGTGCAGACCGTTAGCAACAAATACTCTTCAAATTTCTAATCAGGCGAAATACATTAATTGAATTTTGAATTGAACTCCTGGTCATCAAAGCCAAAAGGCACAGTTAAGATACTTATTCTAGTGATACTCATCAGAACTGGAAGATCGCAGATTGCAGTGCCCGTTCAAACTTCAGCCCCATGGATGTTCAGTTCTCCATATACCAAAGGTTGGCTCAATCCACCCATGAATAACCATTTTGAAAGGCTCATCCCATACTTGAAACATTATAACTGCTTGGTCCAAGAGGTTGAGGGTTAACACACTCATCGACATCTCCAGGAAACTGATATTGTTTCAATAACTTCCATAAATTCCAGGTTGAATCAATCCATAAGATGGGTATTGAATATCGAATAATACATCGTGAATTCCAGGTTGAATTAATCCATAATGTGTGTATTGAATATCGAATACTACACCCAAAATAAAACCCAATGCTACGCCATGTGCTAAAAATATAATGATCATATCATTAGGACTAAAATTTTCAAATATTGATTGAATTTTTCATTATGAAATTATCTTACTACTTGGGTAAATATTTTGACTCCTCAGTCATGAGATCCATGATCATTTTTAACAGTATTCATTTAATAATGTCCATTTTCTTTTATTTCAAAATGGCAGATCGAAATGCCCAACTGTGCCTTACGACAGTCTATCGATGAAAGGGCAGAATCTCGCACAACTTTCACTGACCTCAAGATTTTAGCACACCGCGCATGCGTACGTCACAAAAATGTATTCTTCACCACGATATCAGTAGAAACCGTACCAATTTCCCTTGAAATTACATTTTTATTAAGGAAAAACACATCCATCAAAAATAATGTCAATTTCCAATCTAGCCACAGTCCTTGTCATTTTCCACCACTTGATAAAAGAAAAAACCCATGCATATGGACAGATCGCAAACCGACACATACAATAAAATAAGAAGACTGCACAGAGTTCACAACCTAACCTGAAACTGGATGATGACATTCGAATATCAAAACAAACCTTTTTATTTTATTTCAATTACAATTTTCGCTTCTTAACATCATTATGTTACCATTAGCTCTGCAATCTTCCTACATTCTCCTGACAACTAATGAAATACACAAAAGAATTTATACTCGGTGCTTTTATACCATATAGTCTTCTAAGGTATACAATACAAGCATTTCATTGTGATTGTGTCTATTCATGCTTTATTATTTTTCAGTCTGCATAAACCTAGCAACTGATATTCACTGCTATATCTGGAAATTTATTCGAGAACTTTTGATGCATCGGGTTGTAAGACATACTCCTGTCTGTTCATGATGCAACTCCAGCAAAAAAAAATAAGATTCCGAACATTCCCTCTTACATAATTCTACATAATGAAACATTATTTTACATAATGAATGACTATTGCATTCTTATGCATCGAAAAATGCCTTTTGGTACTTAGTAGGTGCCTGTCAAATTTCATGAAAATATTTAGAACGGTATTGGAAGTTTATCACCTAACGAAGCTACTGTATTAGCGAATCATGTCGTGTGTTTAAGAATTTTGTGGAAATCTTATCGTTTGTGAAGTTTTTACATCCGCCATCAAATAACGGCCGAGTCAATTCAGAATTCTATACCCTCATTTGGAGAATACTGAAGAGCTATTTGTTGTTTTTATTTCAGATACTTTTTTAATTTTGCATAATTGTCCATGAGATTAGAGATTGTTCTCTCATCTGTTATCATCCTTTTTTGCAAATCCACCTAGGATTCGAAATTGTCTGTGGAGTTGGCACCAAGAATTGCATTCTCATAATGAGTTATAGCAAATTCCCCTTGTCTCATACTGAGTGATGAGGTACGTCTCAGTTTCTGAACCATTTACGGTATGGAGTGGTTTACTTGAAACTTGTAAATGCATTTCAGTAGAGTAAGGGAGAACCGATACGCCTGCTTCTCTACCTATCAACAAATTGAAATTGATTGAATATTGAATAAATATGCGACTATTCTCACTGTTATCGTTAGTCGCAATTAGGCGATTAGCTATTTAGTTCTCCTGCCAATTCTTCCTTTTTTTGCAGGAACCAATATGCTGCACTGGCACAGAAGTACCATCCAGTCAACCTGGGCCAAGGTTTTCCAGATTTTCCTCCACCGAAGTACATGACAGAATTATTGAGTGAAGTCGCTAGTGGAGAAGATTATATGATACATCAGTATACAAGGGGTTATGTATGTTTCAACTCTCGAAATGAAATATTCTTATAATAGAACATGCAGGTGATCACGGTTTGCCACACCATGTTGATACGCAAATTCAGTGTCCCTGCGACTAATCTATGATTATCTTCTCATAACCCTGTATATATAAGTTCAATATGATATACAGGCAAATCTCTCGATTCAAACATGGATTATAATTACGGTTTAGTAGAGAAGGTCGTTACAAATCTCCCTTCCTTGCTGGAAGTATAGTAGTATTTAGTAGCCATTGACAATTCTCACACCTCAGTTTGTCCGATGGAGAAATTGCTACATGATGAAATATTTGCCCCCGGTACGGTGCGAACAAACCGGAAAAATTAACCGGCGGTCCAGCGGGAAATGTTATATGAGTACAAAAAATTCTCGGCTTCTTGTACCGTCCGGAAAGCTACTTCATACCTCAACAGCTCCTCATGATCTAGAAAGCGCAGATACGGCCTGTTCTAGAATACTGTTCCCACATATGGGGTTCAGCACCAAAAAATACGCTGATGCTCTTAGATTCCATCCAGAGAAGAGCCATTCGCCTGGTGGGTGACGCCACACTCACTCACTCTTTGACATCATTGGAACACCGTAGAAAGGTCGGCGACCTTTCACTTTTCTATCGATACTTCCACGGGAAATGTTCTTTGGAAATCTCTGCTATCATCCCTTCACTAGCAATACCAGTCAGATGAACTAGACAAGCCCAGTCAGCACATCCTTTCGTTGTCAACCTTGAAAGATGTCGAACAGCACTTTATCAAAACTCCTTCATCCATAGAACGGCTAGGCTCTGAAATTCATTGCCTAAGGAAGTATTCCCAACAACATATAATCTCCAGAAGTTAAAACAAAATTCCAATACCCACCCCTATCCCTATCCTCCCTAGGAACGCACGATGTTCTTTGAACATTATAGGGATTCCCTTTCGTGCGCTCCAAGCGATAAAAAAAATTGTTATTAGATATTCGCCTCGCATTAGATCCTTGATTATGAATTTCATTGGGTAGGATATGAGAAATATTGAAAACAAATCATAAACAAAAACATTTATGACACAGACCAATCAACACATTAATTTGAAAAAGAAACTACATCCACCATTGTTCACAAAATGAATGAATTCTTCAATTGCTATTACTGTCTAAATTATTCTTATAATAATCATGTTTATAAACGATAATAGTTTCAGCGAGTTCAATGTGTGGAGTGCTTTATTGAGTCGACTTATATCACTATTATTCAGATTATCTGAATATGATATCACCACATGAAAACATTATAGAAAGTGCTTCAAGTCAGTTAAGACCACTATTCCTATTAATCCAATCATATTATGTTCACATATACCTTCTTTCTTCATAAATGTGGACCAAAATGGATACATGGAATAACACAAATTATTTTCATGATATAAATTGCATTTAAGACTTATACCAATACTCCCAAGTCTATAACTCATGTTACTGCGAATTTGAACATGTACCTACATAAGTCATTTCACACAAAGTACCCATACAACGTCTTTCGCCGGATCTCCATGATGAAAATAAAACGAAACTTCAACGTGGAGAATACATGTTTGGAACAAAAAAAAAGTCTGCAGTTAAATGTTTGGATAATGAAATAGTTTATGTGATTTCAGAATACTACTCTTTGAAAGACACAGCAAGTGTCTTACGAAGAATCGAAACTGGTGATAGGGAGATCATTGCTCTAAAGTGATAGCTGTTTATAATCGCATGGAAGGTGACGTTGCCAGTGTCAACGAGAAGGTCTCTGATAAGTTAACAACCTATCTTAATCACTAATTCTTACCTCCCTCAAATCCACTTCTTACCTCATTCAATATTTTTCTAACTCGAAACAAAGAGTTTTCCTTGCCGAACGAGACTAGTCGGCAAGTAAGTTCTTGAATAACTTCTATAGAAATGCTCTCATTATCATACACAATATATCATAATCAGCTCACCTTTTATATCTGAAGTAACAGCTACCTGCTTATGACAAATCCACGCTTATGCATCAAACTAGTGAAATATCTGAGCATGCAAGCTCTCAATATAATCAATCTCAATGACTGAACTTTGAGCCACTATTCAGTTATTATTCGAGACAACTAATTATTTTAACTTCACTGTCAATTTGAAATTAACCTTAAAAAGGATAGAAAGGGGGTCCATGAATCAAACTATTCGGTCTCCCAACTGGATCAATTATGTTCATCATCAGATTGATAATGAATGAGAGAAAATGAATAGAAATAATACTCAGACCTTACTGAATAACATAATAATATTGACTTGTTATTGACTGATTCAGTCAATGAGCTATCGTATGGCTAGTTTAAAAATAGTGATTTATTGAATAACTCTAATGAAACATAATGATTGAGTAATGAACTCGAGTAGTTCGTTACTCTTCAACTCATTTTGGAAGTGGAGACTTCAAAATGACAGATGGCTGTAACCAGCGTTACGCATCACGTGACACACACCCGAATTGAAAAAAACTCAAGAACGAAGTTCTACATATTTCGCGTGAAACATTACTTCTGTATACCTGACTATATCACCTGACAAGAGAGACTCAAAAGATTGTATCTGACCAATCAGGTCATTCACTCCTCAGGGTGGTCGTGTGGATGATTTAGAAATTCCGCAACTAGCCTGATATCCCGCCAAACAAAACCATGAACAACATCCAACATATTCCAAACTAACAAGTTTCACTTGAAAATTCATTGTTCTTTCAAGAAATTATTTCGTTTGTCACTGATGGGCCACACGGTAAACAATTTTTGCTACCGTAACAATATTCTGGTTGATATAGGCACAACCAGATTCGAATCGTGCTAATACCATGATATATGGGATTGTAACCATAACGATAATCTGGATATTGTTACAATAATGATGATAATATGTCTTTATTCATACCGCGGTACAAAAATGAAAAATTCACTCACACACATTCAGATGTGGTTAGTATTACAAGATATCTGGTTGTATCTATTTCAACCAGATGATTTATGCCTATGAATGTGCTTTGAATTGATCTCAGACCCTTCGCAATATTTGTTCGAGAAAATAAAAGTAGCTATGTCGTACTCGATTTGAACCAAGCTAGCATCATCTCTATACAATCCAAAATCATATCGAATTGTTGTGAAAATGCTAGGAAAAACCCAATATCTATACCGCCGATAACATGTTTATTTACCTGAAACAATATGACAATAGTTGATTTGATCTATAAGTATTCTGGTTGCGATATATGAAAGGATAATTTGTTCTCATTCACTTGCGGTGATGGTTAATTGACGACTATAGGAGACCATAATTTTATTACCCACCCGTTTAAGAGGATTGTGAACTGATATTATAGGTTTTTGATCCGACTTCGATAATCTGTGGTGATTCATTTCGACCAGTTCTGATATTATGATGAATAATAAATACCTATTTATAGTTAGTTGTTTCAATGACATAAGAATTGTTGCCCCAAAATACTTTACGATGATACTCCAGATCTGAAATTTGTCAATACTAAATTTGAATACATGTGATGGCCGTAGAAAAAAATTCAAATGCTAACGTTGAAATAACTGGCAAAAACAATAAAGTAGATAAGTAACAAAACACTCGATTTATACTCGATAGTGACTCGCGATTCACTCGCGTAATCACGAGATCCCTATGAGACTCAGAAGAGGACGATGGGTGCGAGTTATGTGAGGAAAAGAAGGGAACCCCTATTCACATACTCACGGAATATGTCACCCCACAGAATTCAAGGGCAAACCTAGGAGCACACATAATATAGGATAAGGAGCTACCCTACCTTGAACCACTCCATATCCTGAAACTTCTTAGGGTTATAGGACTAAAGAGATTGTTACAGAAACGGAGAACAAGCTCATTGTATATAGCAACAGAAGGGGGCACAATGAATCTTCTAGGTGGCAAAGATTTCAGCATGATTTTTCTGCGAGTAGACTGCTCGTCTTTATTCTATTTCTCTCCGGCGATTCAAATTTACCTCTGAACATCATGGTGCTGCCTTGATTCTCTGGATTCCCATCCTGTTCCATGAAACTTAAGTTTATGTCTGGATAGTTCTGTTTTTTGTTTTGGATAGCTGATTCTATCTCTATACATTTCTACATTGATATTGAGCACCCTTTCACACTAGTACCTGGTATCAACGAATCTATCAGACAAGCCATACTTCTAGAATATTAAGTGTATCAAAATGAAATTCAATGAGGGTATATTGTATGTAAAGAGTTGAGTTTTCGTATATTTGCCACTTCCCAGTCACCTCCGGTTTTACCGGAAATGGCTTCAGATTTGGTTATTCAAATGGAAAACCTGTATATTATCACATTCTTGAATATCAGAAGATATTACGCCTACTGTGGAACGGGGTAAATAAAAACTGAGGAGAATGAAAACAAGTCTGGAGCATGTGTTGAAAAAAAATCACATGTTTCTCAAATTCAATTCTAGGAACTCATGCTAATCGGGGAGTCCCATATATGTATTATCAAACCAAAGAAAAGTATCGACCCTGTCTTGGATATTGACTTCATTATTCCACTACAAATCTGTTCTGATATGCGTTGCTCTTATATATCCTTAGATAAGTTTTCTGAATACTCTTACCTCAAATCAGCTGACTCCAACTTGAACATCTCCAGAACTTTGGAAATGTCATTAGGAGCAGATATTTTTGCGTACATAGATGAGGGAGGTAGTCCACACATTTCATTGATGTAACGGTGGCAATCGAAATAATTTTGGTTGGGTTTATAATGGGTAAGACTGGAACCCCATCACAGCTAGAACCACATTACCTGACCTCTCGTTCGAGTTCTTCCTTGAAGAATTCGATAGAAAGATTCAGGGATTCCGAAACAGTCCCCCTCAACAGTTATCTCATCTCCCGACGAACTGATCGTTGATCAAATTTAGGATGATACAAGAACTCGTACTGCCTTTGGCGAATTCATAGTAACTCCCCCACTTCGTAATGAAGCCACTTCAGAAGACGCCGATTGATGAATGAACAATACAGTGAATTGATGAAAAATTATCTCACGTCTGCCACTATCCGTTGAGCTCAGGAAAACCAGGGGATACAACTGCGGCCCACCCAGTTACCGGAGGCATAAGGTCACCCACTTATTCTATGTGGCTGACCTCAAACTCTATGCCTCTGGTGAGAGGGATATGGACCAATACCTCAGGGTGGTGCAGGAGTACACTCAGGCAATTGGAATAAAATTCGGAATGGACAAATGTGCACTGGTTCATCTCAAGAGAGGACGATGCGAGAACTACGACAAGGGCGCGCAGCTCGTGGACGGTAGCATCCTACATTCAGGTTGTGAACATCCGATCGAAATTCAACTTTCTTGAAAAGATAACTTGTATGTTTCGATAAAATGATTTTATGGTACTGCGTATCACAGTGAACTTTACGAAGAGATTTCATATTCAGCCAATCAGCTTCAGTAAGCTCATCACGAATGGGTTACCTCCCTCTCATACTGAAGATGGAACGCAAACAGTGATTCTGTATTTTTGTATCCTTTGAGCACCAACTGCTGTGATACATGGACCGTAAACAGTGTCACAAGGATTAAACGTTGACAAAACTAGCGAGTTACAAGTACAGTTCTTAGATGTCTGTTGAATAAGGAACGTGAGCTATATAGGAGTTTCAGTTTCCAGATTGACTTCTTTATAAATTCAGAGACATGTTCATGAAATCGTAGGGAGGAATTTGTCAATACTCCAAGATTTTTTGCTGAGTCGAAGGGACATTGTTGATGAATAACTGAATATATTTCTCGAGCCTTGTTATAACCGAATAGTAAAGCAGTTGATTCATTGGGATTTAGAGCCAGGTGATGATCAAGGAAGATTCTAGAAACAGTGTTCAGTTCACTATTAATAATTCTACTTCTATTCACTATATCAGAAGGATGAAAAGAGTAAAGAACCTGTGTGTCATCGGCATACATTTGTGAATGACAATTGTTCACGAAAGTGTGAGAGAGAGAGCGATGTAGATGATATACAGAATGGGACCAAGTATAGAGCCTTGAGGAACAACACAAGTTAATGACCTCAGGTCTGATGAGCTGCCTTTCAAATTACTCGCTGTTGCCTGTCATTGAGGTAATTAGTGAAGAAGGTTACCGAATTCATATAGAGTCCTAAAAACTCCAGTATACATATAAAAACATCATGATTGAGCGTATCAAATGCTTTTGAGTAATCCAGAAAAACCACAGTTGTGAGTAATCCAGAATCTGTGGCTTTGAAAATTTTGTCTGTGACGTTGAGCAGAGCAGAGCGGTGGCACAACCGTGACCTCCAAATTCAGATTGTGTTTCTGGGAGTATGGTTTTTTTTTTCAAGTACTCAACCAATTGGTTTCTTATGATTCTTTCCAGAATTTTTGAAATAGTGGGGGGACTACATATTGGTCTCCAATCTTTCGAATCACTAACAACGTTTACTTTTGGTGATCGTATCACATGAGTCACCTTCCATTTAGCAGGAAATACAGAGTACTCAATACAGAAATACCCAATATGTGAAATGAAGTCAATGATGATCACAACACATCAGGATGAACTCAATACTGAGATTATCAGCTCCAGTAGCTCTTGTCATTATAATTCCTAATTGCCAATATATCTCAATTGACTCAACTTTTGTGCATTGTAAGTTATCCGAGAGCCCCACTTTATGCCTACTGTAGTATGTATCTATGTTATTTGTAGGTTATACTTGAGGAATTAGAGAAAAAATCATTTATTTCATTGCTATCAGATAGGTGTGCAGGAACTACAAGATGTTCATTTTTCTTATAAATAATCAACTTTTTCATAGTATCCCAACTGTTATGAACATTTCTTCCAACATGATGTTGCAAGTATGCTCTTTTCTCTCGCTATACAGATCGATTAGCAAAGTTTCGCAGTGTTTTATATAGTGTCGTTGATCATTAGTTTTTTTGAATCTTCTGAGTGATTTATCCCTTTCTTTGAAAATAAGAAGAATGTCATGAGGTATCCATGGATTACTTTCCTTTTTGTGAACTTTAGTGATAAGGGGAGCATGAAGATTCAGTAGAGAATTCAAATTTCCAGTAAAAAAGTCAACTTTATTATCGATGGCATTGAAGTGGAAGATATTCCTTCAGGGAATAGAGCGTAGAACATCATCAAGTTGGTTGAAGTCTATATTTTTTAAGGATCTCTAGGTTGTAGGTGTGGTGTTTATATTATCTGCCGCTAATTCCAGAGTGATGTGGATCAGTTCATGATCGGACACTTGAGGAACATGTAGCGATCCGCAGTCAGTAACGTGTAGTTCTTCCGAGACAAGAATGAGGTCGATCAGCGTGGAACTATTACTAGTGATTCTTGTTGGAAAATCAACCAACTGCTGCAACCTCGTACTCGACAATAGCTCACTGAAACTTTGAGTGTGTGAGTTATTGATATCAAAAAGGTCAATATCAAAATGGCCCAAGCAAATCACTTCATCATATTTAGTCACAATTGAAAATATTAAATTATTTTTCAAACATCCAATGCGTTATCGGTGGACCCTGGAAGGTGACTGGGATAGTCAACCTTCCACTAGTATAATACAAAGGAGGTCCAAGCTCAAATCGTAACCTTCCCTCAATTCTAATACCCCTCTTCATTGTTTCGAAAACAACGATTTTCTATCAACTTATTCGAAATTCCTACGCCAGTCAAGTGGGAGTAGTACATTCTAATGGAGTTATAACTGATCTGATCTGTGAGTCTAGAGTGCCACCTCTGGAAACAATATCAAAACCCTGATTGAAATTATGCGGCGCTCTGTTACTATCAGAATCAATATTATTCTTGATATCTTCAAAAACAAACTTCAAATTGATAAATGCATGATTTTCTCAGACTCTACCACACTATTGGCGTGAATACGTTGCAATCCTCATGCTTTTAATTTTTAATTGACCCAACATCAAAAGGTTTTTTTTTCTGAACATATGGTGGGCGGGGCCAACCTGGTTCCAACTTCCTTATGATAGCTGGCCAGGAAATATTTTTTTTACAGATGAACATCATGAGGTTGTTTGTGTCACAACTAAAGAAGTCAATCCCGAAAAAGATTCATTGAACCTCTTCATTACTCAAGATCAAAACGAATTCTTCGCTATGGTTTTCAATCCATTTATGATAGCCGTAACCACAAAGAATGGTTTCATTGAATCAGTCTGAACTCGAACAAGCTAGATCATCTCTACTGAAGGAGAAGGTGGAGCCTTTTCTCATGAGATCATTCTCATTCAAAACAAGGGACTCCTTCCTTAATATTTCCAAAAACTCAGCCCATTCATTGACGAAGAGGGTGGGCGAACGGTTGGTCTACTCAAAACTAGCTTTCGAACAGAAGCTTCCAACTTTTCATCCCAGTTCTCATCGCTCCACTCAGCTCGTAACCTGTTTTCAAACCTTGTATCATCTCCTTATCCAACGATACTGGATTCTAGCACCCAAACGAAATCTTCTATTGCCTCAAGTGTTTTCGTTTGAACCCCTTTTTTCGTCAACCACCAATGGGCAATCTCCCAGAAATACGCGTCTCTCAAGTTAAACCTGTTGTTGGCACTGGTGTTGGTGTTGAATATAGTGATCCTTTCTCTACCACACTAGGTCGCACTCGTAATGTTAAGGCGCAAAAAGCCTTTATATGCCTTTTCGTGTGTACGTCCACCACGATGATTCATCTAGAGCTCGCTTTTGAACTTACAACAAGCTCCTGAAACTGAAGCAATTACTCTCCACCTAATTTCTCCACTACCACCAGATTGAAGTGGTTTGTGGAAAGCGAAAATAATGTCCGTGAAGTCTCATTCTCTTTGTATATCTGGAGATCAACCCATGAACTATAAAGAATGGGAAATTTTGCAATGGTTTGAGACATACTGATTTGGAGGAGATCTTCAGGATATCATCCTTGAAATGAGTATTTCGAACATGTTTGATGAGAATCTGAAAGGCATGTTCAATCTCAGTCAACAACAGGGTACCAGTATGTTTTTCTGGATTTCTACAATTGTTGATAAACCGGCAAAGCCAAGAAACATGTCTTCTCTTTTTAATGATGGCGGAGGATTTTTCTATTAAATAATCTAGAATATTTAACTCAACTGTGGCTGTCGAAGTGACAGTTTTCTCTTCTCCAGTCACATCTATTTGATCTATCAGATTTATTGAAGGCCAATATTGTTTAAATAGCAGTAACCAAGGTGGGCCTTGCCACCACAAACTATAATCTTCAAGTTCAGAAGGTGAGAGATCACGTGAAGCACAATCAGCTGGATTATCTTTACCTGGAACAAAACGGCTAGACAGAGGGGACGTTTCCTCTTGTATGAGACTGATTCTATTGGCTACAAAGGTTTTGTAACTCTGAGAACTCGATTTGATCCAGTGAATCATTGTTTGTGAATCCAACCAGCAGTGAATGTTGAAAAAGGTGAGCACATTTTCATACGTTTTGCATACTGATCTGGAATTATTTTACGAGGGATTTGTATGGATGGTAACTCAGATTGCTATTCACTCCGAGAATTGAAAATGTTATTTGAAGGAGTTGCATCCCAATCTAAACCCAACGTCCAAATATATTGCATAAATCGTTTCGCGAAAAATACAACCAGGGATAGAAACTCAACAGGGTCAACGATTCGAGATACAATGTCTGTCAACTGGATAGGCAAGATGAGAAAATGTATCCATATGAGGATCCCTTTGCAGTCCAAGTATTCTGATGATGAGGTCATGATAGAAAGACAATTTCAAACCAAATTGTAACACACTGTGTATAGGATAAACCAGGCGACTAATGGAAACAAATTTCAAAGAACACTCAGCACATCCGAAATCGGTAGGTTAAATAAATCGTGTATACCCAAACACTTGTTCAATCACAATCATAACACACATATATCAATAACATCAAATGAGTGAAGCAAGTTGATGGTATCGGGAAATTATATGCATATAAAAGCCTAGAGATTTTCTAGAATAGAAATAGAGTCAAAAATAAGGATAATGGACCTATTCCATATAGCCTTTTATAGTTTAGTGATATGAGATGACCATGACAAACATTCGAGGCGTCGAGGCGTATAAAAAATCTGTTTGGTTAGTGTAGTCTAGAATTAATTTTTTTTAACGTATACACTTTCTCGTGAAGAAATATTCCCCAAGTCAAAACTACTGATATTTTCCTCCCTGTCTATCCTTGCGTCAATATTGCTGGTCAGAAATAACTTATCCGATCATTCTGTTACTGGGAAAATCAATATTGTCTCAGATTGATTCTGAATTTGGCCTCACTCAAGCACAGACTGGCGAAGGTAACAAACAGTCCTATTGTGCTACCTATCAAATTTCATGATGAACTACCAATCAACTCGAAAAAATACGATCAATGATCGTCTTCGAAGTCCCTGACCTCGCACTTAATACCTTGCCATGATGTTCTTACCACTTTTTGTTCGCGTATAAAGTATCCAGTGGTTTGTTTTTCTTCTTAATATGTATTTTATATGAAGAATTCACAGTAGCCTATTGTTGTCCAGAGGACAGTTTTATCACGTGTTTACCAGCATCGAACATTTTTCAGACAAGAAGGCTCACTCTTTTGAAGTAGCGCTCACAAACGCCTTTGTTTCTCGTGAGCATCAATACGGGGGCTATTCGAGGAGTTGTATCCAGATACATGATCAATTTATTTGTATGGCTAGAAACATCCGTATAACTTCCTGAAATCATATATTTTTCCAAATATACTTATATAGAAACCTATCATACAGGGTGACATACGACAGATGTTCATGAAAGAAGATACCGGGAAGCACACCAAGATTAGACCATTTTGATCAATGATCTTATGAAAGAATGCTCAGACACGTTGACTTCCATGACTTCTGAGACATTATATTGTCTTGAATTCCTAACATGACATCATCTGATATGTTTTTTAGTGAATGCCATCATAATATTGTCATATGACCGTCAGACATTCAATCCGTATTTCCGTGAATTCAAATTTGCTCTTATTCAGGATGGTATGTCTCAAATTTCAAATCACATCGAAGAATTATTCTTTGTTACATTTAGAAGATTCTTTGGATCAATGTAGAATACAGGAAAATGATTGATAAATTGAAATCGACGAATTATTCCGTTGAATCACCTAGGATAGTTTGACCAATTTTCGATTTTTTTCACCACAGGCTCAAAAAATATGCATCTCATGAAATACGTTGATAGGAACTTTTCAACTTAAAATAAAACTAAGGACTGGTAACTTTCATGAAGCAAATAAATGTATTCCTCAATTTGATAGTTTCTGAAAATCTGGTCATCAGTAGAGATTTTTGTCTTGATTTTTGTTTCCACAATCTGATTATTTGAATTGTATTGATTGCCAATCATCAACAATAATATCACGATATTCTGAGTATTCGAAATAACTATGAGAAGATATTCAGAATAGTGTTATCTTTTGCTAAACTATTTCACGAAGCATAATGATTATTCATTATAAATGAACAAGTCATATAACCAGAGCGATTCATTCGGACATCTACAGCTATGATTATTCTTCGTCAAACTAACTGAATTTGCTTCATCATTCTTAGTTACATCGTTGAAAACATCAACGCTGATAGACCGATCATAATTGAAAGACGGCAAGTGTTTTCGCGATAATACAAGTTTAGTCAGACTATGTGAGAATTGTGAGATGAGCGATATAGTCACCATCAAGGGTGGTTCTACGGAGGGAAAAATAACTAGCTGCAACAGTTCGAAATTTCCTGACAAAATTGCGTCAATTTTCATTGCGTGCCTACTGCATTATTCATGTTGCATCTCCAGATTCACATCGATTGTTACTATTTTCATGACTTCTTCCACCAAAATCGAAATTTAAGAGGATAGAAATTATATGTCGGTCATTCCAATTCAGGGTTGGCTAGTGAAAAAATTAATAAATCATTCACCTTACAATTGAGGATTAAAAACTGTAGAGCGGCTCTAGAGACAATGAAAATTAAACAAAAGCCCAGAACATCAATCTGAAGGAATACCAAGTTTGAATAACATCATAAAATGACTGTTACCCTTCCTGGATATTCACATCAGGTCCACCCTTGATAGTCACCAACCAGGAAAGAAGGGGAACACACAAATCACCAGAATGTAAAATCGCAGATCCGTAATCCATCAGAATATACATTTTCAAACCAGTAACTTAACAGAACAATATTTTATAGGAATCGTATTTATCTCTACTGTAGATGCACATAACCGCAATCCCTCAAACCGTATTTTGTATACTGTACATGAGCACACCAGACAATAACAGATTGCAAATGCGCAGATGTGTATTTTTCTATAATAGCAATATCGCAGATCCGCAAATATACAGAATCGAAAACTAACAAACCAACATCACAGCGGAATGATATTCCGTCAGAATCATAACAACACAGACCGTAATTCGTAAGAATCGCAGAATGACAGACCGCACATTAGCAGACTTGAAAATTGAAAGACAACAGACCGTTTATCGACAGAATAGTAAAATGTCAGAACCGTTCATTGACAGAATAGCAAAAAATCAGAACAGCATATTCACAGAATCTCAAAATATCAGAACTGTAATTTGAAAGAATCTTAAAATGCTGAAACCGTACATCGACAGACTCGTAATACAACAGATCGTATTCCATCAGAATCATATTATATCAGAACGTACAATGACAGAATGTACTTCATCAGACTGTAATGTCATAAACTGTATTGTGATAGAATCGTGAACTATCAGAACCGTAATTCAGCAGAATAGTAAAATGTTAGATCCGTAAAATAACAGAATCGTAAAAATTCAGAACCGTACATCGACAGAATCGTGAAATATAGGAACTTTACGTCAGCAGAAACGTAAAAAATCAAAACCGTACATTGGCAGAATCGGAATTCATCAGAATGTAATGCAGCAGAACCGTAAAATGACAGACTGCAGAGAGGCCTACCAGCCAAGTGCAGACCGAATGCCGGTCACAGTGTTGCCTGCTCTCACGTCATGTGGGGATTCTCGACCTGCTTTTATGTTCCTATTGCTCTTGTACACTCGAGAATAAGATCGTTCATATGATATGAAGTGATGAATGACCACATTCCAATATGAAATATATGAACGTCACCCAACTTTTTCGCTATATGGAGAAGAAAGTGTTTATTTGAAGTATTTTCTTAAAAACTACAATTCCTTGAAGTAAGTTGAGAGAAGGGTTCGAGAAATAGGTGTTTGGGATGTTACAAGTGTTTGGGATCACACGTTAAAAGGTAAGGCCCCCGTCATTCCTTGCTCGCACAAGACTTTCGAAGACTTCTGAGGGTTGCTCGTAAAGGGGCAACCGAATGACGGATAGAACAATTTTACAATTTTTTTTACAACAAACTTTGGAGTTTTCAAAGTTTGATTATAGATACAAGATATTGGATGTTCTTTATATGAATCTATGTCATACCCAAATTCATTCATTTTGCATTTTGTACCCATATTTCTAGAAAAAGGAAGAAGGTGATACGAAACTAGATTGAAATCGAAGTTCAGCTACGGAATTTAGTTTCGAGAATTCTTTATTAACGATAATTAGTGCGGTGCTGTAGATAGGGGTTGATGAAAAAATGCTTATACATACATACATACATATGGAAGCCATCGAATAAACGTTCTTGTAAAACTCACTATGGAAGCTATTAAATAAACGTTCTTGTGAATCCCACGTGTCAAGGGATACTCTTCAGGGTAATCCAAGTTGAGTGTCAGCAGCCATCGATGACTTTGTTATTATTGATGATAGAAAATTGTTCAAGGAACCAAACCTTTAGTCTTTATGTCAGAAGAAAATATCAACAGAGGAACTAAAATATAAAAAAAAACATTGGAAGAGAATGCCAATTCTCAATTTCAGATAATTTTCATTTTCATGTTCCCTTCTGGATGTTGAACAGATATAAATAAATTAATATTCGACGTGGCAAATAATCAGAGAAGTAGTTGTTTTCTGTTGTATATTCAGAATGATATTATGTGCATATATATTTTTATTTGAAGGAAAATGCAAATTCTCAACTCCAGAAGAGTTCATCTTCAAATTATTATCGTGTGTGTTCAAAAGATACAATTAAATGTTCGTCGTAACATATAGCCAGAAAGCGATTTTACTAAATATACTGCACGCTAGCACAAACCACGCCCACCATGATACGTCATATCTCCAAACATTACCGATATACTTGGAGTCAGCACATCGCACTAAATATACTGTGCTCGAACGCAAGAATACACTTTTTATGATTTTGACACGAATTCGACTGAAGCTCTCTCGTTGTCATTCTCTTGTACGCAGTAAATTCATACACCCAAGTGGTCTACTGGTTAGCGCTGTCGACTTTCAGTCTGAAGGTCCATGGTTCGAATCGCTGTGAACTTGAACTTTTTTTGCAACTTTTTTGTTTTTTTACTTCATTCTGGTTTTCCTTTTTCATAAAATACTTGAAGTCAAATAGGTTAGTGCGTTTAGGATGAACAGTCTCATTTTATTCAATATTGTTGAAGAACTCAACTTTTGAAATATATTATTAATCAATGTGTTTCTACACTCCATCCGGTTTTCCTTCCACAAAAATATTGCAATCAGGGATAGGTTAGTTCGTTAAGGATAAATAGTTTTTAAGTTTTGCCTAAGTACTTCGAAGATGAGATATTACGGTCGGCGTGGTTTGTGCTAGCGTACAGTATATTTAGTAAAATCGCAGCCAGGAACGTAGTTGTTTTCTGTTGAAAATACTGAGAAAGAATTGATAATTTCATCACATACCGAATGCGAATTCTCTATGTATTTCTTTATATCTGAATAAACAGGTGCGGAAAAGTATGACTTTCGGCATTTGTTAGGTAAACTACATTTTCGTCTAAACTCGACAGTGCGAAGATCAATTATTGTTTTATTGATTGTTCTATCTCAGATTTACAGAGGCTGTTCAAAAAACTGCTTAGGAACTAGTGATGGGTTCAGTTTTGACGAGTGGATATGGTCAATATCATGGAAAATTAGTCTTCAAGTTCTGAATGGTTGGAGATGACATTTCGAGAATTACACAGATTAATATTAGCTTTGAGTATTCACACTCAGTTTTCATTCGTAGGTTACCCGATTTCATCTTCGAATTTTGTCCGCCCTATATCCTATTTTTATCTGGTGGCGCCTATGGTCCAAGGTCACCTGATATATTAAAGAAAATTATGATGGAGTAGTTGCTGTTTCCAAAAATGTTGTATCTTTGATGATTACGGAGTTCACATAGTCGATATATAAACATCAAACTAATTCACCTAGTTGGTGATGCCACACTCACTTACTCCTGGACATCATTGGAACAACGGCGACCTCTCACTTGTTCATGAAAACTTCTACGGAAAGTCTTCTTCAAACGTTCGGTTATCATTCTATCACTAGCAATACCATGCAGACAGAGGAACTTGACAAAAAGCTTAGTACAGCACATCTATTTGTAGTCTACCTCGATATTTGTCGAACAACTCTATCAAAACTTCTTTGAAGTATTCCCAAAAACTTCCAAAATTTTTAATAAATTGGGATATTGCCTTTCGTGAGACCAACAAAAATTTGCATTTTCTGCCCCAAATCATTCCCTCTTTCAGTCTGAACGGTACACATAATATGTACCACAGATGCTGCGAAAATTCTGAGTCAATTTATTCGTGTCAAGCAAGCAGAAAATACACCAATCCGATATTATAAGGTTATGTTCTCGATAATTATTAATGGGACTGTGTATATTTCGTGAAATTTTGATGTTTCTTTGAAAAATATTTGTGATTGTTCTGTCATATAAACTTTGCGAAAACGTGTGGTCTATAAGGTATGTAATAGTTGATCACATATGAATAATTTCAATATTCGGTTTTTATTGTGTTATAGATAGGTACCGACAGTTTTGTTATTTTCGTTCTTTTAGAACAAAAAAATTGAGTAGACGTCCGTTGACCGAGAAAGAGTTAGGAGTTTTTAACCCCAAGAACATTTTATTCAAGTAAATGGTATTCAGAACCGGAATGAATGTATGATCGACCACACAATGAGTTTCACTGATATAGCGAATCACTTGTTCGTATACCTAACAACCAGTATCTGAGGTCTGAGGATTTGGACCTCTTAGGCAACCCGTAATTCGTTAAATGGTACGCGGGGTGGAACGTTTCCAGGCGAAACGCATCCACACATTCACAATCTGAAGACAAGCAAAACAGCAGATTTTTGAAAATTTTTGAGTTGACGATGTTTTTGCACATATCCTCTAGTACTGAATTCTCGATGCCTACATAAAATCTACCATATTTGCTCATTTAAACGTTTTTGTAAGGACAGCATATTAACTAAGATAGCTATTCAGTTATAACAGAATGTTTCTTAAGTACGTGTAGAAAATTCAGGAGCATGTTGCAGAAGTGGAAATGAGAAGAAAAGTTCGTATAAATATATGTCCAAAAAGGATAAAAGGATAAAAGTATGAAAGGATGAAAAGTATTGAAAGGATGGAAGGATAAAGGGATGAACTGATAAAAATATAAAAGGATGGAAGGATAGAAGGGTAAAATAATGAAGGGATTAAAGGATCGAAGGATTGAAGGATGGAAGGATGGAAGGATGGAAGGATGAAAGGATAAAAGGATAAAAGGATAAAGATGAAAGGGTAAAATGGTAAAAGGGTAAAAGGATAAAATGATAAAAGGATAAGAGTATAGAAGGATGAAAGGGTGGAAGGATAAAAGGATAAAAGGATAGAAGGATAGAATAAATGATAAAAGGATATGAGTATAGAAGGATGAAAGAATAAATGGGTGGAAGGATAAAAGGATAGAAGGATACAAGAATAGAAGGATAGAAAGATGAACGGATGAAGAAATGGATGGATGAAAGGGTAAAAGTATAAAAGGAAGGAAAAAGGGGAAAAGGATGAAAGGTAAGAAGGATGAAAGGCTGCAAGGATAAGGGGATAAAAGGCTGGAAATTTTGAATTCTCCAAAAGCGATGGCGTATTTTGCATACCGATCATTTTCTCGGAAGGAGAACCTTCTCTATTTCACTTCATCCTTGGATAGAGCACACAAAGACGAATTCAATAATATAGAACGTGAGTCTGAGATAACCAATTTCGGACTTATACATCGTCTTCTTAAGTAGTCAAATTTCGAAACCCTCTGAAAACGTTATGGATTTAGTTTTCTAGGAGTGGTTTTCTTTATGAATCAACAAATTCTGTGTATTATCTCTTTTGTCGATCAGAATTCAGATCTCTCAAACTCTTTTTTTGAGGTCTATTTAAAAATATGATGAAATGTGTATGGGGTATTCCATTTGGAAGAACGTATGTTTGCTATGTCACAGGCATATGGATCATCCTGTATAGTCGAAATTATCTGAAAGTTCATGTTCATATGACTGTGAACAACTTTGATTCCCAATATCTTTTCGTATTTATTCTAGTTCACCAGATTAGGGGGTGGCCTATGTTATGTGGGATACCCCTCGATGTGAGTATTCATTTGATCAAATGGTGTAGATGTAGAAGATATTCGAATCCGTGTTGAAATATTCCTGTATTCTGAATATCAGAAATACTATGAGTACACATTAAACTCGGAATAAAAATGTAATACCAAAGTTATTCGTTCCCTGATGTTAAATCGTACATGTTCCTGTTGATTTTACGTACGAGGTTACAGGAGAATCTTATTATGAATGGTTTGTCCAATCATTATTGGAATAATATTACATTGTTTGCACTCATCTTAAGACTTTGCCATTTCTAGCATGATTTTACCTCTGGATGCCATCATTCTCACATATAAAGTTATTAAACTAAAGGGTTTTTGTTCTTCAACTTCACAACTGATTATTTGGCGCGAAATGGTAACAACACCAAAATTTGAAGACCAAACATCCAGGAAGAAATTGCCAACTTCACGCCTGCTATTCTGGCATTAGGATAGTCACTACGTCACCTATCTGATTATTTGATCTTCAAAAATATGTAAAACAAAACTCTAGGTATGCGCCTACATTATGGAAAAAATTGTTGTTTTTTAATTTCTACCTGAAATAACTATTTCTTTTCAGCTACGTTACTAGAAAGAAACTGAGAAGTACGACGTACGACTCATCAAAGCATTATATACAGGGTGTCCCTAGACCAGTGGGACAGTTGAATATCTCCTGAACCAATAGGAATTTTCGAAATATTATAATTTTACATCATATCGCATCATAAGTGCTTACTCCAGGAATGACTATATTTTATACGAGATGCGCAAGAAAGGCACACAAAATCGAACATCAATTTTTTCAAATGAAATACCCTGGTTTTCATTGCATTTTCATATTCTCCTGGAAGAGCTGAATTCACAGACCTAGCACACTTGGGGTCTAGCGGGAATGATTTCCGAGATATAGGGTGTGGAAAATCGAGATTTTTCAATTTTGGGAATTTTTTGTGTCGAAACTATTCATTATTGGTCAAAACGGCTCACATGTCCATATCTCACCTTTTGATTTACTATTCACTCGTATTTAATTGAAACAAATACAGGGTGGTGTAGAATTAACAGTTTCAGTCAGAATTCTACACCACCCTGTATTTGTTTCAATTAAATACGAGTAAATAGTAAATCAAAATTTAAGATATGGACATGTAAGCCGTTTTGACCAATAATGGATAGTTTCGACACAAAAAATACCCAAAAATGAAAAATCTCGATTTTCCACACCCTATATCTCGGAAATCATTCTTGCTAGACCCCAAGTGTGCTAGGTCGTTGAACTCAGCTCTTCGAGGAGAATATGAAAATGCAGTGGAATACAGGGTGTTCCATTTGAAAAAATTGATGTTCGATTTTGTGAGCCTTTCTTGCGCCCCTCGTATAAAATATAGTCATTCCTGAAGTTAGCACTCATAATGCCATATGATGTGAAGTTATAATATTTTGAAAATTCCTATTGGTTCAGAAGATATTTAACTGTCCCACTGGTCTAGGGACACCCTGTATAGTCATAAAATGTATTTGTGATACTCTGCTATCCAAAGTGAGGGAACAGTTTGATTCAGCTCATATGAAGTTCATGCGCTTTTTAACAAAATTTGAAGAAAAATTCAAGAGATTGATTATTAAAAAAATTTTGAATTGGCGTAACAAATATGATGGAAGAAGAAACTAACACAACCCGTCGTAGAGCTGTTTAACACATCACTGAATAAAACGTGTAGAATGACTTCCTGATCAGGTGATGAATATTCAATGGAGATGAACTGTATTTAAAGTAGAAATCCTATACGTCGTTCGTCATATTCAATCGTTCTCGATGAGTTTTTGCGAAAACACTTCAACTCCTTGTATCCCAAGAACTGAACACTTCACGATCCATGTCAATACCTTAGTCATATAAAATATGAATATAAAAATCTATATCACTATCAGAGTTCATGCCTCCAAAATCATACCCGAAAAGAAAATTAGTGCGCCACTAGTTTCTGAGTGAAATTTTCTATGAGATAAAGTTTCAATTTGGCATTAGCGCATTTATCGCTGAAGAACTTCGTAGATATGGAGGTAGTCCAAGAAGTGTGAATTCGAAATGTACAGTCCTTTCTACGTAACCAGTAGTTAGGAAACGCGTCAGTTTGTTTGACGACGGGATTATGCGGGACGAACGAACGTATATTACGTGTAATTTTTTTTCTAATTTTGTTAGAAATTTTCACTCGAACAGATAATATAATGACCATCATTTCTACATGAATTCTACCGATTATGTACAAACATTCAGTATAGGCAAGTCGACTCCGCCCGTCACTTCGAAGTATCCGTCATAAAATAATATGGTCGCAAATTAGTGACCAAATTCACGAAAAAGACTCGTTCGATACTTCCATCAGTGGAAAATGGCTGATTCAAGTTCAGTTCTTCCAACTGATATTGAGAAAGCAGCTTGAAATGCATCATTCTTTTCGTCCAACCACATATTCAATAACGTAACTGGTGCTGTAGTGAATAATATTTCATCACCAGTTAAACCAGTTATGTTATATTTCACTTTACACCACAGGTTATACGAAAAGTGAGAAGTTTCAATATTTCCGTAGTTTTGAAAAGTTCCACATCACATGTCAAATCAAATAAAGAAGAATTTCGAGCCAAACTCAATATTTCCAAGGGATATCCTGAAACAGGTTGATTTTCATTCTCAATTTCCACATTTATGATCGACAATTTCTCGAATGGAACATCCTATCAACTATTGAATTCTCGAAATCTTCATGGAAAGCTGAATTAGGGTGTTCCATTGAAAAAAAAAACACGAAGCTAATAGCCTACCCGAAAAAAAATGACACTGTATATAAAACAACTACACAAAATGAAAGTTTGGGTGGTTTCAAACAACTTTTTCATTTAACATTCCTCGATATTCTTATAAAAACAACATAATGACCTCTTTATACTGAACTTTCCTTGAATAAAGTACCATTCTTATTTCACATTCTTGGGGGGATTTAAGACTGAGAAAATTGTTTGAAATGATGACTTAATAAAAACAAATTATCATAGTGATTTCCTTTCGTGCGCTTCATGCGTTAAAAAATATGTTCCATCAATAACTAATCCAAGTGCTTCGTAATTTTTTTTATTTTATAAGGATGCTTGCCAAAAATTCGACGGATGACGTCACAATGTGTCCATGATGATTGCAGACAAAAAGGTTGCTGCATGATCCGCCATTTTGAAAACAAATGTCATTTGAAAGGTATTTTTTCGCTCTATCGACTTACGTAAAATTATTCATACAGAGTGCCATTTGAATTTCAGTAAAATTCTGGGGCAAATCCTCTGTACTTGTACAGTGTGCAACATATGGAAATTTTTTTGATGAATTGCACAACCAAAATACAGATAGTGCCAAAGGTTGGTGCATGTTCGGTAATCATTCAAGGTGCACTTAAAATCGTTGCAAGTCAAACAGCATACAGGGTAGGTCAAAAAATATGAAAAATGCTCAGGAGTAAAGTACCCTTATTTCAGAAAATTCAGCAGACTGTTATGGAAAAAAGTTCTTTAAAATTGAAAGTTTTTCCTGAATACCAAAACATGGCCTCCTAAGACATATTTTAGTGTTTCGATTTGTTCCATTAATAACTTCCCAATTTGTATTTTTCTTTATATTCACCCTAAACACTTTCATAATTTGATCATAACAAAATCAGTTGATCATACTTTTGTTCAAATTGATGCACTTTTGTGCAATCAACTTGGATTTTATTTTTTCAGGGAATCACAAACTTGATGTTTGTTGCAACGATATACAGCTTAATTTTGAGATTTCGCAAACCATATTTCCAACAAGGTAAAACATCATTAGATAAGGAGTATGTCACCAAACTGCCTCAATATTTACTGTCAACCCTCATTTGCTCTGTTCCTTGGGTGTCCGTGATTTTTCAAAAGATATCATGGTTGTCGATCAATTTGTTCAGCTTTTTCATAAACATTTCAAATACAAAATGTTCACATTAAATGAAGGTTTTTGAATATCCATATTATCATTAATGATGTTTTACCTTGTTGAAAATAGGGTTCGCAAAATTTCAAAGTTGAGCTGGATATCGTTGCAACAAACATGAAGTTTGTGATTTCCTAAAAAAATTGAAATCCAAGTTGAATGCAAAAATATGCTTGAATTTAAAAAAAAAATGGGAATTTATTAACGAAAGGATTTGAAGAACTAAAGAATGTCTTAGGAAGCCATGTTTTGGTATTTAGGTATGAATTTTAATTGTGAACAACTTTTCTCAATAACATTCTGCTGAATTTTTTGAAATACGGGTACTTTACTCCTGAGCACTATTTATATCTTTTTACCTACCCTGTATGCTGTTTGACTTGCAACTATTCTGAGTGTACCTGAAATGATGATCGAACATGCACCAACTCTTGGCACTATCTGTATTTTGGTTGTGCAATTCATTAAGAAGATTCCCATATGTTGCACACTTAAATGACCACACTGTATATTGAAATTATGCTCATATTATTATCTTGTAGAAGCGAGGAGGAAAAATCCCAAATAATCAAGTAAAATGTATGTTACACCTCCTCGATCAACCAACAGGCGGTATTTCGAGCCGTCATTGCCTGAGATTTGACATTTCATGGAAGATGAATGAAGTCATTATGATATCCGAAACGCAAATGAAATTCATCACATACAAAGTATCTCATTGAGCACATACAAAGTACCCCATTGACGAACGGAACATTTTGGTATATAAACGAATTGGGTCCAATCAACTTATTTTGACCTCTACTTCAAGTAGAGCAATTTTGGGACACCCTGTATATAATCTATAACTGAAGTCATGTGAGGGATTTAAGCACAATTGACAATAAGGAATCACTAGATTCGAAAACTCTTGGAGAGTAGGTTTCCCGAAACGAAATAGCGATATACAAATGTCACAAGTTCTTCATTTATATTATCTACTATTTAATTGGAGAATCAAATTGAAAGGTATACACTCTGATCTGAATCTCAGACCATTGGACTATAGAAAAGTTTGAAAGTTTGATGTTTTTCTCCAATATTTATATGTTCAGAAATTGACATACAATGATTCCATTTCTGCCTTATAGAATCTCCGAGAATAGATTCACCTATTATACATTGAAAACATCGTTATATTCACATGTCTGATGTTTTGTTATATGATTTTTCAACAAAAAGAATGATATATACTTCTTTATCTAGATACAATCAAATTATCATGTCAATATCTTCCTGATTCGGATCAAACAGATTATCAAACACAAATACTACAAAGTACGAACCTTTCTCAGCCCTCTAGAATTCTTTATAAAACAGTTTGAATCAGATTAGAGCAGGTATAGCAAGGAATTTCTATCGATTCAACTTGGCAACAATGCGCTACCGCTTGTTCCGAGTCTCCACGCGTCTCACACATTCTGGTATATTGACGGTCTGTCGATGTACGGTTCTGATGTTTTACGGGTCTGTCAATGTACGGTTCTGCCATTTTACGGTTCTGCTATTTCACGGGTCTTAATCCAAAAAATTCTGAAAATTTACGGGTTTGGTAGCTGCACGATTCTGCCATTGTACGGGTCTGTCATTTTACTATTCTGCTGTTTCACGGGTCTGTCGTTTTACGGTTTTGATGAATTATGTATCGAAAATTCCGGTAGTCCGATGGATTATGAGTCTGTCGATGTACGTTTCTTGCATTTTACGGATCTAGAGTATTGGCAGTCTGTGCTTTTACGAGTCTGTCATTGTACGGATCTTTTATTTTACGGGTATCAAAAATCGACAGTTTGTCTTTTTACGGGTATGAACTTTTCGCATTCTGCCATTTTCAGATTCTGTACATCACAATTCTGCCAGTTTGCTGGTCGGGAATGTTCATTCTGATGAAATGGTGGTCTACAGAGTACGGGTCGCTGAATTACAGTCTGTGCTTTTACGGTTCTATGACTTTACGATTATATATTTTTATGATTCTGACGACATGGAGAGTATTTTATTTACTGGTTTGGCAAAGTACACTTCTGAATATATGGCAGTCTTTCGATATACTATTGTGATTTATGCATTCTGACATAATGCAGTCTGTCAAAGTACGGTTCGACAAATTACGGGTTGTACATATTGCAGTCGCTGAAATATGGTTCTGATGATTTGCTATTCTGATTTCTTACTATTCTAGTCAAATACATTCCAACTAATCGACGGTCTGTGTCGATACGTTCTGATGATGTATATGGACCCGGGAAGAAGTTGTTCTCTTCCGTCTTCTAGCATTGTTGTTTATTTTCTGAGCAATAATTGCGAAATTCACTTCGAGGTCTGCATCTATTTATTATCTATTGGATTTCTCGTAGTTGATAAGTATACAACAGCCTTCTAGTTGACAACTTCAAATTGATATTATTATTGAATCATCGTAGTACCCCATTGACGAACGGAACATTTTGGTATATAAACGAATTGGGTCCAATCAACTTATTTTGACCTCTACTTCAAGTAGAGCAATTTTGGGACACCCTGTATATAATCTATAACTGAAGTCATGTGAGGGATTTAAGCACAATTGACAATAAGGAATCACTAGATTCGAAAACTCTTGGAGAGTAGGTTTCCCGAAACGAAATAGCGATATACAAATGTCACAAGTTCTTCATTTATATTATCTACTATTCAATTGGAGAATCAAATTGAAAGGTATACACTCTGATCTGAATCTCAGACCATTGGACTATAGAAAAGTTTGAAAGTTTGATGTTTTTCTCCAATATTTATATGTTCAGAAATTGACATACAATGATTCCATTTCTGCCTTATAGAATCTCCGAGAATAGATTCACCTATTATACATTGAAAACATCGTTATATTCACATGTCTGATGTTTTGTTATATGATTTTTCAACAAAAAGAATGATATATACTTCTTTATCTAGATACAATCAAATTATCATGTCAATATCTTCCTGATTCGGATCAAACAGATTATCAAACACAAATACTACAAAGTACGAACCTTTCTCAGCCCTCTAGAATTCTTTATAAAACAGTTTGAATCAGATTAGAGCAGGTATAGCAAGGAATTTCTATCGATTCAACTTGGCAACAATGCGCTACCGGTTGTTCCGAGTCTCCACGCGTCTCACACATTCTGGTATATTGACGGTCTGTCGATGTACGGTTCTGATGTTTTACGGGTCTGTCAATGTACGGTTCTGCCATTTTACGGTTCTGCTATTTCACGGGTCTTAATCCAAAAAATTCTGAAAATTTACGGGTTTGGTAGCTGCACGATTCTGCCATTGTACGGGTCTGTCATTTTACTATTCTGCTGTTTCACGGGTCTGTCGTTTTACGGTTTTGATGAATTATGTATCGAAAATTCCGGTAGTCCGATGGATTATGAGTCTGTCGATGTACGTTTCTTGCATTTTACGGATCTAGAGTATTGGCAGTCTGTGCTTTTACGAGTCTGTCATTGTACGGATCTTTTATTTTACGGGTATCAAAAATCGACAGTTTGTCTTTTTACGGGTATGAACTTTTCGCATTCTGCCATTTTCAGATTCTGTACATCACAATTCTGCCAGTTTGCTGGTCGGGAATGTTCATTCTGATGAAATGGTGGTCTACAGAGTACGGGTCGCTGAATTACAGTCTGTGCTTTTACGGTTCTATGACTTTACGATTATATATTTTTATGATTCTGACGACATGGAGAGTATTTTATTTACTGGTTTGGCAAAGTACACTTCTGAATATATGGCAGTCTTTCGATATACTATTGTGATTTATGCATTCTGACATAATGCAGTCTGTCAAAGTACGGTTCGACAAATTACGGGTTGTACATATTGCAGTCGCTGAAATATGGTTCTGATGATTTGCTATTCTGATTTCTTACTATTCTAGTCAAATACATTCCAACTAATCGACGGTCTGTGTCGATACGTTCTGATGATGTATATGGACCCGGGAAGAAGTTGTTCTCTTCCGTCTTCTAGCATTGTTGTTTATTTTCTGAGCAATAATTGCGAAATTCACTTCGAGGTCTGCATCTATTTATTATCTATTGGATTTCTCGTAGTTGATAAGTATACAACAGCCTTCTAGTTGACAACTTCAAATTGATATTATTATTGAATCATCGTTATTGACATCACAGGAAAAAGTGTATTATGATTACCTGAAAAAAATATTGAATTTTAATCTTTGGTAGAAGTCCATATTGCTCAAAGTGGAGTGAAATTTTTCAGAGGACTTCGAGCATTTCTTCCTTCCTCTCATTATATTTCAGCTCGAGAGCCTCAATCTGATACCGTACTTATTACTCATCCGCATTCACAAATACAGATTTCCATGTTGATTTATCAAATATATGTGGTATCAAAATAGTTCGAGTATTTCAAAATCAGGGAACCGAGACCTACGTGACAGGACAATCGGTATACTTGATATAATCACTGCCATTCGCCGCTCTTTAGGCTTTCGCATCGTATGTACAGGGTCTTCACGTATATTTTCATACCCCACTTAACTATTTTATTTATTGTTGAATTTTATTTCCCAAGGAACGTTCATAGTTTTTTTAATAGGACATTCTGTATTTCATTGCATTTTAAGATTTCCCCTAGAGAGCTGATTCCATCGATCAATCACAGTTGGGGTCTAGCTGAAATGATTACAGAGATATAGGGTGTGAAAAATTGAGATTTTTTCAACTTCAGGAATATTTTGTGTCGAAACTATTCATTATAGGTCAAAACTGATCTAGAGTCCCTGACTCAACTTTTGATTCACTATCTACTGACGTTCAATTGAAACAAATACAGGGTCATCAGAATTCTAGATTTTTCACTACCCTTCTTGAATAGCTTCATTATGAAGTTTTTCAGAAAGAATATTGTCTATCGAAACAACTTCATGATGAAGCTATTCATGAAGTTCATTCTACCATCAAAAACACGTTGGGAATAATAATTATCAGCTATAATAAAGACCTTCAAATTCGAAAAATCAGGAGTATACAAACTCAACTGTGGATCTTGTCCTGGGGTATATCGGACGTTCAATCAGCGCATTCATGAAAATAAGATGAATTTTTTGAAGAAAGAAAAAAACAAATTCAACATACGCCAACCATAAATGAGGAGAAAACCATAGTTTTGATTATCATATCAAGATTCTACACGTAGAAAATAATGGAATAAAACTCAATTATTCTGAATCATTAGAAATCAACAAACTCAAAAATTCTGACATAATATAACTTAACAATCAATTGGGCCTCAATAGTTCACCACTATTGAATTTGTTTTCTGAGTAGGTGATTATATGTATTCGGTAATAACCCTTTCAGGTAAATCTGATACACCGTATTTCAATGTAGATATGTTGCCTTATTTCCGGAAATGAAGGTTTATCGAACCTGTCCGCAGGTGAATAATCCTTCAGGTTGGTAAAGTAGGATATATAAACAAACCAAGGTGAGTGTAGTTCATCGTACCAGTATATCACCAGACGAAACATGTCGTGTGTTTGAGATCACGTAGGAATCTTATCGTATGTGAAGTTTTAACATTTGTCATGAATTTCCATCATAAGAAAAACTCATTCAAGAATCAAATATCAGTTACAAGCCCTGTTATCAGAAATTTCAACTCAACAATACAAAAAAAGCAATTTGATAAGATGACTTTCAACGATGATATACAAGCAGTCCAGAATTCTCTTATGGAAGTCCATGACGAAATTAATCTTTCGAAATTAAAAATAAAACTTGCTGAATAGTCATGAAAAGTTATATTTTCATTGAGGAAAGCCTAGGCGATATTTGAGATTCAACTTTTGCAAGGCTCTTTACATACATTATTATTCATGCCGGAATTATAACACCAGAACACTTCGTAAAATCGCATTCAACGAATAACTCAAAGATAATATGAAAGCGTTGCGCCATTGCCACCTCAACTTTCGAGTATTTTGCAATAATTGGAAATCATTGAACTCCAGGCATTCCGAATTGATAATAACATTGGTTTTGTATTGAAAATACCTTCAACTGAACTCCAGACTCATACTACCCAATACCTGTATATGATAACAAAAGTGGGCTCCACCACAATGTCCCGATAGGTCATGAAAAGTCGCAAAAGATGATGATTCCTCAATGTATCTTACCATCGCGAAACCTTCAAGATGCATGCGGATGATGATTTTTCAGAAACAAAGCGAATACATATTTCCATTCCTGATTGGTTGTACTCTCAGCATGCGGGATAAGACCACTGAAGAATTCCCAGAGAATTCCGGAGCATTTCAATATACTGTATACATAAATATACAATATGCAAATATAAAAAGTGAACTTATGGTTAGTAATAGTCGTAGAACCCTTGCATTTGAAAATCACCCGTCCAGACAGAAATTCGAAAACATAAATAATTTACAAGAACTCTATTCAGAAAATTCACTTCAGTTGCAATGCATTTGTAGACGTAACTAAATACAAGCTTGTTCAAGAGGAACTTTCAATTTCTCGTACAATACACACTCTGTATTGTTACTCTATCTATGACTGTTGTTTAGACGTTCCACATGAATTCCACCCTCTAGAGTTGAAACCCTTGGTAATCGATAACATTGATGCGGATGATTTAGTGATAGCCCAACACAGGTTGGACCAATATTCAAGAGACCTCGATGACCTGATCAACGAGCCCTCCGTTTCCAAGCACATTTCATGGTTAACCCACGTGACAATCACCGTCGTAGTTGGACTTACCCTTTTATATCGCGGATCGCTGGTGGTATAGGCAAACACTCGTTATTTCGATTCTCTGTGCTGATGATATCAATTGTTGATAAATACAGCTACAAAAATTTTCTTGTGAGTACTAAGTGATAACATAGTTGATCCAGCATCTCATATAGTGGAAGTGAACTGTAAGTCATCTGATTAGTATCATTACCTGCATGTTTACATTCGAAAATCTCCAAACGTTAAGTGATAAAAAACAACCCAGCCGGCTAACATCGTAGGTCGAACATCTATCCCACCAAAGGTCACTAAATCTTGTTCAGATATGGTTGGCGATGATCAGCTAACAAATAACCAATTATTCTCAAAATTACTACAAACCATCGAGAACGGAAATGAGAGGGTTAAAGTTGAATTGATTAAACATATAGATTCTGAAAACCAAAAACTGGTAGATATTATCGGTGCTCAGAATAGGAAAATCTCTGAACTTGAACAGAAGTATCGAAATATCGCTGAAAATTATCTTGCTCTGGACAGGAGATCCAGAAAAAATAACATCATTGTATATGGTTTAGAGGGTGATTTCAGTTCTTTCAGTGCAAGGCCAGTTATTGAAGAGATCAACTCTTTGTTAGGCACGAATCTATGTGAATCTGACCTCAACAATATATTCCCTCTTAATAATACGTCTAAACCAGCTGTCAAAATAGAGTTCACCTCTTATTTGAAAAAAAAAATACAGTTTTCCAGAATATCTCAAAATTGAAGGAAAGCAACATCTCTATTTCACATGATCTTTGCATTGAAGATCGACTGAACAATAAAATTTCGGTGAAACATATGAAGGAGGCCCGTGAGAAACATCTCACTGCAAAAATAATCAATCACAAACTCATAATTAACGGCACAACCTATACTGCAGACGAATTAGAAAAAGGGAGTGAAATTCCACAACTTGAAGCTTCGTATAAAAGAGGACGAGAAACGTATAGTGCTCCATCAACACCTCCACATTCTTCACTGAGTCTTCCACATACCACTGAAACTGTGAATATTGAAGAGGTATTTGAACCCAATACACTCAACACAACGATTAGACCACCTCTCAAGAAAAAAAAGGAGCAGAATATAGTCATTGGGCCGACATCTGAGAGAATAACACGACAAAGTTGTTCATCTTCGAAAACAAATCCCGCTGTTTAGTTGCTCATCTTCATAATTCCTACTACTGTCTATATTCTCCTCACCTCATTGAAACTTACTCTGTTTTGTTTTTATCATATTATCATAAAAATATATTCTTTCATTTTCTTTTACTTTAACTTTTTGTAATGAAACTCAAAATATGTCACTTGAATATGAGATCACTTCCTGCTCACTTCAATCAACTAAATGCTGTATTAACCAGTCACCATTTCGATATTATTATTCTTAGTGAGACATGGTTGAATAGTTCAATAAATTCTGTGGACATTAGCATAGAAAATTATGTACTGGTAAGAAGAGATAGATCTGATGACAGTGGTTATGGAAGTGTAGCGATTTATTTGAGAAACTCCATCAAGTATTCTGTTCTTTCGTTGAATGAAACTATCGAAGAATTGTGGTTGGGCATAAAATTAAAAACATTCAATCTAGCACTGGGTTGTATCTATAAGCAACCGAAACTGAACACAAATAATTTTCTGATTGAATTTGAAAACAGTTTATTCTCAATTCTGCCTGAATATGATAAAGTGATATGCTTGGGCGATTTCAATATTAACCTTTTCGATATCGATAACTCACATACTCAAAGTTTCAGTGAGCTGTTGTCGAGTACGGGGTTGCAGCAGTTGGTTGATTTTCCAACAAGAATCACTAGTAATAGTTCCACCCTGATTGACCTCATCCTTGTCTCGGAAGAGCTAAACGTTACTAACTTCGGATCGCTACATGTTCCTCAAGTATCCGATCATGAACTAATCCACATCACTCTGGAATTAGCGGAAGATAATGTTAACCCCACACCTACAACCTACAGATCCTTAAAAAATATAAACTTCAACCAACTAAATGATGATCTACGCTCTATTCCCTGGAGGAATATCTTCCACCTAGATACCACCGATGATAAAGTTGACTTTTTTACTGAAAATTTGAATTCTCTACTGAATCTTCATGCTCCCCTCATCACTAAAGTTTTCAAGAAGAAACGTAATCCATGGATAACCCATAACATTCTTCTTATTTTCAAAGAAAGGGATAAATCACTTAGAAAATTCAAAAAAACTAAAGATCAACGACACTATGAGGAATATAAAATACTTCGAAACTTTGCTAATCGATCTGTAGAGCGAGAAAAAAAGCATACTTGCAACATCATGTTGGAAGAAATATTCAAAACACTTGGGATACTATGAAAAAATTGAATATTTATATGAAAAATAAACATCCTGCAGTTTCTGCACACCTATCTGATGTCAATGAAATAAATAATTATTTTTCATCCTCAATTCCTCAGGTATTACCTACGAATAACATAGATACATACTACAGTGGACATAAAGCGGGACTATCGGGTAACTTTCAATTCACAAAAGTTGAGTCAAGTGAGATATATAGGCAATTGGAAATCATAAAGACAAGAGCTACTGGAGCTGATGGTCTCAGTATTGACTTCATCCTAATGTGTTGTCCGTTTATTATTGACTATATTTTACACAATATAAATTTCTGTATAGAGTACTCTGTATTTCCTGCTAAATGGAAGGTGGCTCATGTAATACCGTTACCAAAAGTAGACGTTGTTAGTGATTTCAAAGATTTGAGACCTATAAGTATTCTCTCCACTATTTCAAAAATTCTAGAAAGAATCATAAAAAAACAACTGGTTGAGTACTTGGAAAAAAATTCCATACTCCCAGAAACACAATCTGGATTCAGAAAAGGTCACAGTTGTGCCACCGCTCTGCTTAACGTCACAGACGAAATTTTCAAAGCCACAGATTCTGGATTACTCACAATTGTGGTTTTACTGGATTACTCAAAAGCATTTGATACGCTCAATCATGATGTTTTGATATGTATACTGAAATATATAGGACTCTCTATGAATTCGGTAACCTTCTTTTCTAATTACCTCAGTGATAGGCAACAGCGAGTCATTTCAGAAGGCAGCTCATCAGACTTGAGGTCACTAACTTGTGGTGTTCCTCAGGGCTCTATACTTGGTCCCATTCTGTATATCATCTACACTGCTCTGTTCCACACTTTCGTTAATAATTGCCATTTACAAATGTATGCCGATGACACACAGGTTCTTCACTCTTTTCATCCTTCTGATATGCTGAATAGTAGTAGAATTATTAATAGTGAACTGAACACTATTTATAGAATCTCCCGTGATCATCACCTGGCTCTAAATCCCAACAAATCAACTGCTTTACTGTTCGGTAATAACAAGGCTCGGGAAATATTGAAGAAAGATATTTAGTTATCCATCAACAATGTCCCTTTGAGTTTTTCTGATGCAGCAAAAAATCTTGGAGTATGGACAGATGCCTCCCTACGATTCCATAAACATGTCTCTGAATGTATAAAGAAGTCAATCTGGAAACTGAAACTCCTATAAAGCTCACGTTCCTTATTGAACAGACATCTAAGAACTGTACTCTGTAACTCGCTAGTTTTGTCAACGTTTAACCATTGTGACACTGTTTATGGTCCATGTCTCACGGCAGTTGATGTTCATAGGATACAAAAAATACAGAATCACTGTTTGCGTTTCATCTTCAGTATAAGAAAGAGGCAACCCATTCGTCATAAGCTTACTGAAGCTGGTTGGCTAAATATGAAATCTCTTCGTAAACTTCACTGTGCCACGCTGTACCATAAAATCATTTTATCGAAACAGCCAAGTTATTCATTCAAGAAAATCAAATTTCGATCAGATGTTCATAACCTGAACATACGGTCAAAGGGTATTATAACTCCACCTATTCACAGATCGAGCATGTTTGAGAGAAGTTTTTCATATAAAGTTTCTGCCATATACAACTCCATACCGAACTATGTCAAGGACAGGTCTATCTCTACTTTTCATAAAGCCTGCAGGGAACTATATCTTCAATAAGACTGAGTCTAACTTATTATCTTGTTTTCATTTAGTAATTCAGTCATCTTGTTACATCTTTATTCTTGAAAACAAAAGTGAATAACTGGACCACTTCGATACCTACCTGTTGATATATATTCGTAATTGGTTAATATTCGAAAACCCTTGTTTAATTAGTCTAACTTATACTTAACTTTTTTTTTTTTTTCTTTGTATTACATTTCTTTTATCTTTGCCATTTTATATCATAAATTGATCATTTCATGGGTTTTCTTTTTTTGGTTAGATACTAAGACTAGATTTAAGCCTGGTTGAGTGGAAGACCATCACCTTGCTATCAGCAAGAGATGAACTTCGCCATTTCAGTATGTATTTCTTTTGTACTGAATAAAGTTTATTATTATTATTATTATTATTATTATAACTGTTCTGCAAGTGTCGCCAACAACAGGGACCTCAAGAGCCAACAAAGCCTCTCAGAAGATTTATCAGATACCTACCCAATGTCCTAATGGAGCCGCCCAGTATCAACGAGAAAGAAGTAGAACTTTAAGGAATCTGAAAGTCGTAGCCAGAGCAGCAACTTCTTCAAATGATGGAGAGTTGGTATGTGAAGACTCCACATGAGTCAATTGTTCTCCAGAGATCACCTCCATCTCGTGTTCACCAGGGACTACGAAGATCTTGTTGTGGAGCAGGAGACAAGGCCTTCAATTCAGCAGTTTCAAGAACTTCGTCACGATACCTCTTCGTATTTTGCTCAAGTTGAAAAGCTAGAGTTATAAACAACCTAGTTAGTGGTCGTTAAACAATCACTCAATATATTTGTAGTATTGAGTGTTTGGTGATAAAATCACTGTATGATGAAATATTTTTTGAAGGAGTATATTTCTAAAGGATGTATGTTCACTGTATATTACATTTTTCGAATAGAGCACCTATTGCTGACATTATCCAATTCTGAAGAGTGTATATGGAAATACATATCTATATTGTTATCTATTGTTTGTACCATTCTGCATCCAACCGTGTTTCAAATAGTGTTCCGCACGACAGTCTCGTTTTCGAGTCTCTAAGTAGTTCGCACGAGAGTCTCGTTTTATAGTCTCACATGGCCTTCTCGAGACAAGACTCGAAACGGTACTCTGGCAAGACTTGAGAGGAGTTTTCATTGGTGTTGTCTCTTCTTTGTCAGAATATTGTTTCGAATCTCGTCTCGACACGACCATGTGAGACCATGTTAGACTCTCGTGCGAATTGCTAGTTTCGACAGATTCTACGAGAAATAGAAAATGGTTCTGGATCGAGATATATTCGACAGATATACTTATCGTTTCTTATTCGAATCGTCCAAGTTTTCTTGAAAACAAAGGAGTATCATGAAATATATATCATTTTTCACTAAATACATGGAAAATATATGTTAATACCTATGAGCAGTTCGAATTATATTTGCCACCATGGATACAATCAAGAGGATCGATTTTCGACAACATTTTGAGGAAAGTTTATCTGAGAAAAAGTCCAAATGCTCATTTAATGAAGAGACAATTTTTTGTAACAATTATTCTGCTCGCTGTTGTGACTTTCGATAATCAATTTCTCCAAAAGAATAGATGAGATTCGAGACTGACACTGCTCCATGTATCCTGTATCACTCAGTACATTCACTTGGCCTGCTGAATAACGGTATAGTATTCAATGATACATAAACATTCATTCTAAAGTCGACATCTAAACTAATGAGAAGTGTTTTCGTTTGATTCTTTCAACTTGAGAAATTATATTACGGTTATTTATTGTCAGTGAATATGAATGTAAATGAAGACTTTTGACAACTGGTCATTTAAGATACAATATTCATATTCAACCAACCAATCCCCAAAAAAAGCGGACAAGAACCTGCCAAACAACTACAGGCCCATTGCCCTGTTATCAGTTATCTCCAAAGTGATGGAGAAAGCCATCAATATTGAGCTTATCAAATATCTGGAGAGCTCAGGAATCATCAATGATAGACAATACAGCTTTCGCCACCAAAGATCTACTGGAGATCTACTTGCCTACGTCACCCATTTATGACAAGCCCAGTCAGCACATCCTCTCGTATTTCAATGCCTACCTCCTGTCCCTATCCTCCCTAGGAACGCACGATGTTCTTTGAACATTATGGGAATTTTCTTTCGTGCGCTCCAAGGGATGAAAAAAATTCAAATATTTCTTCACCAAATCAAATATACATCTCCTAATCTGGTCTTCATTTTCAAGGGACATCCTAGATTGGTGCAGGCCCTCGCAAAATTATATTCGAACCTTACTGGCCAGAATATCAACCCGTATACAGAAGTCATCATAACGACTGGGGCGTACGAGGCACTTTTCTGTGCAATTATGGGGCACGTTGATAAGGACGATGAAGTCATTCTGATTGAACCCTTTTTTGATTGTTTGGAACCGATTGTGAGATATGCTGGTGGGAAACCCAGATTTCTTTCACTGAGAATGGTAAGGTGTATGTAATGTGAACTGTCTGAAATAATTTCTGCGGCATATGATTTATAATTTTCAGATTCGAAATCGATGAAGGAGAAATTGATTATTCATCAATACTTTGATTTGAAGGTAGAGTGTCTCGTTTTCCGAATAATGTTATAGGACTCGTTAGAGAGAGATATTTTCCCAGCATTACTGATACGCATGATTTTTGAAAGCTTCAGGCCTATTGAGTTTCGAACATCCTATATCTGTGTGATCATGCCCGCTACACCCAAGTGTGATAGATCAATCAAATCAATTCATTTACTAGCGATTTTCTCTAAAACGGTTAGCTAATTCAAGAAAATGCAAGAGACTGAAATATATGATTTTTTAGTGGCGAATTCAACGATGATGTTTGAATTCAATTTTTTTTGGAGGAAATTGATAATGTTTGCCATCAAATCTGTATGCAACCCTCATTCACCCCTTTCGATTCGAGTTACCTTATTTTTGAATCAAGAAATGAATAGATCGTATAAAAATACAAGTAACTGTGAATTTTCAAAATATTTGATGCATAATTGTAGCCACAATTCAAAATTCAAGATTTTTTTTGCGCATCTTGCGATGCCTGTAGCTTGGAGGGGGTGGATTTTAGGATACATGTTTATGGAAAAAAAAGTCTTATTTTGACCCCAGGAATATGTCATTAAAATATTTGTATTCAATTATGTAACACCCTGTATATATAAAGAAATACATTGAGAATTCGCATTCTCCATGTGATGAGTATATTGATTCTTCCTTGGTTTATTCAACAGAAAACAACAACTTTCCTGGCTATATGCCACGACGAATATTGAATTACATCTTTTGAACACACACGATAAGAATTCGAAAACAAAATCGTCCGAAGTAGAGAACTCGCATTCTTCTTCATATAAAGATATGCATATAGTATCATTCTGAATATTCAATAGAGAACAACTACTTTCCTGGCTATTTGCCACGTCGAACATTGAATTATATCTGTTGAATATCCAAAAAGAGAGCATGGAAAATCAAAATACTCTGAAATTGAGAATTAACATTATCTCTCAAATCAAATAGAATAATATGATGTACCATGATATTTAAATATAACTCACCAATATGTTCAGTATTGAAATGGAAATTGAAATGTATAGGAGAAGTAGGTATACATACTTGTATGAACTCTGATCTTGATGAGCTTGGAACTTAAAAAAAATCATTCATATCAGTGATATGGGGATTATATCTCTCACAAACATGTTATATGACTCAACTCGAGTAAAACTCATTTCGGATATCATATCCTCATCAGTAACCTGAAGTCCAGTTCTTCTTTCAGCCATTATTAATGATATACACAATTTTTATCTCCCTATAATATAAGTAAAACTATAACGAATTGAAATCTGAAAATTATAATTTGTTGACATTACCACTGTCATCGGGCATTCGTTTTTGGATGTATTATAAATTTATATTCATCATATAGGACGTGGAATAAAATTCTGAATTGGGAAAACCTAATCATGAATCTGCGATTGAGGTTTATGAAAATAACAAGTTTCCATCGTTCAAGTTTGAACCCCACACACTGTCACAATGTTGTGACATATTACTACCGAAGAAACAGAAGACTCTTTTCCTTCTCTTTCCTCGGTACTGCTTCTGTTAGTTTGGACCTAGTAATTCTGGTTTCATTCTTCTGACCAATGAAATATTAGGATTTCATATTTGGCGCTGAATTTTGGCAGGAAGCGACTCGTGTAGATAAGATAATTCCAGATGAGGATTCCAAGGAGGAGATTTTCGCAAGCTATCTCGATGCTTTTTCTCGGCGACCGTCATGGTGTGCACTTGAGCCAGTTTGAGCAACTTTTCTCTTCTCGGTTCAATCCGTAGAAACCCTTCGGGGTTGTTTTTTCGAAAATCATTCAATACATCCTATATTATGGCCATGGACCTGTATAGGATTTGTTCCAACTTTTCGGAGACTGCCTGATGTGCCCAGGAAGCCCTGCAGCCGACCCTTTCAGCTTATGATGATTCCAAACTAACAGTTCTTCATGCCCTCTCTCCCTCCCAGAAGGTAAGTCATTTGCACTTTTAAACTGGTGAGCAATATTTCCTCTTATATCAGTTTTTTCTGTTTTCCACGTGTCTATCAGGAGGTTATATCAACCTGTTAATTCTTCAACAGGGAGCTAGGGTATGGCTTATCTGTCCTTGGTTTCTAGAAACGAAAAGCTTGGCGGTTAATATCTCGACCTTGGTCATGATTCCCACAAGGACCAGATCGCTCATTTCATCCTGATCAGAGTCGACAGGTGGCCCAGGTCGAGCTTACTAGTAATTGATCAAGCTGACCGGCTGAGCCACACCACTGAGCCTTACTGTGGATTGTGGAGGTCCAACAACTTCTTCGTTCGTCTTCGTTCCTGTCTTTGTCTTTTTTTTCAGATGCCTATACACCATATTTAACATGATTGTATGAAGCTCTTATGAAGCTCTTCCATAGCGGTTTCAGGTTTTTCCACAGATTATTGTCATATCAATTCTTTTGAATATTTATAGATCCCATTTTATAGTTGGAATATGATGATTGCTATATATGAACGCTAGTCATATAAATAGGTGGTAATTATCATGGTGCAGGTTGACAAATTTTTATAAACCATACATCATTTTGATTCCACTAGAAGCAGTCATATTTTATGGTTATAATATTTCATGGTTATGATATTTCATGATCATGTTACTTTGAGATATTTCATGATAACATATGATACATATTCTGATAGTCTGGTCCCTACACTGATCTACTTAAACCTTGTCAATTATGGGGGAAATGCATAGGTCTGAAACTTGATATGGTTTTATCCATCTACTTGTGTTAGCACTGCCATATAAGAAGGTATTTTCGTATTTCTATTTCAGGATAAGGTTTTGGAAAACATTGTAAGTATCTGTCCACCTAATTGGTATTCTCAATTATCCAAGTATCAGTAATTGTTTTGTAAATTGAGTGGCGCCCTCTGAACTTGAAATTTAACTATCTGCAATCACAACGAATCTATTATCTGTTCTCTGGCGGTTATATAACAAATATGAAAAAAGTAGGCCACATAAATAGCATCCAACGTGTTGTTTAAAATTTCAAGATCATAATAAATTCAAAATTTTCTGATTCATCTTCTTAAATTGTGAGTGTTGAGCATTCAGATGAGTAAAAGCACTTCTATCGGGTCGGTTCCACAGGAAAAATGGACTTTGTCACACTGGTGAGCACAGTGGTGAGCGTAGTACTGTTGACAAATTTGGGTGTTATTTGCAATTTTGAATTTTATCTCCAACGAAGTCGTTCATAAAATTTCAATTCTGACTAATATTTTTTGGTAACATTTTTGACAGATATTTTCCAGTGAAATTATTTTTCATTTCTTTGTGTCTGTCAGTACTTCGATATTTTTATTTGTTCTCTGTGTTCTTGTTCAGATTAGTTTACATGGATTCATTTGAGGCAAAACATTCGCTCATAATGGAACTCAATTATGAATTGAGGATAAGAGGTGTTATTCCTGAACGTAGCATGAATAAAAAGAGAAAAATTTTGGGACGTCTGCTTGCTAAAGAATCACAACAAGGACTAAATGTACTTACTTTTATTGACCTTTCATTCATTTATGCATCAGAGAAAGTTGAAATAGAAAGCACTTCGAGGGATCTTCTACCGATTCTAATTTCAAGAGGCCACTATCAAGAATATGCTATATAACTTTCAGAATTCAGAGAATACCCTCAGACGCAGATGATCCAAATTTCGCAAAAAAGGCTTTTTTTTTAAAATGAAGCCCATGCAACAGCATTACAACTAGATGCAGAATTGCATAATAAAGTTTCTGATCCAGAGCCTGACCCAGTCAATGCACCTTCAGCAAGTACCAGTAACAATTATTCTTCATAAGGTTCAATGAAATCAACCCCTGTTCACAAACTAGGAATTCAATTTGATGGCGATTCAAGGAACCTTTTATCGTTCATAGAACAAGTTGATGAACTTGCACAAGCAATACACATTCCAAAAAATAGATTATTCGAATCTGCAAGTGATCTTTTCACTGGGATAGCAACTTTCTGATATGGTCTCTGGTAGAAGGTCATGGTTTCTCAATGTGGAGTCAAGTATTGAATACTAACTGATACACGAAGTCATCTCCACGACATTTAATGTGATTAACACATCAGAATTGGTTGGTACATGTTTCGGATATATATATGTCCATCATCAGCCTTATGAGAAAAAGCATAAATAGTGTCCTGAAATTATAATGGTTATTTAGTACAATTGACAAGTTATGAAAAGGAGTGCTCACATGGGGATGAAAAAAAGGTTATGTGACCAACTTTAAAATTTCAAAATTTCCTTTGTTTGGGTTTTAAGGAAATTATTATCAAAAGAGAAAACCCAACAAACCCCTGGAAATTACCATACAATGTTTTCTGTAATGACCATCAAATGGCACATATGTATGCGACATTGGAAATGGAAACGTGTCCATCTTGCCCTGCACCAGCACACGACGGACATCACCTGACCAGGCGGAAAGAACCACGGCATGTGTCACACGTCACAAGTCAATAAAAAAGACAAGTGGCACGAGACAACATGGTAGTGACTGTCCACCCAGCGGTGACATATGCCATGAGGTTAGGTTAAAACTCAAAAATTCAATGGAAAAATCGAAGACCAAGGCAGGAGAAAATTCCATAATTTTTATTATCATTTCATTTTGTGAAATGTAGAGAGTTGAAAAATTCCAGACTATAATAGTGGGTTTGTTCATTCAGTGAAATGACATTGTTGTTATTCAAAGAATTGTTGATTTCAAAAATCTCTAATAACAGAATCGATAATTTATCTTTCGAGCAGCCTGTGAAATTTCCAGATCTGTCTGACTGTTGAAAGAGTGGTTGAAGTTGAGAATATGATTGGCAAAAGAACTTTTAGTGTAGTATTCATCCAAATGAAGATTTTTTGATTTTTCTATAAGTTTGACATGCTTATTGACTCGAGTTTGAATACTACGGCCACTTTGACCGATATACTGGGCATCACAGATAATATAAGAGCAAGTGATTTCGAAATGGTATGCGTGGTATAAAAGGAAATATTCATATCTTTGCTATGTCTATGAAAAATGTTTTTAATGTCATTGGAAACTTTACCTAGAAAAGGAATTGAGAAGAAACGTGTCCGAGGGTTGTTCAACGGTACTAAAGACTGATTCAAGGATTTCTGTAGATGTATGTTGAAAATTATATCTGATAGGTATGTTGGATATCCATTGTTGTTTGATGATATTGTGTTCTGTGTTGAAGTCAGATGGACTCAAGGGAATCTTAAACAATCGATGGAAAAGAGAATTGAAAGCTGCTAGTTTATGTGATATTGGATGGCATGTAGTGAAAGGAATGACTGAATCAGTATGTGTTGGCTTACGATAAATGTAGAAATTGAACTCGCCATTGTCTGATGTTGATCAATAAATCTAAGAAAAGGAGTGAATTATTATTTGCAATTTCCATTGTAAATTGTATGCAAGGATGTAACCTGTTCAGAAAATCAAGAAGATGGTGTACTTTCGCAAGTGTACCATTAAAAAGGACCAAACAATCATACACATATCTATAGCAGAAAACATTTTTTTGAAAAGTGTAAATTCTTTTAATTTTTGTTCGAGATCATGCAAGCCCAGAATTTTGGGAATAAAAATTGTTATTAAATTGGAAAAAAAATTGTTTTATTACAATATCCAAAAGAGAGCACAAATTCAAACAGTGAAAAGTTGAAATGCCAGAATCAAAAAGTAGGTTTTTCACCAATTAAATACAATCATCTGGAGGAACACTAGGAAATAAATTGACCACATCATAAGACAATAAAATGGAGTCGTGGGAGATGTTGAAATTCTCAATTTTGTTTATGAGATCGAAAGAGTTTTTTAATAAAAGGGGATTACTGAAATCTGATGACTCTTTCATTATAAAGTTCAACCAAGATGCTAATTTGGCACAAGGGGAATTACAATATGAAACAACAGATCTGATGGGTATGTTATCTTTATGAATTTTTGGAAGTCCATATAGTAGAGGGGTAGAAGGATTCATTGGTGTGAGCTTGAACTTGGAAGAGCCATAGAATGTGATAGTGATAGGTTGGGTCAACATTCAATTCAGAAAAACTATCAGTCCTGAGAAAATTCAATACTTTCTCAATATAATCTGTCTTGTCTAAAATAACTAAGAAATTACCCTTATCTGCTTTTGTAACAACTAGATTATTGGTGGAAACTTTTTTGGCAATATTTTTGTTGGTTTTGTTGCCTGACATGTGGAAAGAACGAGTAGGAGAAGGTTTAGAAAAATTCTTATTCGATGACCTGGCAATATTACTTCTTAACAAGTCCTTATTGGGAAACAGGTTTCTTTCAATGACTCTTCCACATTCTGTGGATAAAAGTTTGAAATTGGGGACATTATTGAATCTATCTAACCATGGGTCACCCTGTTTATTTTTCTAATCGCTATTCAACTCGAGCAGCCCATATTATACCCATTCATTTTTGTTACTAAGATCACGGCTTGCGGGATAGATAGCTTGCAGGTCGCCTGGTCACGTGTCATCGATCGTTTGATATCTGTCACCGGCCCTCTGTCAAACGTCATCTGCCATACATCAAACATTAGCTGTCTGATATGATTGCTGAGCCCACCTGAAGTGTAGTGGTCTTCTCATGAGTCGCCCTATATATTTTATCAATTTATATTCAACTCAAACACCCTATATATAAATATTCAACCTTGTTATTGGCATCGATGTGTTATTACTGTTCTCATCAGCAGCTTACTGCTAGCTCGCTCGTCGGAGTCGGATGATTTTGAAGGGGACCAAAAATTACAAAAATGACCTCAAAATTCGCTGAAAAAGTCCGTAGATCTGAAGAAAAATCTGATCTGCTCTACATGGGCTCTCATAGGACCCGGATCCTTTTATCTCTATCATGTATACTTTGCTTTACTCAACAGTGTGTCGACTTTCTAAAGTCTTCATATCCCGTTTGAATAGCATCAAAATAACTGAAATATTACGTTGTTCTGAATACCATACTGTGCATATATTCGCTGCTTCATAATGTTAAGGTCCCTGGTTCAATTCCCCAGCGGCGACAGCTCTACTCTTCATTCATGATGATGACGTGAAGTCGCATGAATTATTCGAATTACGCGCCAGTTCTTAGTGGGTATGGCCTCCAACCAAATGATTGCCCCTGATTGGCTTGAGCTGATAGTCACAGCCCCTCTACTGCTAATGCAATTTTTGTGCATTCTCAAATGTTGAACAGGACTCAGCTAGTAATCTTCGTTACAAACTTTTATCTTTAACGCCACAAACGAGTCTAATATCTCATATCTCAGCATTTCTGTGAGCAGAGTGGTGCTGGAATTACAGTCTTCTGCCAATTCACGTAGCTCACCAATGTACGATGAAATAGTCTCGTCAGGTTCTTGTTCTCCTCCATGAAAACGAAAACGACCAACGATTTCAGACTCCTTTGGAGAAGAGTTCGCATTGAATGAGCTTTTCTATGAGATCCTTGAAGGTTAAATCTTCAACCTCTGTGGGTGATGCCAAAGAATGTGCTATTTCAAATGTTGCAGACACACGAATGCTTAGAAAAACTACTCTTTTCTTTGTGTCTGCTTCAACACCGTTAGTTTGTAAGTAGAATTCGAAACGTTGGAAGTACAACTTCCATTTTTGAAACTCGTTTGATGGTTCAATGTTTCCGATTGTTGCAATATTTTGTATCTTCTTTCCCTATTCTGACCGCGCCAAATTAATGTGTTTATGATACACAAGTAACCAGTAGGTTCTCAGACGAAATACTATTGATACATGGAAAAATATGTATTCAAAGTGGCATTTGATTACCAACAAGTTTCTAGAAACGATTGCCTTCTTCAAGTACTGAGTGTTTTGTTTCAGTGTACGAGCCAAGTAGTGTTGTGTACATCGAAATCGCTCATAATGATAATTACTGTTGCTAGATGGTCCTGCTGAATTAGGTGAAACTTCAGGAACAAGAACTCGAAGAACTCTGTATGAGATTAGATAACTACAATGTTTTTCGTTGTGATCGCTCTGAATCAACGAGTGAGAAATATAGAGGAGGTGGTATACTGATTGCCATCCACGAGCGCATAAGTGCGAGAACATTGACCTTGGCGAATAAGGATACCGAGCAGCTGTTTATCCTTTGCAAGTATATCGAGAAGGATTTTATTATTGGCGGAGTATATCTACCGCCAAACTCTTCTGAAGAAAAATATCTATCTCATGGTCAGGTTATAGAGGACTCACGATCTGAATATCCTCTGCTAGACTTCTATGTTAATGGAGATTTCAATTTGCGAGCAATAACTTGGGTGAACGGTAATCTAGGCGCAGCTGCAGCTGGTCATCAAAATGATTCTTCTGCAATATTAGCCCAGTCCTATGCTTTCTTGAATTTTTATCAACACATTGATATCCCTAATACTAGAAATGTATTTTTAGATTCATTATTTTCTAATTAAGAATCTGTTAATGTGAGTTTGGCAACAATGGATCCACTTTTTCCCAGTACGATACATCATGAACCATATACCTTCAGCATTCATGCTAATAATATGGGAGTACAGGCGCTCAAATATGTTGAGTACTATTTTGATTTTACGAATGCTGATATAGTTGGTTCAAATAATTTTCTGGCACCGATAAATTGGTCAGAATTTTTAGACACTAGCAATGTAAATACAGCTGTTGAATCACTTCATCAAGTTCTGTATTCGGCATTAAGAAAATTTGTCCCTTTGAAGCAATATAAGGTATCTTCTTTGCCGAAATGGTTTGACGGGAATTTGAAGAAATTGGTTACTCAAAAGAAAATCATTCATGGAGAATATAAACAAACAGGCAATATGATATATTATCAGAGATTTGTTGATCTTAGAATACAATGTGAAAACTTATCAAAAATATGCTATGAGCAGTACTTGAATAAAATTGGAAACAACTTATCAAACGATTCTAATTCTTTCTGGGAATCTGTAAGTGATATGAACTCGGCTTACAGTTTTCCCAAAAATATGATTTTGGAAAACAAACTCGCTAGCGATGGATAACGCAGATGTTTGCAGACTACTTTTCAACGATTCATGTCAATAATCAGAATGTTGCCCATGAATCTGTAACATATACTACAAAACACGACATTAAATGCTCTAACTTTTCAGTTTCTACAGTTTATAATCATAATGAAATCATCAAATATTCCACAGCCATTAAATTCCTTGGGATATTTCTTTCTGAACATTTGTCATAGTCCAGATATATTGAATCGATCAGAAAGAAAATATCTCCAATACTCTACACCAGTACTCTACAGAATCAGACACTAAATCACTTTGAAATACTTGAAATGTATATATTTTTCCTTGGTTTATTCAGAATTACAATACTTGATTTCAGTTTGGGGTATCAGTTCCATTTTGATCGGATTGTTTTTTATGTTCTTCAAAAGATATATAAAATTTATCCGATGATATTCCGTGATATCGACTGTAGAATATACCTCAATTCATTGCAAACGTCTACTGTATTTATATCGATAGTCTGTTCAATGATATCTTTTCAAGGTAAAAAGAGATAGATATCTTGCAGAATCATTCATTACTCAAGAATTGTCACGTGGTGAAAGAAAAAAATGAAAAAAAAAATAGTTGAAACTGAAATTATTAAGTGAAATTCATGCAGGTTAATAACTGAATATTGTGAAGGAACAAATTCATGCAGGTTCATTACTGAATATTGTGAAGAAACAAAAAGAATTTTATATAACTAGTTACACTTGGATCCTCAGTCAATAAGGGTGGAAAGTGCAAAAACATACTATCAAATACCAGTAAAAATTATGATAAAAATGCATTCGTGCTTGATGAACTGTTGTTATGGTCCAAACATATTGAATTGATCAGAAAGAAAATGTCTCCAGTAATCGGAGTACTCTACAGGATCAGACACCAAATCACTTTGAAATACTTGAAATGTATATATTTTTTCTTGGTTCATTCAAAATTACAATACTTGATTTCAGTTTGAGGTACAGCTAGATTATCAATTATAAATCCATTCAAAATCCTTCGAAACAAGGTCATATTAAATGTATATACAAACTATATTACTTGGAACCAACAAGAAGTCTTTATAAACATAGGCAATTGTTAGATATTAACTCCATTTACATATTCAAAATATATAATCTCATCCATTCCGTCAAATATAATTATAAACATTCAAATCTGAATTTTGAAGTCAATAGTCATAAACAGGAACACATAACCAGACAAAAAGATATGTTAACTCTCATCGAAATTGAATCAGAAATGGGTAAAAGATCTATTTTATACAATGGATAAATCGTCTGAAAGTCTGTCCAGCAAAAGTGTGAAATAATTCGTGAAGAATAGTTTGAATAACCAGTAAATAAATATGTACCAGTCTCCTTGAAAGCCTTTGATGGATCCATGTGAGTGAACAAATTTAAGATAAAGCATTTACATTAGGATTTGAAAAGGCTATTACCTATCTCATACCAAATCTGTGCCCGAACCCAGGGTATAAAAAGCGATTGATAAATAAAGGAAGAACCGTTGCCACCTTGTGACAAAATAATGGAGAAACTATACGATGCATTGATGCAAGTAGAGCAGCGTCTGAAAAACACGATAGAAGCCAGTGAAGTGAAGATACTGATGAAAATCGAAACAGTTAATGAGAAAGTACGTAGTCTTGAGAAAGAAAACATCGAATTGAAACAACGAATCGAATTGTTAGAGAGGGATTCTAAGAAGAATAACCTCATTGTTTTTGGTTAGGCTCAAAAGCGAGAAGATATTTCAATTACTCACATATGCAATCAACTGAACACTTTGCTTGATATAAAACTTACTGAGGCAGATATCAGTAATTTATATTCACTCGGGAAATCTGATAGGAGTCCGATTAAAATTGAATTCGTCTCTACCTTCACGAAAATAAATATTCTACGAAACGCCAGAAAATTGAAAGGAACTTCAATAATTATATCGCAGGATCTAACTAAGAACCAACAAGAGAGGAATAAAATTCTGAGAGATCGGTTGAAGGAGATCAGAGCAAATTGTTAAGATCGTTGTTACATCAAAGGTTAAAAACTCTACAGAAACAACATAGTTTATACCGTGGAAGAAATTCTTGAACAAAAAGAAATTGAAGAATCGGATTACATACTACAAACAAATAGTAACTCCAATACACCATCCAAATCCTTCAATTTTCCTACAAAACCCACTGAAACAAGTGATATAACCGAAGCCAAAAATACAGGTGCAATCAAGAAGATTGATATCAATAAAATTGAAAAGAAAGAAGAAGAGAAAGGAGAAAGGAAGGAAGAGAAAAAGGAAGATAAGAATAAGGATAAATCCACAAACCTCCTATCATTACAAACCATCAAAGATAGGTATAGGCTCAAATCTTCTCATCAATAAATTAGGTAGTGTAACGAGATAGATCCTGTACTATTAATGAGAGGGAGCTGATTTGGTTAACTTCCTGGACTATAGGGATATATGTTGAGAAGTCGTCAATTTTGATAGATTGATGTTGTTATAATAATTATTGATTGAACTGTCTAATATATGTTGATCTTTTCATTAACTCTTGCAGTTATTCTGTAGAATTGAATCTACTAAAGGTTAATTCAAACACCAGGCATTGCACCCGTAAGAACCCTATATATAAGAAGCAATTACTGATTACAAGATTCCACATTCAGCTGCGTTATCATCCGTTGACACAAAAAAAAACTTCCCCAAAACTATAATATACCCCCTGGTTCAACGTGAGTACACCTCTCCATTTGTATTTATACGCTCTCAAGAAGAATACTCAGAGACTTCCAAGGACCACTTCCACGAACGTTTTGGTGACTATACGACGAGTTTCATAAACGAATTGTAATTTTCCGTGTCGCGAAAATTTTTGGATCAATTTTCTCGTCATACTCGGTATATACTAATAATGAGTCGTAACAAACATAATAAAAGACAAAATGATTCAGTTGAACTTGTTACAACTGGACATTCATCGGTATCTCTTCCAGTTACATTTTCATCTGAACAATTCATAAATTTCTAAAGTTCTAGGCTCACGCAAGGTGATATCTTACCTGCTTCTAGTTTTTCTCAGGAAAGTTCTACCTTAAACAACGTGATTTTACCACCGGGAAACTTCTCGAAATGTACTGCTCGATTTGACGGGTCAGAAAATTCTTATGTAGATGCATTTTTGGACAGTGTTTCAACATATAAAGAATGTTCAAATGTCTCCGATAACAATGCATTTCGAGGTTTATCTATGCTTCTTGAAGGCATAGCTGCTACTTGGTGGCAAGGTATTAAACCAACAGTATCGAACTGGACCGAATCTGTCAAAGCGTTGAAGGATGCTTTCTCACAAAAATTACCACCTCATTTAGTATACAGGGAGATATTTTTTCGCGAGCAGGGGTCTGATGAACCAGCAGATATTTTTATTTGTCGAATCCGTGCTCTTATCGCGCAGTTACCATATACTTTAGAGGAAAGAGCGCAGTTAGATATGATATATGGGCTCTTAAGTAGACAAATCAAGAAAAGGATTCCTCGTCAGGATTTTGAAAGTTTCACAGATTTTCTGACACGCATCCGACAAATTGAACAATCTCTGAAACAGGCTACATCTGTGGGAGATAGACATCAGAAATCTGATGCTCACGATTATTCTCCGAAGAATAATCTCAAATTACGACCCAAATGTAGTTTTTGTAACAATTATGGTCATGTACGCGATGATTGCAGAAAATTAGAGAGAAGGGTCAATCAAGGAGAACGGAAACCAAGTCCAAATCGACAAAATGCTGTATCAACTAGTGATATCACATCTGAGAATACAAGTCGAATTGTATGTTACGGTTGTGGATCTACCGGAGTTTTAAGATCCAAATGTACGAAATGTAAAAATCGTTCTGATTCCATAACCACTAATTTAAATAATCATAGTAATACATCAAGTACTAATACCTCTGGTGCAACATTTTATGAAATGACCGTCCCGAAACTGGATGACAGTCAACTTTTCAAACCTCGCTTTAACATTTCAATCGATGGAGTGCAAGGAACCGGATTTGCTGATTCTGGAGCCCAAATCAGTATAGCTGGAAATTTTTTATATAGATTATTGAAAGAAAAAGGACATAATTTCTTGAAAACTTGCACCAAGGTATCGTATGCTGACGGAAGGGTACACGATGAGGAAGTATTGAAAACTGATGTGTTAATTCATATTGAGGAAAAGATAGTTCCTTTAGAATTTATGATTCTACCGAATGAACAAAACAATAACACTCTACTAGGCGTTGATTTTTTGGAGAAAGCTAAAATTGTTCTCAATATACCAGATCGCTGTTGGTATTTTTCGGATGATATAGGAAAATCGTTTATGTTTCATGAAGTCGACGGTGCATCACAAGATTCACGGGATTGTCTCTCGATGAATCTTCATTTGAGAGCTGATGAAGCAGATTCACTCACATCACATCAAAAGATAGTGTTCAACCAATTTTCGCAGGACTATTCTGAAATTTTCAAATCGGAAGGACCTCCAACTGATTTTGCAGTTCATAGAATCAAAATAGGAGATAACATTCCTATTGCTGTGCCACCATATTCTTTAAGTGGTCCAAAAAAAAAACAATTTCTCAAAGAGGAAATTGAAAGACTATTGGCTTCAGGCATAATTGAGGAATGTGAATCTCCATGGGCATTTCCTACGGTTATAGTTCCCAAAAAGAATGGTAGCTTTCGTTTATGCGTCGACTATCGCAAATGGAATGCAATCACCGTCAAAGACTCATATCCCATGCCAAGAATAGATGAGTTATTACAAACTGCGAAAAAGACCCCTTTTATGTCAACAATTGATCTTCAGTCTGGTTACCACCAAGTACCAGTTATTGCCGAAGATCGGGACAAAACTTGTTTTGTCACGCCTTTCGGTACGTTTCGCTATACTTGCATGCCTTTTGGACTCAAAAATGCACCGGCTACATTTGTCAGACTCATGGACAGATTTCGCGCGGGACTTGGTGAACGAGCAGTATTCGTATATCTTGATGATATTCTCGTATTATCGGAGACATTTGAAAAACATAGAGATGATTTAAAAGCAGTTTTTGATCGGCCTAAATTATTTAAGTTACGGGCTCGTCGGGAAAAATGCGTTTTCATCAGAAAGTGTGTCAAATATCTCGGTCACTTGATTACTCCGAACGGTATCGGGACGGATCCAGAGAAGACCGCGGCTATTGAAAACATGTCACCTCCTACTTGTACACGTCACGTACAGAGCTTTGTGCAAACATGTTCCTGGTATAGGAAATTCGTTCCTAATTTTGCGGAGAAAAGCAGGCCTTTAACGAATTTACTCAAAAAGAATTGTAAATTCAAATTTGGAGAGGAAGAGCTGAAAGCATTTGAGATACTGAAGGAATGTTTAGTCTCAACTCCAATTATGATCCAAGCCGACCCTACACAACCTTATATCTTACGAACAGACGCAAGCAATTATGCTCTCGGAACTGTTTTGAACCAGGGGGAGGGGCATATGGAACGACCTATTGAATACGCTAGTTGATTGTTGACATCATCAGAACGAAATTATTCAACTACAGAGAGGGAAGCGCTCTGTATAATTTGGGCTGTGGAAAAAATTCGCACGTATCTAGAAGGGGCTGAAGTCACAATCGCATCTGACCATCAACCATTGCAATGGTTATTTTCTTTTAAAACACCTTCTGGTCGATTAGCAAGATGGGCTCTACGTATCCAAGGACTCTATATGAAAATAACATACACACCAGGAAAAATGAATGTTATTGCTGATACCCTTTCAAGGCCTTTCTGTTCACATCCCGAAGAAACATCGAGTTGTAGTATTTGCTTCACTTCAGTCGATATGCCGAAAATGAATATAGAGAGCTTACGTGCTAAACAATTACAAGATCAAGAATTGTTTGAAATTATTCATGCTCTGGAAGGTTCCGATTCATTGGAATTCATAAGATGGTCTGATCGAGGTTACCATATGTCAAGTGGTATATTATATCGTCAAAATCCCGACGCCGAGAATGAAAACTTGCAATTAGTGATTCCATATCAGTGTCGTGAGGATATTATGAAACAGTACCATGATTCTAGTACTGCTGGACACTATGGGGTCGATCGAACTCATCAGAAGATATCTAAAAAATTCTTCTTCGTTGGTATGAGGAAATATATTGCTGATTACATCAAAAACTGTATCGAGTGCCAGCGATATAAAATCTCCAACCTTAAGCCGGCTGGTTTACTCCAATTTCCTGCACCAGCTCAACGCTTCGAGATTATTGCCGTCGATTTATTCGGACCACTTCCGGAAACTCCAAACAATAACAAATGGATTCTGATTGTGGAAGATGTTGCATCCAAGTGGGTTGAACTCTTCGCTTTGAAAGATGCCACGTCTGAATCTTGTGCAAAAACTCTAATAGAAGAAATTTTTCTTCGATATGGTACACCTAGACGAATGATATCAGACAATGGTGTACAGTTCATCAGTCACGTGATGCAAAAAATTACATTCTGTTTTGGAATAAACGCCTCTTTCATTCCTCTATACCACGCCGAGAGTAATCCCGTTGAACGAAAGAACCGCGAGTTAAAAACACAGTTTGCAATTTTTGTTCAAGATAACCATAGTTCCTGGGATATGCACATCTCAAGTATTCGCTTGGTATGAATTCAACTGTCACCGATTCAGTGGAGAAAACTCCTGCATTCTTAACATTCGGTCGGGAACTTCGAGCACCTCATGACTCTATCTATGATATGAGACAAATCGTTGATACAGAAAATTTCGTCCCCAGAATCACCCCTTATCTGAAGAAGTTATCAGATGCTCTGTATGAAGCACATGAAGTCATGATACAAAAACAAGATAAACGGAAGGAGCTCGTAGACAAAAGAAGACGAAATATATATTTCAATTTAGGAGATAAAGTATTAGTAAGAACACATACAAAAAGTTCTTCGGAAAAAAACTACTGCAGCAAATTTGCCACGAAACGTGATGGTCCATATGTCATTTCCGAGATCATCACGCCAAATTCCTATGAGATATCCACAATTGGGGAACTTCCTGAAGTACTTGGAAAATTTCATGCATCCGATATTTTTCCCTTCCATTCCTCAGAAGATGATGTACAATATAATCCAATAGACCCGAAAAGGAAACGAGGAAGACCAAAACATCTTAGAGTGAATCCTGAACTACCCACGGAGTCCTTAGTGTAGTCCAGAGGGGGAGAGTGTAACGAGATAGATCCTGTACTATTAATGAGATGGAGCTGATTTGGTTAACTTCCTGGATTATAGGGATATATGTTGAGAAGTCGTCAATTCTGATAGATGTTGTTATAATAATTATTGATTGAACTGTCTAATATATGTTGATCTTTTCATCAACTCTTGCAGTTATTCTGTAGAATTGAATCTACTAAAGGTTAATTCAAACACCAGGCATTGCACCCGTAAGAATCCTATACAGTAGGTACTTAGTATTTGTTATTGTTTATATTTGTAATTATTTGTATATATAATTTTTTTTTCTTGCAATCATCATCATGAATCCTTATATAAGAGATGTTAACTATGAGCAATTCGATACTCTCGAATTAACTTCTCTAGATGAAATTAATATAATGTATGAAAATCTGCCACCCCAGATGTTCAAGATTTTTCATCAAAATATTTGTAGTGTCAGCAAGAATCTAGATGAACTGAACGTTTTTTTAACACAGCTCAACCACACATTTGAATGTATTGTCTTAACTGAAACATTTAACATCCTGGATTTGAGCATTTTCAACTCAGATGGCTATGATGTATTATATAATGAGGGTGTTCACGCCCCACCTCTTTAGTTTAGTAAAGTTATTTAGTATATAGTTGAAATTAATTTTCTTTTCATGCAAAATAATATTATTACAAAATTTCTTATATTGATATCTCGGCGATTGTTTATTGAGAATATTAATTTCCTTGTATCTCAATTCTCGAATATTCCGTGAAATAGAGTCAAATTCTGCGCAGTGGCCGAACGTGTGCCAGTTTCGGCCGAAAAAGAGTAGTACCTCTCCACGCTCGGACAAGGTACTGGTGTGTCGTGTAAAATTATCAAACCCGGCAAAATACCTACTCAATCAAACCCAAAACCTCTCTCAATAAATATTTAGTGTGTGAGATCCTCCCAGAAATACAGTCCACTTCCCAGAAAGCAGGAGATTGGTGGTTGCAACCCCGACCAGCTGGGAAACCCTACACAACTTGGGGAAGAACGAAAATCAAGGTAGGCCATTTCTCGCGCTGTAATTTGACTCTTCGTTTTGTTAATCATACCAATCCCAAATTCAATGTTCTCCAACATTTGTGATCCTTCGATTGCCGGATTTTCACCCACTAAATAATTTTCTTTATATTCTCAATAAATTAATCTCTATTTCGAATACTTATTTAGTTTCGATTCGATTCATCTCGTTAAATCCGTTGGTAAAAATTATTGTACCTTATCGCTAATACAAGTTTTCATCAACATTTTTGCGCTCTCCTTTTCGATCGTCGTTCTTCACTTTTTGTTCAGGGCATTCCACAGTTTGCCCAAACAATTCTGGAGAATATCATCTGTGCTTGGCTTTGTGACACACTAATTCAATTTTCGAAACCTAGATTGAGTTTCATTTTTTTTCGTCAATTGAAAGTCAAATTACTCACTCATCATGTCTCATGAACTCAAACAGCATCGCGCTTATCGAGAACTCGCTATAGAAAGACTCGATGAAATATATCAAATAGCTATGTCTGCCGTTGATGATACCTCTTTTTATACCAGTTTGAAAATTCGATATGCCGTCATCGACTCTATATATAACGACTTCAATGAGCATCATAATAGTATCCTTCAATTTATCGCAGTTCTCGATGATCCGCAGTTTTAACCAGAAAAACAAATTCGTGGAGATATCGATAACAAATACTATCGAATCAAAGGTATTTATTTCGATCTCTTCGACAACAGACAAGCAGTAGCAGATATTCCTTCTCAATTTTCACAATCAAATGTTCGATTACCCAAGTTGAATGTACCTCTATTCAATGGACACTTAAAGGCATGGCCTACATTTATAGATCTATTCGATTCTTTGATTCATAATAATCAGAGTCTAAATGACATTGAAAAGTTCCAGTATTTGTTGTCGGTAGTAACTGGGGAAGCTCAAAAGCTTATCAAAAATCTGCCTCTGACTAATGACAATTACTTTATCGCTTACTCTAATTCAACCTCTCGTTATCAAAATAAAAGATTATTGGCAACTTTTTATTGGGATGAGATTTCCAATGCACCTAAACTCAATTCAGAGTCTCCTCGTCAACTCAGGCATTTACTCGACACTTTTTCCGATAATTTGAAAGCATTAGAAAATTTACAATTTCCTGTAACATTTTGGGATTTCATTTTAGTCCAAATCTTGAGCAAAAAACTTGATACGGATACGATAAAACGTTTTGAGTTAAATCATGCATCTACACAAGAACCGACGTACAAGAATTTGGTTATTTTTTGGAGGCTCAATGTGTTGCGTTAGATTCAATCAATCTAACGAAATCCTCTCCTAAGATGAGTAACAATATTTCGAATCATAAAAAATCAAACTTTGTCAGATCAAATTTTCCCAAACTACTTCTTTTATAACAAATACCGCTCTCAATGTAGATAAGTGTCCAGTATGTGGTTCGATACATTCGATTTATAAATTTCCAAATTTCCTAACAAAGACTCCTAAAGAGAAGTACGATTTTATAAAGCAATCTAGGTGGTGCACCAATTGCCTTGGTACCAAACATACCGCTATAAACTGCACTTCCAAGTCTTGTTGCAGGGTGTGTTCGGCTCGGTCTCATCATACTTATTTACATTTCACTCCCGAATCAACTTCCTCATCTCAATTCTCCCCAACTCTCGATGCAACCACACCGCACGTTGGTATTGCTTATTCCTCTGCTGATACTTCGTCATCTCCGCTAACAACCCTCACGAGTGTCTTACCTTCCTCAACTGTACTTCTTTCGACTGCTCAAGTAGACGTTTTGGATATTCGTGGAAATTACCAGCCATGCCGCATTCTTCTTGACTCAGCTAGCCAATCTAGTTTCATCACGGAAAAGTGTGCGCATCGTTTAGGGTTCCCCAAATCGAAAATGTCACTTGAAATTCATGGACTTGGTAAAATGACCTCAGAAACTACGTGCCATGTTACTCTTAAACCTCGAGATAGGTCCCATCCTGTTATCGTGATCGATGCTGCTGTTCTACCAAAATTATGTGCAAAAATGCCCTCTTTTCCCTTTTCATCCGAAAATTGGCATCATCTCTCAAATCTCAAATTAGCAGACTCTACTTTCAACGTCCCCGGCCCAATTGACATTCTCCTCGGTGCTGATGTTCTCCCATTTATTTTGCTGGACGGGAAAATTATGGGAAATGTTGATGAACCCTCTGCATTGAATACCAGTTTTGGGTGGATAGTTATGGGAAAAATCAATATCCCTCACCCTATCATCAACTCATTTTTGAGCACTCGCAACTGCCCCCTCGAGGCTACTCTCAAGTCATTCTGGCAATTGGAAGATATTCCGAATTCAAATTCGCTGTCCCCTGATGAGCTTCAATGCGAAAGTATTTTTCTCAAAACGCACTCTCGTACTCCGTCCGGACGATACATGGTGTCTCTCCCTTTCAAGGGTCCCGAACCATATTTCGGTGATACTCGTTCTCAAGCTCTGAGACGGTTTTATTCTCTTGAGCGCCGTCTTTTACGCAATCCCTCTCTCCATCTCGAATATTCTGCTTGCCTCAGTGACTATATCGAAAGTAATCATCTGGAGTCGGTAAAATTACCTAAAACATATGACAACATGTTTTATATTCCACACCACTGCGTGATTAATGCAAACAGTACCACGACAAAACTTCGGGTGGTATTTGATGCCTCCGCCAAATCCCCCCAGCAACTTTCGTTAAACGATACTCTTCATTGGTCAAAAACTCCAACAGAATATCGTTACTCTACTCCTCAATTTCCGAATTCATTCCATCGTCTTTACGGCTGACCTTAAACAAATGTATCGACAAATCTTCGTCACTGAAGGGCATCGTGACTATCAAAGAATTTTGTATCGATTTTCGCCCCAGGAGCCTGTGCAGGATTTCAGACTCAAAGTTGTCATTTTTGGAGTATCAGCTTTTCCCTATTTAGCAATTCGCACCCTGTCACAGCTTTGTGAAGACGAGACTGGGAATTTTCCGCGGGCCTCAGAGGTTTTGAAAACTTCTACATATCTTGATGATATTCTTGTGGGATCCCCAACTCTGGCGGCTGCCCAAAGTCTTCAAATCGAACTTATCGAATTGTTGAAACGGGGTGGCTTTCAACTTCGAAAATGGGCGAGTAACCACCCAGCATTACTCGAAAAATTCCCTCTCTGATTTACAGAAGCCTTCTGTCTCTTTTGACTCCCAAGACAATATTATCGAAGTTCTCGGTCTGAAATGGATACCTTCGGCTGATTTTTTCTCTTTTGATGTATCACCCCTCAACGAATATTGTACAAAACGATCGATTTTGTCGAATATTTCTCGCATGTTCGATCCGTGTGGATATTTAGCCCCCATGTCATTCTTTGCAAAACATTCAATCCAACACTTGTGGAGTTTAGGCTTGGGTTGGGATGATGACCTTCCTGAGTAAATTGTCGAAAAATGGAAACAGTTTCGAGAAGAACTCCCCTAGATTTGTACCCTTAAAATTCAACGACAGTTAACTGATGATTTTATTACTTGTGACCTACATTCTTTCTCCGACAGTTCTCAAAAGGTTTATGCGGCAGCTGTATATTTTCGATTCATAAAATCTAATGGCGACGTTGTCATTCGACTGATTTGTGGAAAATCAAAAGTTGCACCACTCAAAACTATCTCAATGCCTCGGCTCGAATTGTGTGCTGCGGTTCTCTCAGCTACTCTGGTTGACTTCATTGTGAAATCTTTTTAGAATAAAATTATCTTCAATCAAATTTTTGCTTGGACAGACTCTATGGTCACGTTGGCATGGATCAAATCATCAGCACATCGATGGCCAACTTTTGTCAGCAATAGGGTGAGTTTCATCCAGGATAAGATTTCACCTGAAAACTGGCATTATGTCCCTTCTTCCGAGAATTCAGCCGATTGTGCCTCTCGGGGTCTCACCCCCTTGGAGCTAGTAAATCACCATCTATGGTTCTCGGGACCACCCTGGTTGAATCAATCTTCCGAGAACTGGCCCAGGATTCCAGAACGTGTTCTTTCTCCTATCGAGTTGGAAGAAAAGAAAACTGTTACATTACTCTCTTTCGTCTCTCTGGACACCCTAGATACCCTCTTAGAGAAGTTCTCTAATCTCGAAAAAATCACTCGAATCATTGCCTACTGTCTTCGATTCATTAACATTCTGAAAAAATCACATTCTCAAAATAATTCACATTTCACGCAGGATGAATTGCACAAATCCCTCTTTCTTTTAGTGAAAAGGGTGCAACACACTTCTTTTCATAATGAAATTTCCATCATTGAGAAGAGAGGACGTTTACCTCGCAGTTTGCGAAAACTGAACCCTTTTATTGATGAAGTGGGTGTCCTCAGGGTGGGCGGTCGCCTCCACTTTTCGGGTCTATCCTACGACCAGAAACATCCCGCCTTACTACCTCGTAAACATCGCTTAACTCAGCTCATCATTGAAGATGTGCATCAACGCCATCTTCACCCTGGTTTACAAACCGTGCATTATCTCATCTCCCAAAACTTCTGGATCATATCTTCCAGAAGGGCCATACGGCAAGTTCTCACAAAATGTATAAGGTGTTTCAAGGTTAACCCTAAACCAATGCAGCCTTTCATGGGTAACTTACCCGCTCTAAGAGTCCATCGTTTGAAACCGTTTCAATCTGTTGGGGTTGATTACGGAGGTCCATTTCATATCACTCTAGGAAAGGGTCGTGGCATAAAATCTGCAAAAGCATTCATCTGTTTGTTTATCTGTTTTTCAACAGAGGCCATTCATCTTGAATTGGTATCAGACCTTTCCACAGATGCCTTTCTCGCGGCCCTTCGACGATTTATTGGTAGTCGAGGAAGATGCTCTCAGTTCACGTCGGACTGTGGAACCAATTTCATTGGTGCCCATCGTGCTCTTTCACAGTATATGAAAGACGCTGCAGAACACGAAAAAATATCATTTTCCTTCCTCGCCCCCTCAAGCCCTCATTTTAATGGTCTCAGTGAAGCTGGGATTGAATCGATGAAATCCCACTTATATCGAGTGGTCGGAACCCAAATCATGACGTATGAGGAGTTTTACACCATCCTTGTACAAATTGAGGCCGTACTGAATTCTCGGCCCCTTTCTCCTCTCTCTTCAGACCCCAAGGATCTCGCCGTTCTAACACCCGGTCATTTCCTCACGTTAGCCCCTCTCACGACTATCCCTGAACCTGATCTTTCTCATTTGAAAATAAATCAATTAGACCGCTGGCAGCTCATCCAGAGATCCCAGCAGAAAATCTGGAAGAGGTGGCAGGATGAGTACCTGCATACTCTGCAACAAAGGCAGAAATGGCTCAAGGTAGAACGGGAGCTCAAAATCGGAGAATTAGTTCTGATTAAAAATGAACTCACTCCACCGTTACAATGGCGCACGGGTCGAGTCATCAAAACACACCCCGGAGTCGATGGGGTGATACGAGTGGCGACAATGAACACCACCCAAGGCATCCTTCAGAGACCCTTGGTGAAGTTGTGTCCCTTGAACATACCATAATTCTTAAAATACCTACGAGGTATTTTGGTGGGCGGTAATGTTCACGCCCCACCTCTTTAGTTTAGTAAAGTTATTTAGTATATGGTTAAAATTAATTTCCTTTTCATGCAAAATAATATTATCACAAAATTTCTTATATTGATATCTCGGCGATTGTTTATTGAGAATATTAGTTTCCTTGTATCTCAATTCTCGAATATTTCGCGAAATAGAGTCAAATTCTGCGCAGTGGCCGAACGTGTGCCAGTTTCGGCCGAAAAAGAGTAGTACCTCTCCACGCTCGGACAAGGTACCGGTGTGTCGTGTACAATTATAAAACCCGGCAAAATACCTACACAATCAAACCCAAAACCTCTCTCAATAAATATTTAGTGTGTGAGATCCTCCCAGAAATACAGTCCACTTCCCAGAAAGCAGGAGATTGGTGGTTGCAACCCCGACCAGCTGGGAAACCCTACACAACTTGGGAAAGAACGAAAATCAAGGTAGGCCATTTGTCGCGCTGTAATTTTTGACTCTTCGTTTTGTTAATCATACCAATCCCAAATTCAATGTTCTCCAACAGAGGGCAATATAAATCGCAACGATGTTACTATTTATTATATTTATTAAAAAAACGATGTCGTACAGCTATAAGATAATTCCAATAGGACCCTGTAAGGCTATTCAAACAAATATTCAGTTGAAAAATAGTGATGAACTAACTATAACCTCTCTTTACAAACCACCACCAGTGAATGATGATGAATTCATTGATAACCTCTACAATTACTTAGAGGACACAACACGTAACATGAGAACTAAAAACCATATATTCATAGGTGATATTAACATAAACATTAAGAATATTACTGATACAGTATCTAATTATTTAGACGTCCTAGGCGAATTCAACTTTGTGTCGTTGATAAATAAGTATACGCGCATTCAGGGCGACTCGCGTTCTTGCATTGACCACATTTTTTTCAGCAATGAAAAGAGAGAAATTCATGACACATCCTGCATGGCTGTAGTTCATGACAACAAAATCACGGATCACAGGGCGACTTTCGCATACATATCTGTAGAAATAAAACAAGAAATACAAAAATTCAAAAAGTACACGAACTACAAATCGTTGAACATCGAAATACAAGAACATGACTGGACCCTATATTATGATACGAATGATATTGATATTGAAACAAGTATATTATTGAACACAATCAATACACTTATAGAGAGAAATAGTTATATCGTTAAACAAAATCGACGCCTAACAAAGAGAAAACAATGGATAACTCAAGGTATAGTTGAATCTATAGCAAAAAAAAATAAACTATACACTCATTATAGAAATGACCCAGAAAATAATGTTAAAAAAGAAGAATATATGAATTATAGAAATATTACTGATAAACTGATAAGAAAAGCGAAATCACATTTTTATAACAGTCAAATAGAAAACAATAAAGAAAACTCGAAGGCCTTATAGGATGTCCTGAATCAAATACATGGAGGAAACTCAAATGAAAATAGAGAAATTAAAGAAATATGTAGTGAGAATGGTCAGATGATAAATAAACCCATCGAAATCGCAAATGAGTTCAACACATTCTTTTCCAATATAGGTCAAAGACTTGCAGAGAAATTTGAAAACATTGACTTAATTCTGCCGATTAGAAATATAGCTGGAAATTCATTTTTCCTAAGTCCTACAACAGATGTAGAAATAAGAACCACAATCATGTCATTGAAAAATGAAAAGTTACCTGAGATTGATGGGATCCGCTCAGAAACTCTCAAAGAGATAACAAATAGTATCACTCCTTTAATTACTAATTCAATCAATAATATATTTGAAAAGGAACAGGTTCCAAGCCAATTTAGGGAAGCAGTTATATCTCCTATACACAAAAAAGGCGACAAAAAACTATTAACAAATTATAGACCAATATCGTTAATATGGTGTCGCGTCAATTGGACGTGGAAAATTGGACGCACGACTATTGGTCGCAGTCAATTGGACGCGGCGACGATTGGACGCGGCGACAATTGGACGCGGTGACAATTAGACGCGGCGTCAATTAGACGCGGCGACAATTCGACGCGGCGACAATTCGACGCGGCGACAATTGGACGCATGCGTAAATAAAAATAATTTTATAATTCCAATGAAATTCATTGTTTAAAATATGAAATACTGATAGGCTTGTATCCATAATTATAACAAATACCTATGGCCTCGTTTGACAATTATTTTCCTATCTCATATCGTAATATGAATTTACGATACGAATATAGTACAATATTTTAGGTTAGTTAGGTTAGGTTAAGTATTTGTTATATTATAGATATGAGCCCTGCATATTCCATGCAATAAATTTCATTGGAATTATAAAATTATTTTTATTTTTGCATGCGCTCAATTGTCGCCGCGTCCAATTTTCGTCGCGTCCAATTGTCGCCGCGTCCAATTGTCGCCTCGTCCAATTGTCGCCGCGTCCAATTGTCGCCGCGTCCAATTATCCGCGTCCAATTTTCGTGCGTCCAATTGACCACGTCCAATTGTCGGTAATCCCGTTAATATCGGATTACTCAAAAATTTTTGAGAGGATTCTCAATTCCAGACTTACTGACTACCTGAATGAATACAACATACTTTCTAACAACCAGTATGGATTCCGCACAGGACTCTCAACAAATGATGCTATAGCTGAGCTGACAAAAAAAATTTATAAGTCTGTGGACGAAGGAAAACCTGCCCTTTGTGTGTTCTTGGATCTTGCCAAGGCTTTCGACACCGTTGATCACATACAGTTGTTGGAAGTCTTGGAGGATACAGGAATACGTGGCACGTCATTGAATCTACTCAGAAGCTATTTATCGGATCGAAAACAGATAGTGAGAATCAATGGTGAATTCAGTAATTCTCAAAAGCTAGAAATAGGAGTTCCTCAAGGTACAGGTACAGGTACAGGTACTTGGATCAACACTTTTCACACTTTACATCAATAACCTATTTTCAGTGCAATCAACAGGAGAAATCATCAGTTTTGCCGATGACACGGCTTTATTTTATGAGGCTGAGTCATGGGCAGAATTGATGAATAAAGTTGAAATTGATATCAATGGAATAATTGACTGGTTCAACTATAAACACTTGACAATAAATTTTGACAAAACATTTTTCTTACCCTTCACCAGCTATGCCATACATCTACCAAAATTTGGATCAATTGATATAACCTATAACAACAAAAGTGTCAAACTACAAGGAAGAACTGATTTGAAGTATTTGGGCATAACAGTAAATTCTCATTTACGTTGGGATAAACACATTGATAATGTAACAAATATTCTCAGGCGGTTATTGTATAAATTCAAGTACCTGACACGACTAATTGACATTAACCACCTGAAGGTTCTATACTATGCATATGCGTATACAGTTCGCCATACTGTCTTGGGGAGCTACAACAAGGAATTACTTGAAAAAACTGGAGGTTATACACAAGACAATTTTGAAAATAATTTATAAGAAGAAGGTGAGTTATTCATCAAATTTGTTATTTGAAAAATTGAAAATACTTGATATACGGAAATTATATGTATAAACAACTCTAATCTATACATATAATAATAAAAATATCCTAAAAGAAATAGTGCATCCATATGCTACTAGAAATAAACAACAAGGAACGGTCCAAATACTTCTCGCGAATAAGACAATAGGTCAACGCCACTTTATATTTCTATGTAGTAAAATCTACAATTTTTTACCAGAAACCTACAAAGTTTACCTAAAAGTTATTAATTCTATACATTTTTTTAAAAAACTCATAAAAATTTTCCTGGTAAACACGGAGAGGATCCTTATACATGAAATTATCGATTAGCTGTTGCGCGATTTATTGAAATTGCTCATTGTTGTGTAGATCTTTTTTTTTTATTTTTTTTGGATAAATGTTATTTTATACAAATTATGTGTACAAAATTTCAAATAGGTAGTGATTAGCGATAATACTTGTTACTTCTTATTATATTTCATTTATATTTTCTGTCTAAGAAATGTTGTTGCTTGTGTTGTGATAGTTGAATGTTCATCATATCAATGGCACTATATGAACCATAATATGCGAGCATGATGAGCATGACTTCCATGCGCATCCACTAGGACCTAAATGGAAGTTATAGCTTATTGTGCTTCACATAACCTACAAATTGAGCCTTCATTTCTGATATCTAGGATATGACCATCAGCATTAGCGGGTCATATATAAATATATATATATATATTTTTCACGTTGTCTACATCCAAAATATTTGTATCTCCAAGCAAATCCCAGTGGATGGACATAACCACAAACAATCACACTTAGTGATTCGTGGTGTCATAGTTTATTCTCAAATATTTGTAATAATGTTGTTTTTTTTTTGTGTTGTAAAAGGAAGAAGGAAAATAAGCAAATTTATTATTGTTATTATTATTATACAATGGAAAAATTGTCTAAAATGAATTACCTGCCAGACTAAAGAAAAACTTAAGTGTTGAGAGATTCAAAAAAGAACTGAAAAAATACTTATGTCTTTGATTCTCTCATATCATCCTAAATCAATTCAAGAACTCATATTCAACAGTCTCTAGAAGAAACAACATTATATGTACTATGTATATGATTTAAAAATGATTATATGATTATCTAATTTGTTTGTTTGTTGTTCTTTTATAATTTTCCCTGCTATGAACATATATGTTTCTTGGGAATAATAAAGATTATTATATAGTCTAAATTCCTTTGAAGGCTACTTGTTCGCCTGACGGTATACTTAATATGTTTCCCAAATAATGTATCCACTTTGTTTGATTTTCAATTTATCCTTGAACCCTGGTATTTTTCCTGACAGCTGGAAAAACAGTTTCATAATACCTATTTTCAAATCAGGTGAGAGAGAAAACATTAGGAATTATAGAGGAGTTTCCAATCAATCTACATTACCCAAGCTTTTTGACAGCTTAGTGCATGATCAAATAAGTTTTGATAATAATCAACATGGCTTCATGGCTAAACGATCCACAGTAACGAATCTATTGATTTATGAAAATGATATTATATCAACTTTAGGATAGAAAATGCAATTAGACGCAATTTACACTGATTTTGATAAGGCGTTTGATAGAGTTGATCATAATCTGTTATTGTTCAAATCAAGAAATTTGAGGTTTAATGATATTCTAATAAAATGGATTGGTAGCTTTTTGAAAGGTCGCAGATAGAGAGTTAGTGCGAACTTATCTCTCAAATGATATTGATTCAGGAGTTCCGCAAGATTAACACTGTGCACCATTATATTATTCAATTTATCTGTCAATGATATAAGTAGTTGCTTGACTCACAGTGAATATCTATTGTTCGCCGATGATTTGAAAATGTATGGACCTGTTAATTCATATGTAGATGTATTGAATCTTAAGATTCTGTGCTTTTAAGCTCAATGTTGTTATTGAAAACCATGATTATGATTTCATACGTGGTGAGATGAATTTGCAGATTCTGAAAAATCGCAGAAAAACCAGTGATATTTGTTTCATTTTTAAATTAATTAATGGAATCGTTGTTTCTCCAAAGTTGTTGGAGTTATTTAATTTCAATATACCAAACAGAACATTGAGAAACGCTAACCTATTTAGAATATCTCATCATGCTACCAATTATGGTCAACACTCACCTATTGGAAGAACACTGAGATTGAAATGAAAATTGTTTGGACATATTAATTTCATGGTCTTTAAATAGTTTTAAAACACTTGTTGAATCTGTACTTCGAAACATAGAGCTCTCTCATGAGTTAGATTCATTATATATATTCAAGACTAGTATTCATAAAATTCAACTAATGTTTTCTTTCTGTAATGGGGTTTTCCGTAAATAAAATGAATGAATAAATAAATGAGAGCTAGATCATTCTTTGCTACGTAAAGACAACGAAGTTATTTGGTCTGCTTCAATCAAGTCGATTCACATAACATCGAACATATTTGGTTCTGAAGGTTGTTGTTTGACAGGAGAGATTCTTTTCAGAAAAGAGGTAAATACCTTCTATGAGAAATAGTGTCTGTAGGTTAATCGATGGAGTGGTGCATTCATTATTCCAGATTTTTGGGATTTTCTCTTCATCTGAAGAATGAAAATATGACTATTATTTCAATATACGTGTAGTACCGACAAATCAGATGATTTGACACAAAATGTCACTGTGTTTGGAGAAAAACTCTGCAATCGAATTAATAAACATAACTCATTGATGCAATGAAATAATGATACACTGTTTTTTTTTATGATAACAACGAGTTTGCATATGAAGTGTAATTTACCTTTTACAGATATTCTTCATTGAGAGCTTCTTGTAGAAATTTGTTGGTATATATCTCCAGCGGTGGATGTTTTGCATTTTTTCGCTTCATATCCAATGGATTGTTTTTTGAGAAATGCGATGAGTTTCGGATCCTTATAATAATAATAATAATAATAATAATAATAATAATAATAATAATAAAAATAATAATAATAATAATAATAATAATAATAATAATAATAATAATAATAATAATAATAATTTCTGGATGGCGCCTGCAAAGTCATCAGGAGTTCGGATCCTCTTCTGCAAATGGTTAAAACCCATGAAGAGGCAGGAGTAGGAGCTTTTCTTTTCAGGGCAGCACGTCGAGCAGCCGATGAATTGTCTCTGATTTTCGACTCCGAGCGCGAGGCTCAGGACTCAATTACTGAGCTAGAACCCGCTCGGAGAAAAGCCCGCATCAAAGCTGCAGAAGTGGAAAAGCTTCTGCAGCTTCACATGGATGAGCCCATGCATTCGGTCTACTTCAAGACCATTGAAGACCGGGGCTTATCCAAAGAACTGACTTTCGCTTTTCTCAAGTCAGGCGGGCTTAAATCGGAAACAGAGGGGTTCATCATGGCATGCCAGGATGGGGTTTTCAACACTCTCGTCTACCGTAGCCGTGTCATGGGTATGGAGGTCCCTGACACAAATTGCAGGGCCTGCCGCAGGGCGCCCGAGACAATTATGCACCTGCTGTCTTCTTGTACGGTGTATGCAGTCTCGGCCTATATCCATAGACACAATGCGGCATTGCGAGTGCTCTATTATCACTTGAGGCACCCGTACGGAATAGACGAGACCCCAGTGCTGCCCTATGCTCCGGATGATATTGAGTCCGTTGTGGAGAATGAGAGGTGCCGAATTTATTGGAACTTCTCATTCCCCACCCTCAGGCAAATACAAGCTAACAAGCCTGATGTAGTCCTCCTCGACCATCAAACCAAAGCGATGTTCGTGATCGAGTTTTCGGCGCCAGCCGAACCGAACATCGTTTTGAAGGAGGAGGAAAAACGGACTAAATATCGAGATCTTCTCTTCGAACTCCGCCGGCTCTATCCAGACCATTCTGTGGAATTGGTCATCCTGATAATCGGCTCCCTAGGAGGCACACGACACACGCTGCTCTCGGAGATCCAGAAAATCCCAGCGTGCCGTGATAAGGCACACATCCTGGCTGGTGGAATGCAGAAGGCCGTCATACTGGGATCATTGCGTCTACTCAGGGCACACGGTACTTGGTCCCAGTGATTACTCACCTCACAGGCTGTGAGGAGTAGTCACTGGATTTTATCCAGCACGAATCTGCGTGACGTCGGAGGCCGCAGGGTCGTGACTGGAATCATATAAACTCAATAATAATAATAATAATAATAATAATAATAATAATAATAATAATAATAATAATAATAATAATAATAATAATAATAATAATAATAATAATAATAATAATAATAATAATAATAATAATACCGTAGCCGTGTCATGGGTATGGAGGTCCCTGACACAAATTGCAGGGCCTGCCGCAGGGCGCCCGAGACAATTATGCACCTGCTGTCCTCTTGCACGGTGTATGCAGTCTCGGCCTATATCCATAGACACAATGCGGCATTACGAGTGCTCTACTACCATTTGAGGCACTCGTACGGAATAGACGAGACCCCAGTGCTGCCCTATGCTCCGGGGGATATTGAGTCCGTTGTGGAGAATGAGAGGTGCCGAATTTATTGGAACTTCTCATTCCCCACCCTCAGGCAAATTCAAGCTAACAAGCCTGATGTAGTCCTCCTCGACCATCAAACCAAAGCGATGTTCGTGATCGAGTTTTCGGCGCCAGCCGAACCGAACATCGTTTTGAAGGAGGAGGGGAAACGGACTAAATATCGAGATCTTCTCTTCGAACTCCGCCGGCTCTATCCAGACCATTCTGTGGAATTGGTCATCCTGATTATCGGCTCCCTAGGAGGCACACGACACACGCTGCTCTCGGAGATCCAGAAAATCCCAGCGTGCCGTGATAAGGCACACATCCTGGCTGGTGGAATGCAGAAGGCCGTCATACTAGGATCATTGCGTCTACTCAGGGCACACGGTACTTGGTCCCAGTGATTACTCACCTCACAGGCTGTGAGGAGTAGTCACTGGATTTTATCCAGCACGACTCTGCGTGACGTCGGAGGCCGCACGGTCGTGACTGGAATTATATGAATTTAAAATAATAATAATAATAATAATAATAATAATGATAATAATGATAATAATAATAATAATAATAATAATAATATTAATAATAATAATAATAATAATATATAATCCAAAGAACTGACTTTCGCTTTTCTCAAGTCAGGCGGGCTTAAATCGGAAACAGAGGGGTTCATCATGGCATGCCAGGATGGGGTTTTCAACACTCTCGTCTACCGTAGCCGTGTCATGGGTATGGAGGTCCCTGACACAAATTGCAGGGCCTGCCGCAGGGCGCCCGAGACAATTATGCACCTGCTGTCTTCTTGCACGGTGTATGCAGTCTCGGCCTATATCCATAGACACAATGCGGCATTGCGAGTGCTCTATTATCACTTGAGGCACTCGTACGGAATAGACGAGACCCCAGTGCTGCCCTATGCTCCGGGGGATATTGAGTCCGTTGTGGAGAATGAGAGGTGCCGAATTTATTGGAACTTCTCATTCCCCACCCTCAGGCAAATACAAGCTAACAAGCCTGATGTAGTCCTCCTCGACCATCAAACCAAAGCGATGTTCGTGATCGAGTTTTCGGCGCCAGCCGAACCGAACATCGTTTTGAAGGAGGAGGAGAAACGGACTAAATATCGAGTTCTTCTCTTCGATCTCCGCCGGCTCTATCCAGACCATTCTGTGGAATTGGTCATCCTGATTATCGGCTCCCTAGGAGGCACACGACACACGCTACTCTCGGAGATCCAGAAAATCCCAGCGTGCCGTGATAAGGCACACATCCTGGCTGGTGGTATGCAGAAGGCCGTCATACTTGGATCATTGCGTCTACTCAGGGCACACGGTACTTGGTCCCAGTGATTACTCACCTCACAGGCTGTGAGGAGTAGTCACTGGATTTTATCCAGCACGACTCTGCGTGACGTCGGAGGCCGCAGGGTCGTGACTGGAATTACATGAACTTAAATGAATAATAATATATTATATAGAATAGACGAGACCCCAGTGCTGCCCTATGCTCCGGGGGATATTGAGTCCGTTGTGGAGAATGAGAGGTGCCGAATTTATTGGAACTTTTCATTCCCCACCCTCAGGCAGATACAAGCTAACAAGCCTGATGTAGTCCTCCTCGACCATCAAACCAAAGCGATGTTCGTGATCGAGTTTTCGGCGCCAGCCGAACCGAACATCGTTCTGAAGGAGGAGGAAAAACGGACTAAATATCGAGATCTTCTCTTCGAACTCCGCCGGCTCTATCCAGACCATTCTGTGGAATTGGTCATCCTGATAATCGGCTCCCTAGGAGGCACACGACACACGCTGCTCTCGGAGATCCAGAAAATCCCAGCGTGCCGTGATAAGGCACACATCCTGGCTGGTGGAATGCAGAAGGCCGTCATACTAGGATCATTGCGTCTACTCAGGGCACACGGTACTTGGTCCCAGTGATTAC